>CM038141.1:91379726-91685536 GCA_021437245.1 Aegilops speltoides | reverse complement strand
GAGATAGAAGAAGACGGCCGAGAGTTGAAGACGGCCCTGAGCCGGCCTTCCAGAGTCGGCCGCCCGCCAGGCCCCACAAGCCATAAAACAGATTGATGGGGAGGGCGACAGGATCGCCTCGACAGACGGCGGCACTGCTCCCACGACCCCATGACCGAGCCTCGCCATCGAGAGCGCTGCACAGTTGTCCTCATGAATCATGGGCCCGCCACCACGGCGGGTCCCGTGGCCGGCAGGAGGACGGCCGCAAGAGAGGCCGACGACTGGGGCCACGCCACCACATTACCAGACCTCGGGTAGGCCTATATAAACCCCCCGGGGCACCCATGCAAAGGGTTCGGCCCTGGATAGGTTTTAGACACATAGCAAGAGGGGAAAGAGCTAGCCTTGCTCCTCCCTGCCCCCAAACAGCTCGAGGAGCACCGTTGTACTATCACCCCATAGTGATCATGCGGAGACCCCGCAGAGCAGCAGTAGGGGTGTTATCTCCTCGGAGAGCCCCGAAGCTGGGTAAGATTCGCCGGCGGGCATGTCTCGCCTCATCCTGCTTCTGTGCACCGCGACGTTCTACTCGCCCCCACCATGATAAGCCACCCGCTGGCATATGTCGCATCCAACCCCCGACAATACCCGACATCATGATGTAATGTTAAGTCATTTCCCTTTGTACAATGTCACTAAATTGTCAAGGCAGTGATGCCATTTTATTTTAGTAGAACTGCACAAAATTTGCTTAAAAGAAGAGGAAAGGTCAGGAATGGCTCAGTTTTTCAGAAAAAACTATGTATGCCTTCCTAACATCAGTTGCTGTTGCTTTATTTATTCCTTCAAACAGGTGGTTAGAAACAGTCTTGCTACCTTTTCCCATTAAGAAATTGGAATGCTTATATTTGTGAGTCTATGCTTCAACTAGTGCCACTTTTATAGTAATCATACTTTCAATATCTATGCAAACAGGGATGCTCGATTTTAGTGGAGCTGCACAAAAAGTCCAACTGGTTCAACATTAGGAGCATATTTTTTTCCAAACCGTACATGGTTTGCTACTATCTTGCTACTCTTTTTGTACTGTCATTAGATAGTAATACTAGTGGTTTGCATGTGAATTTATTGGCAAGGTGGACCTACATTGGAGGTGCAGGGCAGGATTCAATGATTGGATGCTCAATTTCGGTTGTATTGATTTCACCTCTTCCATCACTGCGAACATGGTGTGGTATATGTTTACTAGCTGCTTGATATTTGTGCAGACAGAGATGTCTGCCCGTTGCTATTTGGCAAACAAACAAAGTGTCCGGAATTTTGGTTGAACTGCACAAGAGAATAGTATAGACACTGCATGCAGTGCCTTTTGAAAATAGACACGAAGATTGGATAGTCACTTCATGGGCTGCAGAAAAGTAGTACTGTACTATTTACTGGCCAACACTAGGTGCCTCATTGCTTTGGTCTGATTATACAATGGGCACCATTTTCCCTAAGTTAAAGTTTGTATTCCAAAAATAGTCTTGTGGTGTGATCGAGAGAAGACCAAATCATATTGCAATGGATGTTCCTCCATCATGTGTGGTTCATTCTCATGGTTCTAGCTGTTGGTGAAACCACTTACATTTGCAAGACGAATTGTAGACTTCACAAACAAATTTGTCTTTCACTGTACTGAATGTTGGCCAAGAGAAGCATCCATGTTAGTAGGAAGAACATATGTTTTTTCTAGATATTTGCTTTTGGAGCTACATATTTGTATATGATCTATGAATCATTGAGATGCATTAACATGTTGATCTTATGTATGGGAATCGTACTAGTTAGTTTTAGTCGCGACGCAAGATCCGAAGTGGCTGATCTTTGCTTTTGGAGCTACATATTTGTATATGATCTGTGAATCATTGAGATGCATTAATAGTTACTTATTTCTGTTCGCCGTTGTTTACAAGTTACCGATCGATCACTAGCTTGCCTACAAATGCGCTCTTGGCAGTTTTATTTATGACGCAAGATGCGAAGTGGCAGTTTTTGAATAAAATGCGCATCAAGAAACCGACAAGCTACACTATCAATCCTACACGGATAAAAATGCCTACCTCAAGAAACCGACAAGCTACACTATCGATCCTACACGATAAATAGCGGATCACGACGCATTACCTCCTTTCCGGTTTGGAGTGCTCAATTCAAGAAACGACCTACTCAATCCTACACGAATAAATAGCAGATCACACACGTACTAGTACCTCCTTTCCGGTTTGCATGGCTTAATTCAAACCTCTCACCAACCAAGGTACTCCTCCGTCCGGTTTATTAGTCCCGTGAGCAAAGCAAAGAAGACCAAGGCATGATAATAATTAACGGCATGCAGAAGTTTAAGCCTAATTAATTCCAGCGATTTAAGTGGCTGCATGCATGCCCTCGGCTGCAACTCGTTGCATGCTGCTCACGCCCAATATGCGACCCTATCCAAAAAGAACTCGAAGGTCCCACCAAGGATAGACCCGTATATTGAGACGCTTTTGCAAGGTGGATATCATTACATCAACATTACATAATAGATGGGGATACATACATAAGGCATACAATGCCACAAGAATACATCAATACATCATACATAAGAGCAACCATCCGACTACGGATTAAACACGAACAGAAACTCAAACGACATCCACCCTGCTAGCCCAGGCTGCCGACCTGGAACCTATCCCCTGATCGAAGAAGAAGCAGAAGGAGAACTCCAAAACAAGCAAAAGTCGCGCTCGCGTCAAGATCATCGCATAACCTGTACCTGCAACTGTTGTTGTAGTAATCTGTGAGCCACGAGGACTCAGCAATCCCATTACCATGGGTATCAAGACTAGCAAAGCTTAATGGGAAAGGAAGGGGTAAAGTGGTGAGGTTGCAGCAGTGACTAAGCATATATGGTGGCTAACATACGCAAATGAGAGCGAGAAGAGAAACAAGCGGAACGGTCATCAACTAGTAATGATCAAGAGGTGATCCTGAACAACTACTTACGTCAAACATAACCCAAAGACCGTGTTCAGTTCCCGGACTCCGCCGAGAAGAGACCATCACGGCTACACACACGGTTGATGCGTTTTAATTCGGATCTGGTGTCAAGTTATCTACAACCGGACATTAACAAATTCCCATCAGCCACATAACCGCGGGCATGGCTCTCGAAAGTTTATACCCTGCAGGGGTGTTCCAACTTAGCCCATGACAAGCTCTCGCGATCAACGAAGGAATAGACCTTCTCCCAGGAAGACCCGATCAGTCTCGGAATCCCGGTTTACAATACATTTCGACAATGGTAAAACAAGACCAGCAAAGCCGCCCGATGCGCCGACAATCCCGGTAGGAGCTGCACATATCTCGATCTCAGGGCAACACCGGATAAGTCAAGCTACGAGTAAAACCAGACTTCGAGTTTCCCCGAGGTGGCCCCGCAGGTTGCTCGGTTCGGACCAACACTTAGACAAGCACTGGCCCGGGGCTAAAATAAAGATGACCCTTGGGTTAATTACTCCCAAGGGAAAGGTAGGTGGTGGTGAGGCAAATGGTAAAACCAAGGTTGGGCCTTGCTGGACAAGTTTTATTCAAAGCGAACTGTCAGGGGGGTCCCATAAATCACCCGACCGCGTTAGGAACGCAAAATCCGGGAACATAACACCGGTATGACGGAAACTAGGGCGGCAAGAGTGGAACAAAACACCAGGCATAAGGCCGAGACTTCCACCCTTTACCAAATATATAGATGCATTAATAATATAAGAGATATTGTGATATCCCAACCAAAATCCTGTCCACCATGGAGAAATCTTCAACTTCACCTGCAACTAGCAACGCTATAAGAGGGGTTGAGCAAAAGCGGTAACATAGCCAAACAACGGTTTCCATAGGAAAGGTGTCAAAGGTTAGAGGTTCATGGCAATTTGGGAGGCTTGAAGAGCAACAGGTAGGTAGCGCAGCAAAGCGATAGAACGAAGCAACTAGCATAGCAATGATAGTAGTGAGATCCAGGGTAGCGGTCATCTTGCTTGAAATCCCGCAAGGAAGAAGAACGATTCCATGAAGAAGATGAAGCCACGAAGACGAACCAAGCGTAGACGAACGAGTCCTCACGATCGCAACGAAACGGGAACTATCGAGAAGAAGCACACAACATGGTAAACACACCACACATGAACAAGGAATGATGCACAACAAGCATGATGCATGACAAAACTAGAAGAGGCTACTCATGGCAAGAGATGATGCAAACAAGAACAACACATCAAAGCAAGTTTAAATGAGGCCGGAAACAACATATAACAATTCCGGTAAGTCCTCATATGCATATTTCGAAATTGGTCCAGAACTGAATAAACCTTATGTTCAAGTTGTTAAACAGCAAGTTAAAATGCACCATGATGATCTACACGAGATTCTAGTCAAGTTACATATAAAGTTCATTAGGTTCGGAGCTACGGGCTAGAAGATATGAGCAAAACAAGTTAAACATGACATTGATGCAAAATGCACCCAAACATCAAGCAAACACACCAAAACAAGGATGCAACATGATAATATGATGCTACATGCAAAATCAAGCAAGTTTCATATAGAGCACACTCAAAACGGAGCAACGGTGAAACACATACACTCTATACAAGTCATAGCGACAATCTGTCCATAACAACAACTAGGCATATTGCAAGCATCAAAACAATAAGCTACAGCACCCCAACATGATAACAAAAGGCATGGGCATGAAGTACTGGTAAAGCATAACAAAACATGAACACTGAGCTATCTCCAGAAACAACTAGAACATGCTCAAAAAGACATGGTAAGATTGCAAATAATAACAGTTTCAGACTTTGCAGAAATAACATCAGGTTGCAATGTTTAGAGCAAGCAAACAACATGTTACAGGAAGATATCATGGCAAACAAAGGCATTGCATGAATCTACTAAAAGGATAGATCAAAATACCCTTACTGACCATGAGCCAAAAAGGATCAGAAGATATGATGGCACCCATGTAAACATGGCAAGTTATATTACAGATTCAAACATGGCAGGAACAACAATAAGTGGGCATGTTGGTGAGCTTGAATCACTCACCACAGAGCAATACATGGCATGACAAGGCAACCAACAGTAAGAAGACATGTTTGTGAAGCTAAGCATGGCAAAAGCAAGGTCATAGGGTTCATGGATCACTAGGAAACAATCATGGAAACATTGAACTTCATGTTAACAGGTTGACAGCAACATCATTTAGCAAACTTTGGAGCAAGATAACAACATGTTCCAGCAGGCTATAATTGCAACCAAGGGCATTAATGGATAGAGCAAGACATGTAGATCAAAACATGTTTATAGGACATCTCCAGATTATGCATAGAATGATTAATAGCAACATGTTAACATAGCAACAAAATATAACAGAATCTGTCAGGAAAACAACAACAACAACTATCCTACTTAACAAGTTCGATGCACTCAGCACACAACTCACAAAAATACATGGCATACACCCCTGGAAAGATGGCATAGCATAGATCAAAACACATGTAGACATCAACCTCATAGGATGCACACATCAATCATGGCAAAAATGATAAATGAGCAAGTTATAACAATTTCAGCAGATTAACATCAATATGCACTCTTCCAACAGCATTCCGGGCATCAAGATGAGCTCAAATGAAAATGATGCAATGGAAATGAAATGAAGTACTCGTTGAGACGAGCAATTTGACATATTATACGCACGAAACGGACCTACGGATGCAGAGATACAGCATGATGAACATGGCATGATTATGTGCAAAAATCTGGGACTTGCTGGAATTTATACCCTCCGAAAGTCAACGGGACGAGGATATCCAGGACGGAGGGATCCAGGGCGCGGCGTTTGGATGAACTCCTGGTGGATCTCGTCCCGATCCGGGGCGACGTGTCTGGCGGCTCCGGCGAGAGCTCCGGCGAGGGCTCCGGCCAGAGTTGGAGGCGAGGGCGACGGGAGGCGGCGTCGGCGAGGGTCGGCGAGGGGTGGCGACGGAGCGACGAGGGCGCGGCTCGCGAAGGGCGCGGGCGCGCAAGGCGGCGGGCGAGGCGAAGCTCGGCGGGAAGTCGCCGGAGGTCGCGGCGGGGGCGCGGCGGCGCTGGCGGCGGCAGCGGCGCCGACGCTGCCGGGCGGCCGGCGCGCAGCAGCGCTCCTGGCGGGGCCGAACGGGCGGCGGCGGGTCATGGCGGCGGCGCGCCAGATGAGCTCGCGCGGGCCCAAACCGGGTCCCGCGGGCCAGCGACGGAGGAGAGAGAGAGGCGCGGGCGATGACGTGGCGGAGCGGGGTTGGCTGGGCGCGGCGGCGGCGGACATGTCCGGCGGGGTCCGGACGTGTCCGGCTGTGGGAGGAGGACGAAGGCTAGGGTTTAGACCGGGATTTCGGGGAGGAAGACATATTTATAGGTAGAGGGAGCTAGGAGAGTCCAAATGAGGAGCGGTTTTCGGCCACGCGATCGTGATCGAACGACCGAGAGCATGAAGGGGAGTTTGCTGGGCTTTGGGCCACTTTGGAAGGGGTGTTGGGCTGCAACAAAAGAGACCTTTACGGTTACCCGGTTAACCGTTGGAGTACCAAACGACCTCCAAATGGCACGAAACTTGACAGGCGGTCTACCGGTGCTATACCAAGGCCGCTTGACAAACCTCGGGCCATTCCGAGAAAGTTTAACACCTGCTCACAACGAAAGACCAAAGGGGAACGCTGGATGACATAGGAGTGCCGGATTGCAAAACGGACAACGGGGAGAATGCTCGGATGCATGGGACAAACACGAATGCAAATGCGATGCACATGATGACATGATATGAAATGCAGATGATGACATGGCAAAGTGCAACACGCAAGCAAATGACATGGCAACAACGGCGAATAACTGGCAGACACCTGGCGCAACGAATCCGGGGCGTTACAACACTCCTCCACTAACTAGAGATCTCGTCCCGAGATCTTAGGACCGAGACGGAAGGGAAAAGGGATGAGGTGAAACAAGAACTCAAGAGAAGAAACAAAGAATCGAGGGCCATAAATGAAAATAATTTGAAATCGATCTTGGAGAAGGCATGTGACTGATGGGATCCATTCTATGTCACAAATGAAAAGAATTTGAGAATAGCTCAGGGGAAATTAGAAGAGTCAGGTAAGATCCTGGGAAAAGACCTGTGGGTTAGGGCCCACTAAAGAGAAAACACCGTTGGAAAAGATTGTTGAACAGGAAGATGATGCATCGGGATGATTGAAATATTTAAATTGTTCCGGTGCATCATACTCCGGAAGGATAAAATGGCGAGAGGCGAACGAGCAAAGGGAAATACTTGAGCCGAGAGAAAGAATATGATCAACCCGAAAAACTTGAATTGAGTCCACCAGAAAAGAAAAGAGATGAAGAATGACGAACGGGACGAGAATTCACCGGTTGAAATGATTGACAAAAGATTGAAGAGGCTCCACACGAATGGAATTGATGGTCGAGAGAGAGTCAGACTCCGGGAAGAAAAAGGGTGGGAGGGCGGGAAAACAAAGGCAACTTGGAAGGGGAAAACGACGAATAGCTTGAAGAAGAAACACCGGTTAAAATTATTGAGGAAAGAAAGCAAAGGCTTCGCACGAGTAGGATGGGTACTCGATTACGGACTCCGGTTCCGAGAAGAAGAAGGGAAGGGCGGGTGGGAAAAATAAGGACAACTTCGGACAGGGAAACAACATTGATCGAAAAGAGCTGAGGATTGAACTCAAAGATGAAGAGGCTCGAGTCAACATGACGAGAAATGCACCGGATAAAAGAGGATGGACAACTCACGAAACTAACCACGTGATCCTAAAGAAAAATTTGAATGGGAAGAGGAGTAGTTCAAAACACCTATGTCAAGATTCCTTACCAGAGCGACGAAGAGGCAGAGGAGTAAAAAGAATTCCTACTCTCCGATATAACTAGACTCCAAAATCAGTTTTCTTCTAGACTCAACAACGGCCAAACTACACGATCAATCAAGGGGGCTCCTAGGGTCGGTCGAGGCTCTGATACCAACTTGTCACGCCCAATATGCGACCCTATCCAAAAGGAACTCGAAGGTCCCACCAAGGATAGACCCGCATATTGAGACGCTTTTGCAAGGTGGATATCATTACATCAACATTACATAATAGATGGGGATACATACATAAGGCATACAATGCCACAAGAATACATCAATACATCATACATAAGAGCAACCATCCGACTACGGATGAAACACGAACAGAAACTCAAACGACATCCACCCTGCTAGCCCAGGCTGCCGACCTGGAACCTATCCCCTGATCGAAGAAGAAGCAGAAGGAGAACTCCAAAACAAGCAAAAGTCGCGCTCGCATCAAGATCATCGCATAACCTGTACCTGCAACTGTTGTTGTAGTAATCTGTGAGCCACGAGGACTCAGCAATCCCATTACCATGGGTATCAAGACTAGCAAAGCTTAATGGGAAAGGAAGGGGTAAAGTGGTGAGGTTGCAGCAGTGACTAAGCATATATGGTGGCTAACATACGCAAATGAGAGCGAGAAGAGAAACAAGCGGAACGGTCATCAACTAGTAATGATCAAGAGGTGATCCTGAACAACTACTTACGTCAAACATAACCCAAAGACCGTGTTCAGTTCCCGGACTCCGCCGAGAAGAGACCATCACGGCTACACACACGGTTGATGCGTTTTAATTCGGATCTGGTGTCAAGTTATCTACAACCGGACATTAACAAATTCCCATCAGCCACATAACCGCGGGCATGGCTCTCGAAAGTTTATACCCTGCAGGGGTGTTCCAACTTAGCCCATGACAAGCTCTCGCGATCAACGAAGGAATAGACCTTCTCCCAGGAAGACCCGATCAGTCTCGGAATCCCGGTTTACAAGACATTTCGACAATGGTAAAACAAGACCAGCAAAGCCGCCCGATGCGCCGACAATCCCGATAGGAGCTGCACATATCTCGATCTCAGGGCAACACCGGATAAGTCAAGCTACGAGTAAAACCAGACTTCGAGTTTCCCCGAGGTGGCCCCGCAGGCTGCTCAGTTCGGACCAACACTTAGACAAGCACTGGCCGGGGGCTAAAATAAAGATGACCCTTGGGTTAATTACTCCCAAGGCAAAGGTAGGTGGTGGTGAGGCAAATGGTAAAACCAAGGTTGGGCCTTGCTGGACAAGTTTTATTCAAAGCGAACTGTCAGGGGGGTCCCATAAATCACCCGACCGCGTTAGGAACGCAAAATCCGGGAACATAACACCGGTATGATGGAAACTAGGGCGGCAAGAGTGGAACAAAACACCAGGCATAAGGCCGAGACTTCCACCCTTTACCAAATATATAGATGCATTAATAATATAAGAGATATTGTGATATCCCAACCAAAATCCTGTCCACCATGGAGAAATCTTCAACTTCACCTGCAACTAGCAACGCTGTAAGAGGGGTTGAGCAAAAGCGGTAACATAGCCAAACAACGGTTTGCATAGGAAAGGTGTCAAAGGTTAGAGGTTCATGGCAATTTGGGAGGCTTGAAGAGCAACAGGTAGGTAGCGCAGCAAAGCGATAGAACGAAGCAACTAGCATAGCAATGATAGTAGTGAGATCCAGGGTAGCGGTCATCTTGCCTGAAATCCCGCAAGGAAGAAGAACGAGTCCATGAAGAAGATGAAGCCACGAGGACGAACCAAGCGTAGACGAACGAGTCCTCACGATCGCAACGAAACGGGAACTATCGAGAAGAAGCACACAACATGGTAAACACACCACACATGAACAAGGAATGATGCACAACAAGCATGATGCATGACAAAACTAGAAGAGGCTACTCATGGCAAGAGATGATGCAAACAAGAACAACACATCAAAGCAAGTTTAAATGAGGCCGGAAACAACATATAACAATTCCGGTAAGTCCTCATATGCATATTTCGAAATTGGTCCAGAACTGAATAAACCTTATGTTCAAGTTGTTAAACAGCAAGTTAAAATGCACCATGATGATCTACACGAGATTCTAGTCAAGTTACATATAAAGTTCATTAGGTTCGGAGCTACGGGCTAGAAGATATGAGCAAAACAAGTTAAACATGACATTGATGCAAAATGCACCCAAACATCAAGCAAACACACCAAAACAAGGATGCAACATGATAATATGATGCTACGTGCAAAATCAAGCAAGTTTCATATAGAGCACACTCAAAACGGAGGAACGGGGAAACACATACACTCTATACAAGTCATAGCAACAATCTGTCCATAACAGCAACTAGGCATATTGCAAGCATCAAAACAATAAGCTACAGCACCCCAACATGATAACAAAAGGCATGGGCATGAAGTACTGGTAAAGCATAACAAAACATGAACACTGAGCTATCTCTAGAAACAACTAGAACATGCTCAAAAAGACATGGTAAGATTGCAAATAATAACAGTTTCAGACTTTGCAGAAATAACATCAGGTTGCAATGTTTAGAGCAAGCAAACAACATGTTACAGGAACATATCGTAGCAAACAAAGGCATGGTATGAATCTACTAAAAGCATAGATCAAAAGATCCTTACTGACCATGAGCCAAAAAGGATCAGAAGATATGATGGCACCCATGTAAACTTGGCAAGTTATATTACAGATTCAAACATGCCAGGAACAACAATAAGTGGGCATGTTGGTGAGCTTGAACCACTCACCACAGAGCAATACATGGCATGACAAGGCAACCAACGGTAAGAAGACATGTTTGTGAAGCTAAGCATGGCAAAAGCAAGGTCATAGCTAGGGTTCATGGATCACTAGGAAACAATCATGGAAACATTGAACTTCATGTTAAGAGGTTGACAACAACATCATTTAGCAAACTTTGGAGCAAGATAACAACATGTTCCAGCAGGCTATAATTGCAACCAAGGGCATTAATGGATAGAGCAAGACATGTAGATCAAAACATGTTTATAGGACATCTCCAGATTATGCATAGAATGATTAATAGCAACATGTTAACATAGCAACAAAATATAACAGAATCTGTCAGGAAAACAACAACAACAACTACCCTACTTAACAAGTTCGATGCACTCAGCACACAACTCACAAAAATACATGGATAGACCCCTGGAAAGATGGCATAGCATAGATCAAAACACATGTAGACATCAACCTCATAGGATGCACACATCAATCATGGCAAAAATGATAAATGAGCAAGTTATAACAGTTTCAGCAGATTAACATCAACATGCACTCTTCCAACAGCATTCCGGGCATCAAGATGAGCTCAAATGAAAATGATGCAATGGAAGTGAAATGAAGTACTCGTCGAGACGAACAATTTGACATATTATATGCACGAAACGGACCTACGGATGCAGAGATACAGCATGATGAACATGGCATGATTATGTGCAAAAATCTGGGACTTAGTGGAATTTATACCCTCCGAAAGTCAACGGGACGAGGATATCCAGGACGGAGGGATCCGGGGCGCGGCGTTTGGATGAACTCCTGGTGGATCTCGTCCCGATCCGGGGCGACGGGTCCGGCGGCTCCGGCGAGAGCTCCGGCGAGGGCTCCGGCCGGAGTTGGAGGCGAGGGCGACGGGAGGCGGCGTCGGCGAGGGTCGGCGAGGGGTGGCGACCGGCGCGGGACGAGGGCGCGCCCGCGAAGCGGAGGGGCGCAGGCTGCGGGCGAGGCGAGCCCGCGGGTCACCAGAGGTCGCGCGGCGGGTCTCGGCGGCGCTGGCGCTCCTCGGCGATGAGGCCGGCGGGGCGTCGGGGCACGTCTTGGCGGCACAGATGGGCTCGCTGGCCCAACTGGTCCCAGGGCATGCGGGCGGCGGAGGAGAGAGAGAGAGGCGCGGGCGATGACGTGGCGGAGCGGGGTTGGCTGGGCGCGGCGGCGGCGGACATGTCCGGCTGCGGGAGGAGGACGAAGGCTAGGGTTTAGACCGGGATTTCGGGGAGGAAGACATATTTATAGGTAGAGGGAGCTAGGAGAGTCCAAATGAGGAGCGGTTTTCGGCCACGCGATCGTGATCGAACGACAGAGAGCATGGAGGGGAGTTTGCTGGGCTTTGGGCCACTTTGGAAGGGGTGTTGGGCTGCAACAAAAGAGGCCTTTACGGTTACCCGGTTAACCGTTGGAGTACCAAACGACCTCCAAATGGCACGAAACTTGACAGGCGGTCTACCGGTGCTATACCAAAGCCGCTTGACAAACCTCAGGCCATTCCGAGAAAGTTTAACACCCGCTCACAATGAAAGACCAAAGGGGAACGCTGGATGACATAGGAGTGCCGGATTGCAAAACGGACAACGGGGAGAATGCTCGGATGCATGAGACGAACACGAATGCAAATGCGATGCACATGATGACATGATATGAAATGCAGATGATGACATGGCAAAGTGCAACACGCAAGCAAATGACATGGCAACAAGGGCGAATAACTGGCACACACCTGGCGCAACGAATCCGGGCGTTAGCAATTGAAATATTTGAATGAGGTGACAACCCCGAATTAATCCGAACACAGACGAATCTCCTGAGATGTCTTGAACACTCCGGAAGGATAAACTGGAGAGAGGCGAACGAACAAAGAGAACACTTGAGCCGAGGGAAAAAGAATATGATTAACACCGAATACTTGAATTGAATCCACCGGAGAGATAAAGAGATGAAGAATGTCCACCGAGACGAGAAATCACCGGTTGAAATAATTAAGGGAAGACTGAAGAGGCTCCACACGAATGAATTTGATGGTCGAAAGAGACTCAGACTCCGGGAAGAAGAGGGTGGGAGGGCGGGAAAAACAAAGACAACTTGGAAGTGGAAATCGACGAATATCTTGAAGAAAAAAACTGGTTGAAAACATTGAGGAAAGAAAGCAAAGACTTCGCACGAGTAGGAAGGATACTCTATTACGGACTCCGGTTCCGAGGATAAAAAGGGTGGGCGGATGGGAAAAGAAAACAAGTGAGGATTGAACTTGGCAAAGATGAAGAGGCTTGAGTCAACTTGACGAGACATGCACCGGATAAAAAGAGATGAGGAACAACGATCGGAAAACTAACCGTGTGATCCTAAAGAAAAATTTGAAGGGGAAGGAGTAATTCAAAACACCTACGTCAAGATTCCTTACCAGAGCGATTTAAGGGCGAGAGGTAAAAGAATTCCTACTCCGATATAACTAGACTCAAAACAGTTTTCTTCTAGACTCAACAACGCCCAAACTACACGATCAATCAAGGGGCTCCTAGGGTCGGTCGAGGCTCGATACTAACTTGAACACGCCCAATATGCGACCCTATCCAAAAGGAACTCAAGGTCCCACCAAGGATAGACCCGCATATTGGAACGCTTTTGCAAGGTCGATATCATTACATCAACATTACATAATAGTGGGGATACATCCAAGAGGCATACAATGCCTCATGAATACAACAATACAACATACAAGAACAACATCCGACTACGGATGAATCATAAACAGTAAACTCAAACAATATCCACTCCTGCTAGCCCAGTCTGCCGACCGAACCTATCCCCGATCGAAGAAGAAGCGTAAGAAGAACTCAACGCAAGCAAGAATCGCTCTCTCGCCATGATCATCGTGATAACCTGTACCTGCAACTGTTGTTGTAGTAATCTGTGAGCCACGAGGACTCAGCAATCCCATTACCATGGGTATCAAGACTAGCAAAGCTTAATGGGAAGGAAGGGGTAAAGTGGTGAGGTTGCAGCAGCGACTAAGCATATATGGTGGGTAACATACGCAAATAAGAGCGAGAAGAGAGCAAGCGGAACGGCCGTCAACTAGTAATGATCGAGAGGTGATCCTGAACTCCTACTTACGTCAAACATAACACAGAAACCGTGTTCACTTCCCGGACTCCGCCGAGAAGAGACCATCATGGCTACACACGCGGTTGATGCGTTTTAATTCGGATTTGGTGTCAAGTTATCTACAACCGAACATTAACAAATTCCCATCTGCCACATAACCGCGGGCACGGCTCTCGAAAGGTTATACCCTGCAGGGGTGTCCCAACTTAGCCCATGACAAGCTCTCGCGATCAACGAAGAATAGACCTTCTCCCAGAAGACCCGATCAGTCTCGTAATCCCGGTTTACAAGACATTTCGACAAAGGGTAAAACAAGACCAGCAAGTCCGCCTGATCGCCGACAATCCCGGTAGGAGCTGCACATATCTCGCTCTCGTGGCAACACCGGATAAGCGAAGCGCATGGTACCGAACATTTAATCCAAGTTGCCAAGGAATGGTCCCAAGACGGTGTTTAGTTTGGACCAACACTTAGACAAGCATTGGCCGGGGAGCTATATTAAAGATGACCCTTGGGTTAATTACTCCCAAGGAAAAGTAGGTGGTGGTGAGGCAAATGGTAAAACCAAGGTTGGGCCTTGCTGGACAAGTTTTATTCAAAGCTAACTATCGTGGGGTCCCATAAATCACCCGACCGCGTTAGGAACGCAAAATCCGGGAACATAACACCGGTATGACGGAAACTAGGGCGGCAAGAGTGGAACGAAACACCAGGCATAAGGCCGAGCCTTCCACCCTTTACCAAATATATAGATGCATTAATAATATAAGAGATATTGTGATATCCCAACCAAAATCCTGTTCACCATGGAGAAATCTTCAACTTCACCTGCAACTAGTGTCGGGCGCGACGGGGATGGTCGCGTCGGCACCTATGGGGCCGGGGCCCCTTCGTGTGTTCGGTAGGAGGGCGGAGGCTGCACGAAGAGCAGATCGAGGCGACGCGCGCGCGGGGGATTTTTACCCAGCTTCGGGCCGCGATGGTCGCGTAAAACCCTACTGCTGCATTGTGTTGTATTAGATCTTGCTCAAGGATGCGAGCAAAACGGTGGAGTAGTGCGTGAAATCCTCGCGGGAGTAGCGAATGGATCGAACCCCGTCTACGCGAGAGTTGCCAATGATCGGAACCTCTACGCGAGAGTGGCGAATGATCGGAACCTCTACGCGAGAGTGGCGAATGATCGGAACCCCCTCTACGTTGTGCATGGGCCTCCTTTTATAGGGCAAGGGGTCACCGACAGGTGTCAACGTGAGGTAGAGGGGTAAAAACGTAAAAGAGGTGGTAGTTGGAATAGTGCGGAACAAAGCAGCTACAAGGTTTCTACCTACTTTTGACAGAGGGGGACAAGGGCATTAAATGCCCGTCGCCGCCGCCCCAAAAGCTCCCGCCATTGCGTTTTTCGCCACGGCGGTGAAGCCACCACCGTGGAGTGCCACCGCATTCTTCATGCAGCACAACCACCCGCCACGCGCCTCTCGGAGAAGGCCGGAGGCGACGCGGGGCGAATGAGCTGGGATGCGGCACGTAGATAGCTCTCCCGGCAAGCACCTTGCCGGGCCTCGATCTTGCCGGACCCGGGGCTTGTCGGCTCTGTGACTTGCCGCCTCCCGGGTCCTCGCCGGGCGCGCGGGCGCCGAGGCGGTCTTCTGTGATGTGGTTTCTCGTCCTCCCGACGCAGCCTCTCGCCGGGGATCTGTAGGAGTAATGTAGCCTTGAGCCTGGAATGGCCTTCCCGGCAAGCTCCTCTTGCCGGGGTCTTGAGTTCTGGTCTTGCACACTTTGTTCTTGAATGGCTTGGTGGGGAGCCGGAATGGTCTCCGGCAAGCATACGGTGGATCTTGCTGTGGGGAGCTGCGGCTACCCGTGCACAAGTTGGGGTACTGAGGTACCCCCTACCTTAGTACACCGACAACTAGCAACGCTATAAGAGGGGCTGAGCAAAGCGGTAACATAGCCAAGCAACGGTTTACATAGGAAAGGTGTCAAAGGTTAGAGGTTCATGGCCATATGGGATGGCTTGATAAACAACAGATAGGTAGCGCAGCAAAGCGATAGAACGAAGCAACTAGCATAGCAATGATAGTAGTGAGATCCAGGGTAGCGGTCATCTTGCCTGAAATCCCGCAAGGAAGAAGAACGAGTCCATGAAGAAGACGAACGGATGAAGCCGAACCAACCGTAGATGAACGAATCCTCACGATCGCAACGAAACAGGAACTAACAAGAAGAAGCACACAACATGGTAAACACACCACACATGAACAAGGCATGATGCACAACAAGCATGATGCATGATGAGGCTACATGAAGCTACTCATGGCAAGAGATGATTCAAACAAGAACAACACATCACGGCAGGTTTAAATGAGGCCGGAAACAACATATAACAATTCCGGTAAGTCCTCATATGCAAATTTCGAAATTGGTCCAGATATGAACAAACCTTATGTTCAAGTTGTTAAACAGCAAGTTAAGATGCACCAAGATGATCTACACGAAATTCTAGTCAAGTTACATATAAAGTTCATTAGATTTGGAGCTACGGCCTAGAAGATATGAGCAAAACAAGTTAAACATGGCATTGATGCAAAATGCACCCAAACATCAAGCAAACACACCAAAACAAGGATGCAACATGATAATATGAAGCTACATGCAAAACCAAGCAAGTTTCATATAGAGCACACTCAAAACGGAGCAACGGTTCAACGCATGCACTCTATACAAGTCATAACAACAATCTGTCCATAACAGCAACTAGGCATATTGCAAGCATCAAAACAATATGCTACATCACCCCAACGTAAGAACAAAGGGCATGGGCATGAAGTACTGGTAAAGCATAACAAAACATGAACACTGAGCTATCTCCAGAAAAGACTAGAACATGCTCTAAATGACATGGGAAGATTGCAAATAATAACAGTTTCAGACTTTAGCAGAAATAACATCAGGTTACAATGTTTAGAGCTATCAAACAACATGTTAAAGGAACTTATAATGGCAAACAAAGGCATGGCATGATACTACTAAATGCATAGATCAAAAGTCCCTTACTGATCATGAGCCAAAAAGGCATAGAAAATATGATGGCACCCATGTAAACATGGCAAGTTATATTACAGATTCATACATGGCAGGAACAACAATAAGTAGGCATGTTCGTGAGCTTGAACCACTCACCACTGAGCAATACATGGCATGGCAAGGCAACCAACAGTAAGAAGGCATGTTTATGAAGCTAAGCATGGCAAGAGCAAGTTCATAGGATGTATGGATCACTAGGAAACAATCATGGAAACATTGAACTTAATGTTAACAGGCAGGCAGCAACATCATTTAGCAAACTTTGGAGCAAGATAACAACATGTCCCAGCAGGCTATAATTGCAACCAGGGGCATGAATGGATAGAGCAAGACATGTAGATCAAAACATGTTTATAGGACATCTCCAGATTATGCACGAAATGACTTGTAGAAGCATGTTAACATAGCTACAAAATATAACAGAATCTGTCAGGAAAACAGCAACAACAACTACCCTACTTAGCAAGCTTGATACACTCAGCACACAACTCACAAAAATACATGGTTGGCACACCTGGAAATATGGCATAGCATAGATCAAAACACATGTAGACATCAACCTCATAGGATGCACACATCAATCATGGCAAAAATGATAAATGAGCAAGTTATAACAGTTTCAGCAGATTAACATCAACATGCACTCTTCCAACAAATTTCGGCATCAAGATGAGCTCAAATGAAAATGATGCAATGAAATGAAATGAAGTACTGCCGAGGCTAACAATTTGACATATTACGCGCACGAAACGGAGCTACGGATGCAGAGATACAGCAGGTCAAACATGGCATGAAAAATTACACAGAAACAGGGACTTAGTGAAAATATACCTCCGGATCTGGGGGTTGACCCGGGCACGGATTATGAGGCAGCGACGGATCTCGCCGGAGATCCGCCGGAGATGCACGGGGAGGGGCTGGCCCGGCCGGATCCGGCCGGATCCAGCGCGGCGGAGGCGGAGGACGGCAGGAGACGCGACGGAGGAGACTTGGGGCGGCGCGCGCGCTGCGTGGGGCCGGGCGCGGAGGCGGCGGTTTGGGCGGCGCGACGGAGGGACGCTGGCGTAGGGCGCTGGAGGCGATGCTCGAGGGGTCAGGGCGGCGGCGACGAGGCGGGAGCCTCGGCAGCGGGCGGCGGAGGGCGGAGCCCGCGGCGGCGGCGCAGGAGGCGCGGGGCGGGTAGTTCCGGCGAGGCGGCGGGGCACGCCGGCGCGGCGGCGGACGAGGGGCACTCAGGGGCGGGCGGCGGCGGCGGTCTGCCGGGCGGGCCCGCGATGGGCTCGCGTGAGCCGGGCGGCGGCGGGTCGGCGGCGAGGCCACGTGGCCGGATCTGGTTGGACGGGGGAGCGGGGCGGACGTGTCC
This sequence comes from Aegilops speltoides, assembly GCA_021437245.1. NCBI lineage: Eukaryota > Viridiplantae > Streptophyta > Magnoliopsida > Poales > Poaceae > Aegilops > Aegilops speltoides. Next base: position 91,667,186 of record CM038141.1, on the reverse strand, counting down.
GGCTACGGCCGGACGTGTCCGGCGGCGCGAGGGGAGCGGGGCTAGGGTTTGGACCCGGGATTAGAGGAGAGGTGCATATATATAGGTAGAGGAGCTAGGAGAGTCCAAATGAGGTGCGGTTACCACACGATCGTGATTGAACGCATCGAGAGCATTGAGGGAGTTTGCTGGGTTTTGGGCCAGTTTGGAAGGTGTTGGGCTGCAACAAAGAGGGCTTTATGTTACCCTGCTAACTGCTGATTATCAAACGACCTCCAAATGGCACAAAACTTGACAGGCGGTCTACCGGTGCTATACCAAGGCCGCTTGGCAAACCTCGGGCCATTCCGAGAACGTTTAACACCCACTCACAAAAAGAGAGAAGAGGGAGACGCCGGAGGACATAGGAGCGCCGGATTGCAAAACGGACAACGGGGAAAATGCTCGGATGCAAGAGACGAACACGTATGCAAAATGAAATGCACATGATGACATGATATGAAATGCAGATCAAGACATGGCAAACTGCAACACGCAAGCAAATGACATGGCAACGACGACGAATAACTGGCAGACACCTGGCGCATCGAATCCGGGGCGTTACACACCGTGACCCAACTCGCCATATCCTCATAAGCCCCCACCGGCCCGACGTCGCTCGCCATGTCCCCGCCCGTCCGCGGTAAGCGACGCCGGAGGCGGTCACCGCCGGAACTAGTGTTTGGTTTTTCACCGGAAGGCTGACGGAGGGAGGAGGCATTCTATCTGTCTTTAGATGGCAATGCGCAGATCGAGGATTTGTTGGAGCGCGACCGCATGGCGGAGGAGCAGGAGTTGTTGAGCGCGATCGCTCGGGCGGAGGAGCAGCGATCGCCGACGGCGCCGCCAGCGGACATGGAGCAACAGCGACCGACGCTCTTAGTCGCGAGCGAGCGCCCGCGAATCGGGCCGACTATGTGGAGGCCAGCGCCCGCAATAGCCTCGAGGCTGTCGGCACGCACACGTCATGACGCCGATTTTACTACCAGCTCGTCAAGTGGGTTTCCGCTTGAAGCTGAAGCTTGTGGACCACGCCGCATGGAAAGGGCCAACGCGCGCGAGCAACGCGCCCTATCGCACCTCTGGCAAGTCCGAGGCGAGGCTTAGGACGCCGGTGCCGCGTTTAGCGTGTACCGCCGACATCATCTAGTTAGCTAAGAGTAAGTTAGTACTTGTCTAGTGGGAGTAGATAGTTAACTTGGCTATGATGGTTGTCAACGTGGAAGTTCAGTACTCTATATGTGGATTAGACCTGTTACTTTCCTCTTGTCACAACCCTATAATTTGTTTGCAATAGTTGCATCGGAGAGCACCCATGCATCATGTTTAAATTCAAGAAACTTGAATTGAGGAAATTTGGAAGCCTTGAAATTTTAATTAAAAGAAGGGCAAATAACCCTGGAAAATGTATCCAATGTTACCAAAATGATCTTCAATGATGTTTAATATCTTTGGCAAGGGTTTTGGTCCAAACCAAAAATATGGAACAATTTTTGAGGAATAAATTTGGCTATTTGGATTTAAATCAATAAATATTTGAGCTGGATTTAATTCTTCTATAAAAGAATTGCAAGTCCAACAATTCTGAAAAATTTGTGAGTGGCTTTGGATAATTTGTATCAAGCCACATAAATCTTTCAGTAGCTACTAAAAATGATTTGGTATAAAATCAAATCAAAACTGTCGGTGTACTAAAGTAGGGGGGGTACCTTAGTACCCCGAACTTGTGCACGGGCAACAGAAGCGCCTGCTGCAAGGCTTGCTTCGGCGCCTGCAAGGCCCCTCCGCCACTCCTTATTACCACCATTCAAGAACAAAGTACTAGCTAAGAACACGAAGGCCCCGGCAAGAGGAGCTTGCCAGAAGGCCAACCAGGCATCACCAGAGACTTGCCGGTGCCCGCGCCTCCCGGCAAGGCCCGGCGGCCGCAAGCTTGCCGCACAGAAGAACAGGTCAAGGCAAGGCACTTGCCGCGCAAAGATACCACCAGACTCCAAATAAGATTTCCAGCGACGCGTCATCGCCAGCCATCCCAAGGGCACGTGGCGAGACACTACACAACCATGCGGAGCGAGGTGGCAAACGGAGCGACGTATTTACCATCGTGGCAACCGGAGGCTCACTTAACGGCCACCTTCAGACCGTTATGGGCACGGACGGGCATTTAATGCCCTTGTCCCCGCCGTCGAGTTAGGTAGGGCATCACAGTGCATCGCTGTACCAACCCGCGCTTTTACATTTCTACCCCTCTTCCTACGCCGCCACCGTGGGTACCCCTTCGAGACTATAAAAGGAGGCCCATGCGACGAGAAGGGGTTCGGTCCATTCGACACCCACAGACCATTTTTCGCCGCACGCCGAGCTAGATCAAATAACAACACGAGCAGCAGAGGGTGTTATCTCCGGAGAGCCCCGGCCGGGTAAAGATCACCTGCCTCCCAGCGCCGACCTCGACCGCTCACAGACGGCCCCGCCTCCCCGCTTAACTGTAAGGGCCCCGAGTGCCCCATAGGTGTTCGAGGCCACGGATACGCGTTCCAGCCCCGACATCTTTGGCGCGCCAGGTAGGGGGGCGTCGAGGTCGTGAGCATCTGATCCGGTCTCCACGCGCACTACGTCAGCGTCATCGTCAACATGCCACCGAACATGAAGCCTTCGGAGGTGGCCGCTCCGTCTACATCGATCCCACCACCACCGCCGGAGCAAGCAGGCGGTGAGGTGGACGCCGGCGGAGGAGCGGGTGCCGCCGGTGGGTCTCGTGTCATCACCAGATCCAAGAACAAGGCCCCGCAAGCGTCGGCGATGGTGCAGATGCCGCGCCCCTCCCAAGAGGTACAAGGTCAACCACACCCCGGTGCTCCTAGCACCGTGCTCGCATTGGAGCAAGGCCAAGCTGGTGGGTCGCGGGACGCTCGAGGTCAGCATGCACGCCCGCATGCTGGTGCGAGTGAGGTGCGGTCGCCTGGACGGGGTGTTGCTCCTCCCAACCCGGTTGGGAGTCCGAACATCTCGCCTCGCGCCGCTGCCGCCGCCGCCGCCTAAGACAGCAGAGGAAGGCCGCCCGAGCCCACTGCTTAGACTTCTCCAGCGCCACACAAGATCGACGATCGAGGATGGCCATACACAGCCTTCATCGGCTTCGCTTAACGGCGATAATCCCAGCGTCGAACGCGTCGAGGGCCTGACAAGACGCCCGGCGCAGACGGCGCCGACAGATCGCTGGGGTGCCGCTTGCGCGCCCCAGCCCCAACGGTTAAGATCGCCACCGCCGGACCAACCTTGACGCCGACCCACCGCGTCGCGGACCCGCGAACTCGCCGTGATCAGCGCTTATGTTCTCCAAGAACGGCAACACGAAGACGCTTGCACTCGTGATCGAAGCGCCGGAGAGAAGCGCGACGCCAATCGACCAGCGCGCCGGCTCATTGCCGACGCAAGACGCACCCGGAGAACCAGCGATTTGTCAGACGCGCAGGTTGCCTGCGCTCACCCGCGAAGCTGCGGCAAGTCCAAAGGGCCCAAAACTAAAAACTTCAAGCCGATGTGCCCGAGAAGTACGATTGCAGGATACACCTGTCGGAGTTCCTCAAAGATCTACACCATCGCGTGCAAAGGCCGGAGGGCGCGACGAGAAGATCTCGCCAACTACTTCCCCGCCGGTACTCAAGCCCAACGTCCGATCTTGGCTCATGCACTTGCCGGACGGCTCCATCTCTTCATGGGCGGACTGTGTCATCAGTTTGTCGGCGCCTTCACGGGCGGCCACAAGCCTCATGGCCGGAAAGTGACCTCCACTTGCTCGCCCGTATGAGGGGAGCCTCGCGCAAGTATATACAAAGATTCAGCCAGTGCAACGCAACATTCCAGCACGCCCACCCCGCCACGGTTATCGCCGCTTTTCGTAACGTGTAATCGCAGGATGAGGGAGGAGATGGCGATGATCAAGATCAGAGATGTCAGCGAGCTCTACGCTCTCGCCGACAAGTGTGCACGGGCTGAGGTGGGGAGGAAAATTCCCAGAGAGGTTGCCGGAGCAGAAGGATCTGACAGTGAGGATGCCGCCCCGGCAAGGAAGAACCGGAGGCGGAACAATAGGAAGAGGAAAGCTAAGGATGTGCTAGCTGTTGAGCATTCCGGCAACGGAGGCGGCTCCGACAAAGCCAAGACCGACGACTCCGGCGAGGCTGTAGCGGCCGCCGACAAGCAGGATGGCTCCGGCAAGCGTTATTGCAAGATCCACCGCACCAAAGGTCATGCCAATCCCGACAAAATCAAGGCCATCGAGCAAATCGAAGCACCGAAGCGAGTCAAGGACGTACGAAGGCTTGCCGGCTGCGTTGCTGCCCTCAGCAGGTTCATTTCCAAGTCTGCTGAACGCGCCCTGCCGTTTTTCAAAATCTTGAAAAAGGCGGGTCCAATGAAGTGGACTCCGGAAGCGGAGGCTGCGCTGCAGGACTTGAAGAAATATTTGTCCTCCACTCCAACACTTGTCGCACCTAAGCCACAAGAAAAGTTGCTGCTATATCTGGCGGCAACCAACCAAGTGGTTAGTGCTGCGTTAGTGGCAGAGAGGGAGACAGATGATGAGCCAGCGGCCGCGGCAATCGAGTCCAGCGACAAGCAGGGGGCTTGCCCGACAAGCTCTGGCCCGACAAGCCCTGATCCGGCAAGTTCTGGTTCCGGCAAGGATGGGTCTACGCAGCCACAAGAAGAAAAACAGAAGAAGATGGTGCAGCGCCCAGCTTTACTTTTGTCGGTTCCTTCTCAGGGGCTAGATCAAGGTACTGCGTGTGCGAAGTTGCTTCGCCTCCTCATGGCCTCGAGGAAGCTGCGCCATTACTTTCAAGCACATGAGATCACAAAGGGTCACCGCTTCCGTTAAAGAGGATATTGCGTAATCCGTATAACAGAAGGATTGTCGAGTGGGCATTTGGAATTGTCAAGCTTTGGCCTCAAGTTTGAAAGTACTTCAACCATTCAGAGCCGAGCATTGGCAGAATTTATAGCGTAATGGACGCCAACACCCGATGAAGAAACTCCGAGAGGAGCATCCTCGCAAGGAAGCAGCAAAGAATGGATCATGTACTTTGATGGTGCCTTCTCGCTGCAAGGCGCCGTGTGGGCGTATTTACTTGTCGCACCCACCGGAGAGCACCTCAAGTACGTGGTCCAGATGCACTTTCCCAAGGAGCAAGCAACAAACAATACCGCAGAGTATGAGGGCTTGCTTGCCGGACTCAGATCGCGCGTAACTTGGGATCGTGAAGCTTATTGTCGTGGGTGACTCACAGCTTGTCGTCCGCCAAGTTAACAAAGATTATCAGAGTCCGCTGATGGAAGCATACATTGATGAAGTGAGAAAGCTAGAAGAGCATTTTGACGGCCTGCAAATGGAACATGTTCCAAGAGCTCAGAATGACATTGCAGATGGCCTGTCAAAATGCGCCGCACTCAAGTTGCCTGTGGAACCAGGGATTTTTGTGCTCAAGCTGACTCAACCATCTGTGACACCATCAACTGGGCAAAGCAAGAAAAGAAAGTTGGTCATTGGCGACTACTTTCCGGCAGAGTTCCCCGGAGCCGCCGCCAACAAGGTCCCCAGGATCAACACAGAAACTGCCGAGGAGCAGTCTGCTCCGGCAAACCCTAGGGTTTGTTTCATTGAAGCAGACGCTCCCGACAAGCTGTGTCCCGACACACTTGCCGGGGGGCATCACGCTCCGGCAAAATCCCAGATTCTTGCCATAGAAGCGGATGTTCCCGCAGCAGCATTTGCGCCTTTAGTCCTTGTCGCCGAGCCTCGTGCTCCGCATGGGCACAAAGAAATCGCCCATTTCCTTCAAACAGGGAACTTCCCGAGGAACAAGAAGAGGCGTAGAGAGTAGCCCGGCAATCGAGTATGTACCAGTTTGTCGATGACATACTGTACAGAAGAAGATTCAACGGAGTGAAATTAAAGTGCATTTCCCGGGAAGATGGACAGCAGCTGTTGGCAGAGGTACATGGAGGCATATGTGGTCACCACATTGGTGCAAGAGCACTTGCCGGCAAGGCTTTCCGGCAAGGCTTCTTCTGGCCGACAGCCCTCCAGGATGCAACTGCACAAGTAACCAAGTGTAAAGCATGCCAGTTCCACTCCAAACAGATTCACCAACCAGCTCAAGCTCTCCAAACAATCCCTTTGTCCTGGCCATTTTTGGTTTGGGGGCTTGACATCCTCGGCCCTTTTCCCCGAGCTGTCGGGGGCTTTGAGTACTTGTACGTTGCGGTCGACAAGTTCACAAAGTGGCCTGAAGTGGAACCAGTGAGGAAGGTGACAGCACAGTCAGCAGTCAAGTTCTTCAGGTCAATTGTTTGCCATTTCGGAATCCCAAACAGGATCATCACCGACAATGGCACACAGTTCACGAGCCACACCTTCATGCAGCATGCCCAAGATCTTGGCACCAAGATTTGCTTTGCTTCTGTTGCTCACCCGAGAAGCAACGGTCAAGCGGAGAGGGCGAACGCTAAAGTGCTGCTCGGGCTCAAGACCAGAACTTTCGATAGGCTGCACAAGTGCGGAAGAAATTGGATTGAGCAGCTGCGGTGGTTCTTGGTCAATCAGACGACGCCAAATCGAGCCACCGCCGCAGACACCCTTTGCTCTCACCCCACGGAGCAGAGGCAGTTCTCCCCACGGAGCTCAGATACGGGTCACCACGAGTGCTCGCTATGATGAGTTTGAGCAAGAGCAGCTGCGACAAGATGACGCTACGCTTCCTCGAGGAGGATCGCCTTTAGGTCATTGCGAGCTGCTCGCTATCAAGCAAGCTTTGCGCCGCTATCATAGCCGCAGTTAACGCCGTAATCTTCGAGGAAGGCGACCTTGTTCTTCGCGAGTTCAATCCGCCAAGAATTCAAACAAGTTGACGCCGGCGGGAAGGCCCTTACCGGGTGAAACGAAATCACTAGGCCCAGCGCTGTCCGCTTTGAGACCGAAGATGGCGCTCCAAAGGAGCAACTCCTGGAACATAGAGCATCTTCGCAAGTTTTACCCATGAGGCGCGGTTGCCGGACCCATTCCGGCAACCACTTTCTTTTGTACAAGCATTGCCGCTGTCGCATGTAACCCTTTGTACAAAGCCGGGCGCAGCTCCCGTGCGTATATAAAGTTCGCGTGCTTCACACATCTTGTCAAATTTAATGCATTATCTTCTATTTGCATCTGTACCTGACACTCTGTGCAGCACACCACCCCGGTAAGCAATAGCGAACCTTAAGGTTCCATACAATTATTTTCTCTTCTTTCTTCTATAGACAGAAGATTCCTCCGCCCACAAGTTCACCGGGGAGGAAGGGAAGGTAGAAGTATGGAACATGCGACGTTCAAAGGAATCTAGCCTTGCCGGGACGCCGAAGACAGAAAAGCTAAGTAGCTAAAATTTGAGCCCGCTCAATTCTAAATTTCTTTTCCAGCTATATCCCTTGAACGTTCGTACTTTGTATGGCAAACCTGTGCGCGGAGGAATCAACTCGTGGCTAAGTTGCGCCCCTGTGTTGTTTTCGAGCCCGCTCGACAATACGAGTGAGTTGCAACTAGTCCCGACAAGATTCCTTGCCGGAAGCAACACCGCCAGCGGGCTGCTGATGTTCCGCACTTAGCAAGTGTGCTTGCCCCGGCAAGGTCCCTCAAAACGCAGGGTAAAAGCGTACAAAGGACGCAACAAAATAAAGGGAATAGCGCGGCAAGCAGTACCCATAATTAAGTTATATTACAAGAATGACTTATTATGGCGCTAACTGGAATTGTTCCCATAATCGAAATGGCAGCAGCAAGAAAAGGGGAGAAGAGGAGCAACCTAATCCACGCGCCCGCCATCGAGCCTGCTGACCTCGTTCACTTTATCCACGATGGGTGCGACGATGGCCTTGAGTTCCTCAACATCAGCACCCTCCGGCAGATTCTTGGTGACGCGGGAGAGGTCGATGCCCGGGTTGCGGAAGAGGACCTTCACCAACTCCTTCTCCAGGACTCCAGCGCAGACGGCGTGCAACTCGGCGGCCAACTGCTTCGGGATCCTTTCCCGGAGCTGCCGTAGCGCCGTCACCACATCCTTGAAGAAGAGCGTGAGCTTGGCGCTGGGCTGGACATTTGCTTCTGTGGAGTACCCGAAGCCCGTCAAGTCCAGCTCCGTCAACTCCTCGTCAATGAGCATGGCAATATTGACGAGGCCTTCCGTCCAGAGCTCCACTGTGGTTTTGAGGGTGTTCTGGGCCTCGGCGGCCATCGTCAATAGCTCCTCATGGTCCTTGAGGTCTCTCCTCAGGGTATCTTCTCGTTTCTTAGCGGCGTCCAGCGCCTCCGCTAAGGCGGCGCTTCAGCCCCAGATCGGCGCTTCGAGTCCTTGGCGGCGTCCAGCTCTTTGATCTTCTCGGAGAGTTGGGCTTGCAGATCGCCATGGGAGCGCGCATCCTCCTCGCGATCGCGCTAGAGTGCGGCAAGCTCCTCGTCTTTCCTCGTCGCGTCCGCCTCCAGCCGCGCCACTTTCTCCTCCAACTCCTTCTTGGCGGCCTCGGCAGCCGCGGCGGCGTCTTTCGCTTCCTTGAGAGCCCCGCCAAGTGACTGTTCCCGGCCGACGAGCTCCTCATCATGGCTGTCCAAGTACGCTTTCCATTGTATCAGCTCGCCGTCCCGCTTGGACAGCTCCTCGGCGGCAAGCCTCTGCTGCTCCTCAGCTTCAGCCTTCTCCAGGATGAACGCTTTCTTCGCCTCGGCGATGGACCGGAGGGCCTCCTGGTTGCGGCTCTTGAGTTCTTCTACGTGCTTCTCTATGTCAGCTCCCGCCTGCGCGACGAGTGCTTCCCGGGATTCGAGCTTCGCTTGTCGGGCGCGGTAGAGTGACACCAGTTTCCGGAGCAGCTCCTCCTCCTCTGACTCGCCGCTGCTGCTGCCTGGCCTGTCGACCACTGCCGGCCCAGCAGAGGCAAGTATCTCCCCATCGAATCCCTCTCCTTCAACTGGCGCCCTGGAGCTCGATGCCCAGGGGAGCTTGATATATACACCCGCGCCGGCCTTCAAGTATACGCCGGGTTGGGGCTCCTCGGAGCTCGGCGCCGCACCAGCGGCGGAGGGATCAGCGGTCGGTACAGCACCCTGTGCTCCTGCATCCTCCGGGTCATCGGCGTGATCGCCGGACCCCTCGCCGGCCCCTGTGCCGGCGGCCCCGGCAGCCTCCTCGCCAGTGGACTCCTCCACACCGGCCCCTTCCTCGGTGGCAGCGGCGTGCGTCGGTGTTGCCTGGCCGTCCCCTCAACGGCGGCCTCGGCCTCCATCGGGTCCCCAAGGGAATATCTCGAAGGCAGGAAGAAAAGAGATAATCAATAACGAGAAGAAGATAAAGAGAGATCAGCAGGTTTCAAGGGAAAACCTCGACAAGGAGGCTCACCTCAGACTGACTCGCGAACACGGGTTCCATCGCTGGGGGCTCGCCGGTCTCGCCCCTTGCCGGGGACCCCTTCCTTGTCGGAGACGGCTCCCACATCGGGGAGTCGGCCCTCGGTGGCGTAGTGGAGGCCGACGACACCTCTGCGTCAACCTCCGGCTGCTCCTAATGGGCCTGCTCTTCTCCTACATACAAAAGAGCCAACAGTCAAGATGTTGGCAGAGGAAGAAATGACCTTGCACCCCCCATGACGAAGGATGAATCAAGACGCTCACGACGGGGGCTGTGCTGGGAGCTGCTGCGAGGAGAAGAGACTGGGTCCGTCAAAATGGTCTCAGACGTATCTTCTGCTACCACGGCAGGATCGTCCTCGATGTTGACCACGGGGACCTTGGCCCTCTTCGCCGCTCTCTCCGCCAAAGTCCTGGTACGAGGCAGAAGTTTGGAGAAAAACAGATTAGATACAAGACAAACAATAACAAAGATTGAGAGAAGGACAAGCACGGTGCGAAGAAAGCCTTAATCCCCCTCCTCCTCCTCCTCGTCGTCGTCGGAGCTCAGCGCGGAGAGGTCGAACTCCGGTACCCTCTCGGCACGACGTGGTGGAGGGGTGGGCTCCCTCCGCGCTTGCCAAGGGCTACGGCAGGTCAGCGCGAGCGGCTCGGGAAGACCTCGCCTCGGTTGCCGGCGCTGCTGGGACCCGCCAGCTGACTGCGGTACCGCCATGAGAACGTGTCCCACGGCGCCGCGCGGCTGCTGGGCGGCTCGTTCCTCCGCCAGCTCGCCGACCCGACGGAGGCGCTTTCTCGACGGAATTGGGGCTGCGCCAGGCTCCGCTTTGGGCGGGTCGCCCGAAGACGGCTGGCCGCTCGCGCCCTCGGCGGACTTCGCCTGTTCCGCCTCGACCTCCCCTTCGCTCGCTTTCCGGCTAGCGCTTCCCGGCGGCAAGGCTTGCCACCGCTAGGCGCTCGCTTCGCAACAGAATCGAACTCGCCACGCGGCGGTCAAAATACCGCCTCTTGCCCGGCTAGCAATATACGCTAGCTCTTCAGCAGTAGTGGCGCGGGTGAGGAGTTTCTGCCATCGAGTTGATCGCCACCTCCGACAAGTCGTCAAAGAATTGCTGCACGACCTCGGCAGCAGGCTCTATCCAGTTCAGATTTATCCCATGCGAGTCACACTGGCATTATCAGCAGATGCGATCGGCACGGGAATTGTTGCACAAGGGGACGACACCGCGCCAACCGGAACCACTCGATGATTGGGATCATGCTTGAACATCTCCTCAAAGATCGCGCCAAGCTCCATGACCGTGAAGTTGAAGTTGAGGCCTGGGCGCAGCCTCATGAAATATGTCGGGCCGCTGAATTGCCAGGCAGGCCACCGCCTTGCTTGCAGAGGGGCGATACGGCGATGAAGGAAATCCGCGCCAACCGCCTCTGTGGTGAGTCCGCGGCTCGAGCCGGAGGATTCGGTGGTGGCGATCGTCGCCTTACGTCGTCCGACGACAGAGCCCTCCGCCGCTGCCGCGACCACCCGAAGTCTTGCGCAGCTCGGTGAACGACGGCGGGTTGTCGCCACGAGATCCAACACCACTCCGCCTCAACTCATCCCACTTGCATGCGGAGTTCGCCCGACAAGTACACTTCCTTCATACCCATCCGGGAGGTCCAGCGATTCCACCGCCAGCGGCTCCTTTTCGCCCGAGGGGAGAAGTAATGACGAAGAGGGCCACATTGGGGAGGATACCAACGGTTCTCGCAGAGAGATGCGAAACCGCCATTGTCGAACGGCGCTAGGGGGTGAAGTCAGCGAGATGAAACCCGTAGGTGTTCATGATATCGCAAAAGAAATCGGAAAAAGGTGGGCAGACCCCGCAGTAGAAGAACACAGGGAAGAAGTAGTACCCTCTAGGGCACTTCTTCGATTTGGAGGCCTCCGCGGAGATCACCGGTGTGCGCGGATGCGCACGCGTTTCCGTCGACCAGAAGAGGTAAAACTCCGCCCGCAACGCCTCCGGAGTAAGCTCGGGGGAAAAGAGCACCTGCTTCCTGCGCAGCGCCTCGAGCTCCATCGCCTCGGCCGATTTCGCGGCCTTCGCGGCCTTCGCAGCCTTCGCGGCCTTCGTAGCCTTCCCAGTTTTCGGAGCCATGACGGGGGAGGCGAAGGCGACGGCGGCGACGGGCGGCGGAGCGCTATTTTCCTCTCGATCCAGGAGACGGGGGGAGAACGGCGGAGCTTTCGAAGGAAGGAACTGCATGTGGCGGAAGTGGGGGAACGGCCCCGTTCCCTCTGCTTATAAACGGGGGATACGAGCATTACGCATTTCCTGGAATTAAGTATTGACCCATCGCCTTCCACGACGCCGCAATCGACGCTGCGCTGCTATGGAGAGCGCGGGCGCGCGGAGCTCGTTCGCGGCGCGCCCAGCCACACGTGCTCGCAGACTGCTTTGGGCCTGGCCCAACAACGCCGCACTGTATGGCCCAGCCCGGAGGCTCTGCCGGTGTATTAAAGTAGGGGGTACCTTAGTACTCGAACTTGTGCACGGCAGTCGAAGCGCCAGCAGCAGGCTTGCCGGGCGCCCGCAAGGCCCTCCGCCACTCCTTATTACCACCATTCAAGAACAAAGTACTAGCTAAGAACACGAAGGCCCGGCAAGAGGAGCTTGCCAGAAGGCCAACCAGGCATCACCAGAGACTTGCCGCTGCGCTTCCGCTGCCGCCTTCGCAGCAGCCCGGCGGCGGCAAGCTTGCCGCAAAGAAGACAGGTCATGGTAAGGCACTTGCCGCGCAAAGATACCACCTGCACTCCAAATAAGATTTCCAAAGAACGTGTCATCGCCAGCCATCCCAAGGGCACATGGCGAGACACTACACAACCATGCGGAGCGAGGTGGCAAACGGAGTCGATGTGGCGCCATCGTGGCAACCGGAGGCTCACTTAACGGTCACTCTTCAGATCACATGCGACCGGACGGGCATTTAATGCCCTTGTCCCCCGCCGTCGAGTTAGGTAGGGCATCACAGTAATCGTTGTACCAACCTCGCGCTTTTACATTTCTACCCCCCTCTTCCTACGCCGCCACCGTGGGTACCCCTTCAGACTATAAAAGGGAGGCCCATGCGCACATAGAAGGGGTTCGTCCATTCGACACCCACAAAGACCATCTTTCGCAGACGCCGAGCTAGATCAAATAACAACACAGAGCAGCAGTAGGAGTGTTATCTCCGAGAGCCCCGGCTGGGTAAAGATCGCCTGTCTCCCAGCAAGGCCGACCTCGATCTGCTCACAAGACGGCCCCGCCTCCCCGCCGAACTGAAGGGCCCCGAGTGCCCCATAGGTGTTCAAGGCCACGGATACGCGTTCCAGCCCCGACAAAAACAAATTAAACAAAATAGAAATCAGAAACAGAAATAAGAGAGAGAGAGAGAGAGAGAGAGAGAGAGAGAGAGAGAGAGAAAACCTTACCTGGCGCCTACTAACCGGCCCACTTGCCGGCCCAGCCCAGCTGCCACGCCAGCGAGCTGCTTGGCTCGGCCAGGCAGGCAGGCAGGTGCTCGGCGGCGAGCACCGCATGGGTGCCACGCACCTAGTCGCCGCCTCGCCGCTCCCCTCATCGAGCCGCGACATGGATCGCTCCCCCCTCTCTCCCCCGAACCCCTCGGACATCTCCTCTCCTCCACAGCCTCCTCCCCTCGCGCTCCCGGCCGACGCCACTGCCGCCGCCTCCCCATCATCAGTAGCCGCTCCCGCCGTCTGTGCTTCGCCTCGCTTTGTCTAGGAGCCTCGACGCCATCCTCTTCGCCGAGCTAGCCGAGCCTCGCATGCTCGTGGTGGCTCGAGTCCACCGCCGACCGACTTACCGAGTCCGCCGTCGCCGGAGATCCCTTCAACGCCGTCGCGGCATCAGTCCGTCCCCGACCCCGCCGGTTGCCTCCACGAGTGCCCCGTGAGCATAGCTACCTTCCTTCCCTTCCTCTCTCGCCCCGAGCTGTGTAGCAACCGCACGAAGATCACCCAAGACGCACCGCCATGAGCTGTCAGCCGACGTGTTCCCTGCCATCCTCCGCCACCCTCGGTGTCCATCGCACTCACCATGTCGCGTGAGGGTCTAACCATACACTCTCGTGACCTCACCGCACACCCTAGCCTCGAGTTCGCCTCCACCCAACACCGGCCGCGCTTAGGTCGTCGCCGGCGCCGATTCCGGCCACCCCGACCCCAACTAACTCCACCAAGAGCTGCGGTTTGTCCCCAGCTCCACTTAGATGCCTTCCGCGACCCATTTGGTGGCCGGAACGGCCAAAATCACTTCCGCCGCCGCGTCGGGCTCGCCGGCGGCTAAACGCCGTGCAGCCGACTTGACTTTGACCACGGGTGGGCAATCGTTGACCCCGTTGAGTCAATGATGTGGGGCCCAGCCACATTAACTAATCGGGTTTAGTTCTAATTATTTTTTAGCTAAACTAATTGCACCGACACCGGACCCACAAATGTTTGACTCGACGCCTCCGTTGACTATGACATCATCCTGACGCATTGCTGACGCAGTAAATTAATTACTGGATTTATTCTATTATAGGAAATTCCAGAAAATATTCCAAACTTCTAAAACTCATAGAAATTCAACCGTAGCTCCAAATGAAAAAAGCTATATATGGAAAATGATCAGAAAAATACAATCTATCCATCTGCACTGGTTTCATGCATGTTTAAGCAACTTAACCTTGCTGTTCATATCAAAACATGATAATGCACTTTATGAATTCATAGTTTGAGTTTGAATTTGAATCTTTGGTTCAAATAAGCTCAAACCTTTCTGTTCTTAGCTGCATTAGCCCAAATCACAGCATATTGCCATATCATGATCATGCATCATATTGTGCATTGCATTGATTGTGCTTCTTCTTTGTTTGCCGGTGTTTGTCCCCTCTCAGTAAACGTGGTTCCGACGATTATTCGATGACACCGATGGAGAACTATATTATTTTCAGAAGTGTCAGGCAAGCAAAACCCCCTTGTTCATTCCGATACAATCCCACTCTCTCGCTCCTGCTCTCTTTTACTGCATTAGGACAACAACGATTCAACTGTTACATGCTGCGGTAGTTGAACCCTTTATCCTCTGCATGACCTGTCATTGCCACAGTAAATAGATGAAACCCACTAGCATGAGTAGGAGTTGTTTGAGCCCTGATGTGCCTACTCATTCATGCTTGTTTGTCATGCCTGCTATTGCTTAGAGTTGAGTCAGGTCTGATTCATCAGGAATGAATCGGAGGTGTGTAAACATGTCCTACTGTTGAGAGCTAAGTGTGTGAACATGATTTGGTAAAGGTAGCGGTGAGAGGCCATGTAGGAGTACATGGTGTGTTGTCTCATTGCAGCCGTCCTCAGGAACTGAGTTCTGTGTTGGTGATCCATGAACATCTACTACCACTCATTGGGATCCTTAATTGACCCTCTCGGCTTCTTAATCACCCTTGTTCTCTGTCCAGGAGTTACAACTAGTTTCTGGTGTTTGTAGGTAGTGTTAGTAGTCTACCAAGTGGCACCCGGTACAAGTGGGCTTGGGACAGACTAGGCACCATGGCACGGTGTACCAAGCGTAGATCCACCCGTCGAGGTGGGCTTGGGAACCCTGCTCACATCGCTTGGGGGCCGTGAGCGACACCTCGCCGGATCTCCTTGCGGATGGAACCCGAATAGGCGATAAACCGGACGAGAGACTTGAGTGTTTAGGTAGGCGTGGCCGACACCCTCGACAAAGCTTCCGCTTGAAGGTTGCCGAGATACATGACGGTACATGGCGGTAAGTGGCGAGAGCGCAGGTGAAGAAGTACACCCTGCAGGGTTATCATTATCTATTCAATAGCCGGATTCTCGGATATGGAAACTTGGACCCTTGCATCGCTCATAGACAAGTGAAAGTGGATACTCTAAAATACGCAAGATAAGCGTGAGTACTATGGATGGCGTTCTCAGAGGGAGACGGAGCGGATCCATAGTGGAGTATTGATATGGTGAATATGTGGACTCGCAGCGCCACCTCAAAGAGTTACATTGCAATCGTGGTTCAGATAGCCACCGAGTCAAAGCTGGCTTGCTGCAGCTTAAACTCCACCACCCCTTTGTTGATAATGATGCATATGTAGTTAGTTCGATGTAAGTCTTGCTGGGTACATTTGTACTCATGTTTGCCTATTTTATGTTTTTGCAGAGAGACCTCAGTCTCGCTAGTAGTTCCGCTTGGACTTCGACGCTTAGCTTGTTACCTCAGCTACGATCTTGTGCCCTCGGCAGATCTCAGTAGATAGTCGGGCTTCTCAGCCTTTTTCATTTGTAGATGTCTGTACTTTCGAGACATGTTGAGCTTCCGCTTGTGTTTGCCTTGTATGCTCTGAATGTTGGGTCATGAGACCCATGTTTGTAATATATCGCTGCTCGGAGCCTATTGAATAAAGTACTTGATGTCGTAGAGTCATGTTGTGATGCCATGTTGTATTTGCACATATCGAGCATATCGTGTGTATGTTATTGAAATGCTTGGTATGTGTGGGGTCTGACAACCTAGTTGTTTATCTTTAGTAGCCTCTCTTACCGGGAAATGTCTCCTAGTGTTTCCAATCGAGCCATGGTAGCTTGCTACTGCTCCCGAACACTTAGGCTGGCCGGCATGTGTCCTTCTTCGTTCGTGGTCTCATCCCTTCGGGAAATGTCACGCGATGAATACCGGAGTCCTGTTAGCCCGCCACAGCCCGGTTCACCGAGTCCTCATTAGCCCAGTGCTACAGACTGGATTCACTCGGCGATGACCGACACGCTCGATGCTTGGGTCATGGATGCCTATCCTCGTAAGTTTGTGCCACTTTGGGTTTACGACTAGCCATGTCAGCCGGGCCCTTATCGTATGGATGCTAGCGACACTATCATATACGCAGCCAAAAGGCTAAAACGGTCCCGGGCAAAGGTAAGGCGACACCCGTGGGAATATCGTGCGTGAGGCCGCAAAGTGATATGAGGTGTTACATGCTAGATCGATGTGGCATTGAGTCGGGGTCCTGACAGCTCTGAATGTTGAACTTTCCGTTTGAACGTATGGAATGGGCTGTTATTTTTTTAAATGGGTTGTGTTTGTCCTCCACGGGTTTAGAGGCTGACTTGTGGGCCTAGCAAGTTGACGCGTACACAATCAGGAGATGATTGTACGTGGAGAGGATGACAACAAGGACCCGCCAAGGTCATGGCAGTACGCAAGCAAGTGCCTCCTTATTTCAAGCCAATAAAAAAATGGCTCCTCCTAGTGGATTTCTGACATCTGGGTCCCATGCCATTGTCAACGAGTCAATAAACGAGAGAATTGCACAACGAGCGGTGACACTGTGGACCCAAAGCTCGCCCAATTATTTTGTTTTGGGTTAATTTGATAATGCCTTCGAGAAATTCCACCGCAATTTCAAACTTTGAAAATGCCATTTCATGCCATTTCTAGTGGCATTTTTGAAGTCCGGAGTGGCATTTTTCAAAGTTTGCAAACTGCAGTATGCGTTTTCAAAGTTTGCAAAATTGCGCGGCATTTTTCAAAGTTTGGAAATTGCAGTGGCATTTTTATGAATCGCCATAATTCGAGTGGCATTTATCTAATTTGTTTTTGAGATGTATAGGGTGTCAATCGGGCTGTGCGGGACACTCTAGCCTCGTCTAGACAGCCTTTTCTTTATATGTTTACCACAGCACCAGCCCAAAGAGTTTTTTGTTCTTTTTTGAAAATGGCTATCCCAGTTTTTTTTTGTGATTTGTCAAGTAAGTCACTTTATCGAGGCTGTTGGGCTGCAAATCTTTCAAGACGAGGAGAAATTCATTTGGCTGGCCGAGAAAATGGCCTATCAGTAATGAGAAATGGGCTGTACATTTTTAAACACATCAAACCGGCAATTAGTTTCAAATATCTTTTTTTTCATTTTGAGATTTTAAATTGCATTGATTTTTATCGTGGACAATTTATTGGATTTTATATTGATATACATTTATTTTTAAAATCAGTATGAATGTGACTCGAAATTTTGGGATTAAAACAGTTCGAGACCGCACCAACATATGCTAAATTTCAGATAATTTTTTTACCGTGGCCACAATATGGGCTGTAATGCTAACAAAAGAACATGGGCTCCAAAAACCCGTAAGAATTAGCAAATGGGCTGTAAACTATTTGAAATAATGGCGATGGGTTGTATGCTGTTTTCCACAGATTTGAGGCTTTCCACAATGGCACAGATAATCGTTGGATGTCCATCCAACGCCGCCGTAGTCTTCTTCAATCTCTGCTCTTCCTGCTCTAGCCAGCTCAAACAAGCGCCATGGACTGCTCGCTCCCTCCTCCCATGGCCGGCAGACGGCCACTGCAGCCTCACCGCCCCACCGCATCTCCATCGCTGGCCTAGTCATATCCTCTACTCACCCACAGTCCCACACATGCCGTTATTCTCCGCGACGGCAGACGAACC
This sequence comes from Aegilops speltoides, assembly GCA_021437245.1. NCBI lineage: Eukaryota > Viridiplantae > Streptophyta > Magnoliopsida > Poales > Poaceae > Aegilops > Aegilops speltoides. Next base: position 91,649,236 of record CM038141.1, on the reverse strand, counting down.
AAGAAACCTCGTATTCCTCCGCGGGGAAACAACTGCGAGTATTCCCTAGCTCTGTCGCTCCCTTCCTAGGCCTCGCCGTCGTCCACCGCCTGGTGCTCTCGGCGGGCTCGGTCAACGTGGTCAATGAACGACATCCATCGGAAGTGGACTGTATATGGAGAGGCCAATGTTGGGGAACTTAGTAATTTCAAAAATTTCCTACGCACACGCAAGATCATGGTGATGATATAGCAACGAGAGGGAGAGTGTATGTCCACGCACCCTCGTGAGACCGTGAAGCGTTAAGCACAACGCTGTTGATGTAGTCGACGCCTTCACGATCCGACCGATCCAAAGCACCGAATGTACGGAGCCTCGAAGTTCAAAGACACGCTCAGCTCGATGACGCCCTTCAACTCCGATCCAGCCGAGTGTCGAGGGAGAGTTCCACAAGATGACGGCGTGGTGACGATCTTGATGTTCTACCGCGCAGGGCTTTGCCTAAGCAGCGACGATATGACCGAGGTGGAATATGGTGGAGGGGCACCGCACGGCTAAGGAACGATCCGTAGATCAACTTGTGTGTCTATGGGGTGCCCCCGCCTCGTGATATAAAGGAGGAGGGGGAGGCGGGCCGCCCCTTGGGCGCAGTTAAGGAGGAGGAATCCTCCTCCTAGTAGGAGTAGGATTCCTCCTTTCCTACTCCTACTAGGAGGGGGAAGGAAGGAGGAGAGGGGGGAAGGAAAGGGGGGCGCCGCCCTTCCTAGTCCAATTCGGACTGGAGGGAGAGGGGGCGCGCGGCCCACCCTGGCCGCCCCTTTCTCTTCCCACCTAGGCCCATGTGGCCCATTAACTCTCTCGGGGGTTCCGTAACCCCGGCACTCGGTTTTCTCCAAAACTCCGGAACCTTTCCTGTCCAATATAGTCGTCCAATATATCAATCTTTATGTCTCGACCATTTCGAGACTCCTCGTCATGTCCGTGATCACATCCGGACTCGAACAAACTTCGTACATCAAAACTTATAAACTCATAATAAACTGTCATTGAAACGTTAAGCGTCAGGGACCCTACGGGTTCGAGAACTATGTAGTCATGACCTAAAACTATTCTCGGTCAATAACCAATAGCGGGACCTGGATGCCCATATTGGTTCCTACATATTCTACGAAGATCTTTATCGGTCAAACCGCATAACAACATACTTTGTTCCCTTTGTCATCGGTATGTTACTTGCGAGATTTGATCATCGGTATCCAATACCTAGTTCAATCTCGCACCGCAAGTCTCTTTACTCGTTCCGTAATACGTCATCTCATAACTAACTCCTTAGTTACATGCTTGCAAGGCTTAGGTGATGAGTATTACCGAGAGGGCCCAGAGATACCTCTCCGACAATCGGAGTGACAAATCCTAATCTCAAATTATGCCAACCCAACATGTACCTTCGAAAACACCTGTAGAGCACCTTTATAATCACCCAGTTATGTGTAGCACACAAAGTGTACTTCCGGTAAACGGGAGTTGCACAATTTCATAGTTGCAGGAACTTTGTATAAGTCATGAAGAAAGCAATAGCAGTATACTAAACAATCAAGTGCTAGGCTAACAGAATGGGTCATGTCAATCACATCATTCTCTTAATGATGTGATCCCACTAATCAAATGAAAACACATGTCTATGGTGAGGAAACATAACCATCTTTGATTAATGAGCTAGTCAAGTAGAGGCATACTAGTGACTATAGTTTTGTCTATGTATTCACACATGTATCATGTTTCCGGTTAATACAATTCTAGCATGAATAATAAACATTTATCATGATATGAGGAAATAAATAATAACTTTATTATTGCCTCTAGGGCATATTTCCTTCAGTCTCCCACTTGCACTAGAGTCAATAATCTAGATTACATAGTAATGATTCTAACACCCATGGAGTCTTGGTGCTGATCATGTTTTGCTCGTGAGAGAGGCTTAGTCAACGGTTCCGCAACATTCAGATCCGTATGTATCTTGCAAATCTCTATGTCTCCCACTTGGACTTGGTCCCGAATGGAATTGAAGCGCCTCTTGATGTGCTTGGTCCTCTTGTGAAATCTGGATTCCTTTGCCAAAGCAATTGCACCAAGATTGTCACAGAAGATCTTCATTGGTCCCGATGCACTAGGTATGACACCTAGATCGGAAATGAACTCCTTCATCCGACTCCTTCATTTGCTGCTTGTAAGCAGCTATGTACTCGCTTCACATGTAGATCCCGCCACGACACTTTGTTTAGAACTGCACCAACTTATAGCTCCACCGTTTAATATAAACACGATCCGGTTTGCGATTTAGAATCGTCCGGATCGGTGTCAAAGCTTACATCGACGTAACCATTTACGACTAGCTCTTTGTCACCTCCATATACGAGAAACATATCCTTAGTCCTTTTCGGTATTTCAGATGTTCTTGACCGCTGTCCATGATCCACTCGATTACTTTGGTACCTTCCCCGCCAAGCTTATTGCTAAGCATACGCCGGTCTGGTACACAGACATTGCATACATGATAGAGCCTATGGCTGAAGCATAGGAACATTTTCATTTTCTCTCTATCTTCTGCTTGTGGTCGGGCATTGAGTTTGACTCAACTTCACACCTTGTAGCACAGCAAGAATCCTTTCTTTTCTGATCCATTTTGAACTTTTCAAAATTTTGTCAAGGTATGTGCTTTGTGAAAGTCCTATTAAGCGTCTTGATCTATCTCTATAGATCTTGATGCCCAATATGTAAGCAACTTCACCGAGGTCTTTCATTGAAAAACTTTTATTCAAGTATCCCTTTATGCTATCCAGAAATTCTATATCATTTCCAATTAATAATATGTCATCAACATATAAAACTAGAAATGCTACAGAGCTCCCACTCACTTTCTTGTAAATCTGAGGCTTCTCCAAAGTCTATATAAAACCATATGCTTTGATCACACTATCAAAGCGTTTATTCCAACTCCGAGATGCTTGCACCAGTCCATAAATGGAACGCTGGAGCTTGCACACTTTGTCAGCACCTTTTGGATCAACAAAACCTTCCGGCTGCATCATATACAACTCTTCTTCTAGAAATCCATTCAAGAATGCAGCTTTGACATCCATTTGCCAAATTTCATAATCATGAAATGCAGCAATAGCCAACATGATTCGGACAGACTTAAGCATCGCTCGGGTGAGAAAGTCTCATCGTAGTCAACCCCTTGAACTTGTCGAAAACCTTTCGCAACAAGTCGAGCTTTATAGACGAGTAACATTACCATCGGCGTCGGTCTTCTTCTTAAAGATCCATTTATTCTCAATGGCTTGCCGATCATCGGCAAGTCAACCAAAGTCCATACTTTGTTTTCATACATGGATCCCATCTCAGATTTCATGGCCTCTAGCCATTTTGCGGAATCTGGGCTCATCATCGCTTCCTCATAGTTCGTGGGTTCATCATGGTCAAGTAACATGACTTCGAATAGGATTACCGTACCACTCAAGTGCGGATCTTACTCTGGTAGACCCACGAGGTTCAGAGAAACTTGATCTGAAGTTTCATGATCAATATCATTAGCTTCCTCACTAATTGGTGTAGTTGTCACAGGAACCGGTTCTCGTGATGAACTACTTTCCAATAAGGGAGTAGATACAGTTATCTCATCAAGTTCTACTTTCCTCCCACTCACTTCTTTCGAGAGAAACTCCTTCTCTAGAAAGGATCCATTCTTAACAACGAATGTCTTGCCTTCGGATCTGTGATAGAAGGTGTACCCAACATCTCTTTGGGTATCCTATGAAGACACATTTCTCGATTTGGGTTCGAGCTTATCTGGTTGAAGTTTCTTCACATAAGCATCGCAGCCCCAAACTTTAAGAAACGACAACTTTGGTTTCTTGCCAAACCACAGTTCATAAGGCGTCGTCTCAATGGATTTTGATGGTGCCCTATTTAACGTGAATGCGGCGTCTCTAAAGCATAACCCCAAAACGATAGCGGTAAATCGGTAAGAGACATCATAGATCGCACCATATCAAGTAAAGTACGATTCTGACGTTCGGACACACCATTTTGTTGTGGTGTTCGGTGGCGTGAGTTGCGAAACTATTCGCATTGTTTCAAATGTAAACCAAACTCGTAACTCAAATATTCTCCTCCACGATCGATCGTAGAAACTTTATTTTCTTGTTACGATGATTTTCTACTTCACTCTGAAATTCTTTGAACTTTTCAAATGTTTCAGACTTGTGCTTCATTAAGTAGATATACCCATATTTGCTCAAATCATCTGTGAAGGTGAGAAAATAACGATATCCGCCATTTAGCCTCAACATTCATCGGACCATGATTTCCAACAAATTTGTTGCTCTCTCCATAGTTCCGGAGAACGGTGTTTTAGTCATCTTGCCCATGAGGCACGGTTCGCAAGTACCAAGTGATTCATAATCAAGTGATTCCAGAAGTCCATCAATATGGAGTTTCTTCATGCGTTTTACACCGATATGACCTAAACGGCAGTGCCACAAATAAGTTGCACTATCATTATCAACTCTGCATCTTTTGGCTTCAACATTATGAATATGTGTATCACTACTATCGAGATTCAATAAAAATAGACCACTCTTCAAGGGTGCATGACCATAAAAGATATTACTCATATAAATAGAACAACCATTATTCTCTGATTTAAATGAATAACCGTCTCGCATCAAACAAGATCCAGATATAATGTTCATGCTCAACGCAGGCACCAAATAACAATTATTCAGGTCTAAAACTAATCCCGATGGTAGATGTAGAGGTAGCGTGCCGACCGCGATCACATCGACTTTGGAACCGTTTCCCACGCGCATCGTCACCTCGTCCTTGGCCAGTGCTCGCTTATTCCGTAGTCCTGTTTGAGTTGCAAATATTAGCAATGAACCAGATCAAATACCCAAAGTGCTACTACGAGCTCTAGTTAGGTACACATCAATAACATGTATATCACATATACCTTTGTTCACTTTGCCATCCTTCTTATCCGCCAAATACTTGGGGCAGTTCCGCTTCCAGTGACCAGTCTGCTTGCAGTAGAAGCACTCGATTTGAGCTTAGGTCCAGACTTGGGTTTCTTCTCTTGAGCAGCAACTTGCTTGCCGTTCTTTTGAAGTTCCCTTCTTCTTCCCTTTGCCCTTCTTCTTGAAACTAGTGGTCTTGTTGACCATCAACACTTGATGCTCCTTCTTGATTTCTACCTCCATGCTTTCGGCATCGCTAAGAGCTCGAATAGTCTTGTTCATCCCTTGCATATTATAGTTCATCACGAAGCTCTTGTAGCTTGGTGGCGTGATTGAAGAATTACATCAATGACACTATCATCGTGAAGATTAACTCCCGGTTGAATCAAGTGATTGTTATACCTAGACATTACGAGTATATGTTCACCGACGAACTATTCTCCTCCATCTTGCAGCTATAGAACTTATTGGAGACTTCATATCTCTCAATCCGGGCATTTGCTTGAAATATTAACTTCAACTCCTGGAACATCTCATATGCTCCATGACGTTCAAAATGTCGTTGAAGACCCGGTTCTAAGCCGTAAAGCATGGCACATTGAACTATAGAGTAGTCATCACTTTGCTCGCCAGACGTTCTTAACGTCGTCGGTTGCATCGGCGGGCCTGGCACCCAGCGGTGCTTCCAGACGTAACTTTTACAGGCAGCAATGAGGATAATCCTCGATTACGGACCCGATCCGTGTAATTGCTACCATCATCTTTCAACTTTGCTTTCTCAAGGAACGCATTAAAATTCAACGGAACAACAACACGAGCCATCTATCTACAAACAAACATAGACAAGCAAGATACTATCAGGTACTAAGTTCATGATAAATTTAAGTTCAATTAATCATATTACTTAAGAACTCCCACTTAGACAGACATCTCTCTAGTCATCTAAGTGATCACGTGATCCAAATCAACTAAACCATAACCGATCATCACGTGAGATGGAGTAGTTTTCAATGGTGAACATCACTATGTTGATCATATCTACTATATGATTCACGCTCGACCTTTCGGTCTCCGTGTTCCGAGGCCATATCTGCATATGCTAGGCTCGTCAAGTTTAACCTGAGTATTCAGCGTGTGCAAAACTGGCTTGCACCCGTTGTAGATGGACGTAGAGCTTATCACACCGATCATCACGTGGTGTCTCGAACACGACGAACTTTGACAACGGTGCATACTCGGGAGAACACTACTTGATAATTTTAGTGAGAGATCATCTTAAAATGCTACCGTCAATCAAAGCAAGATAAGATGCATAAAGGATAAACATCACATGCAATCAATATAAGTGATATGATATGGCCATCATCATCTTGTGCTTGTGATCTCCATCTTGAAGCACCGTCATGATCACCATCGTCACCGGCGCGACACCTTGATCTCCATCGTAGCATCGTTGTCGCTTCGCCATCTATTGCTTCTCGACTATCGCTACCGCTTAGTGATAAAGTAAAGCAATTACAGATGCGTTGCATTTCATACAATAAGCGACAACCATATGGCTCCACCCGATTGCCGATAACCGGTTACAAAACATGATCATCTCATACAATAAAATATAGCATCACGTCTTGACCATATCACATCACAACATGCCTGCAAAAACAAGTTAGGCGTCCTCTACTTTGTTGTTGCAAATTTTACGTGGCTGCTACGGGCTTAGCAAGAACCGTTCTTACCTCGCATCAAAACCACAACGATAGTTTGTCAAATAGACTCGTTTTAACCTTCACAAGGACCGGCGTAGCCACACTCGGTTCAACTAAAGTGAGAGAGACAGACACCGCCAGCCACCTTTAAGCACGAGTGCTCGTAACGGTGAAACCAGTCTCGCGTAAGCGTCTGGCGTAATGTCGGTCGGGCCGCTTCATCTCACAATACCGCTGAACCAAAGTATGACATGCTGGTAGGCAGTATGACTTATATCTTCCACAACTCACTTGTGTTCTACTCGTGCATATAACATCAATGCATAAAACCTAGGCTCGGATGCCACTGTTGGGGAACGTAGTAATTTCAAAAAATTCCTACGCACACGCAAGATCATGGTGATGATATAGCAACGAGAGGAGAGTGTATGTCCACGTACCCTCGTGGGCAGACCGTAAGCGGAAGCGTTAGCTGCTTGCGGTTGATGTAGTCGTCGTCTTCACGATCCGACCGATCCAAGCACCGAATGTCACGGACCTCCGAGTTCAGCACACGTTCAGCTCGATGGCGTCCTCGAACTCCGATCCAGCCGAGTGTCGAGGGAGAGTTCCATCGGCATGACGGCGTGGTGGCGATCTTGATGTTCTACCAGGCAGGGCTTCGCCTAAGCTTCCGCGACGATATGACCGAGGTGAAATATGGTGGAAGGGGCACCGACTGCGGCTAAGGAACGATCCGTAGATCAACTTGTGTGTCTATGGGGTGCCCCTGCCTCAGATATAAAGGAGGGAGGGGGGAGGCCGCCCTTGGGGCGCGCCAAGGAGGAGAATCCTCCTCCTAGTAGGAGTAGGATCCTCCTTTCCTACTCCTACTAGGAAGGGAAGGAAGGAGGAGAGGGGAAGGAAAGGGGGCGCCCCCTCCTAGTCAATCGGACTAGAGGGAGAGGCCGGCCCACCTGGCCGCCTCTCTCTCTCCCACCTAGGCCCATGTGGCCCATTAACTCTCCGGGGGTTCCAGTAACCCCCGGCACTCCGGTTTTCTCCGAAACTCCTGAACCTTTCCGGTGTCGAAATATAGTCATCCAATATATCAATCTTTATGTCTCGACCATTTGAGACTCCTCGTCATGTCCGTGATCACATCCGGACTCGAACAAACTTGGTACATCAAAACTTATAAACTCATAATAAAGCATCATCGAAGCGTTAAGCGTGCGGACCCTACGGGTTCGAGAACTATGTAGTCATGACCTAAAACTATTCTCGGTCAATAACCAATAGCGGAACCTGGATGCCCATATTGGTTCCTACATATTCTACGAAGATCTTTATCGGTCAAACCGCATAACAATATACTTTGTTCCCTTTGTCATCGGTATGTTACTTGCCCGAGATTTGATCGTCGGTATCCAATACCTAGTTCAATCTCATTACCGGCAAGTCTCTTTACTCATTCCGTAATACGTCATCTCATAACTAACTCATTCGTTACATGCTTGCAAGGCTTAGGTGATGAGTATTACCGAGAGGACCCAGAGATACCTCTCCGACAATCGGAGTGACAAATCCTAATCTCGAATTATGCCAACCCAACATGTACCTTCGGAAACACCTATAGAGCACCTTTATAATCACCCAGTTACATTGTGACATTTGGTAGCACACAAAGTGTTCTTCCGGTAAACGGGAGTTGCACAATCTCATAGTTGTAGGAACTTTGTATAAGTCATGAAGAAAGCAATAGCAGTATACTAAACGATCAAGTGCTAGGCTAACAGAATGGGTCATGTCAATCACATCATTCTCTTAATGATGTGATCCCACTAATCAAATGACAACACATGTCTATGGTGAGGAAACATAACCATCTTTGATTAATGAGCTAGTCAAGTAGAGGCATACTAGTGACTATAGTTTTGTCTATGTATTCACACATGTATCATGTTTCCGGTTAATACAATTCTAGCATGAATAATAAACATTTATCATGATATGAGGAAATAAATAATAACTTTATTATTGCCTCTAGGGCATATTTCCTTCAGCTGACAGCTGGGTCCACGGCCGCACGCAAGGAAATGCCTCCTTATTACGTGCAAAATAATGATTCCTCCACACGACATCCGGGACCCACCGAAGGGCATACAGATTTAGCGAAAAAAACATTACATGACAGCTCGGACCCACCAGCTATATCTTCCTGCGCATGAGAAGTGCCTCCTTATTACGCCCAAAAAAGAATACTCCCCACCGCTAGCTGGGACCCAAAGATAGTGGGCCTACTAAGTTGACGGGGACAAAGGGCTTTGTAAACTTAGTCAATATGCACGATTCTAGCTCGACTGACCGTACGATGTCCATCCAACGGCCGTGGTGCTTCTTCAACCTCTGGTCTTCTTGCTCCAGCCGCCCAAAGCAGCGAAGGTCGTGCCGCCTGCTCCTGCCTACCGTGGCGGCTGTGTTTGCCATGAGCCCATAGGCCTCATTATACTACTCCCACCGCTGGCCAGGCCATCCCTCCACTCCACTCACCCACAACCCCACAGTTATTCTCATGCAATGGCAAATAAGACCAACCATGTGAACCCTCGTACTCCTCTCCGTGGGCATCCTTTGCCAGCGTCTTCCTCGGCTCCGCAGATCGCCCCTTCAAGGCCTCGCCATCGTCCACCGCCGTGGTGCTCTCTTGGCCGTGGCGTGGTCAATGTGGTCGATGACCGAATTCCATCGGAAGAATCTTTATACGTGGAGGCTGACAGACTGGGTCCACGGGAAGCGCAAGGAAGTGCCTCCTTATTATAACGGAGAATAATTATCCCTCCACGGACAGCAGGGACCCACCGGACAGACCACGATATTTCGTGAAAAAACGCTTGTGCTCGATTGCTAGGACCCACCCGACGGGCCACGTATTTTGCGAAAAAAATGTTCCCCCTGCTGTCAGCTCGGATCCACCGGAAGTGCCTCCTTATTACGCACAAAAAATGAATACCCCCTGCTAGCTAGGACCCACCTTGGTGGGAGGCTGTCTTGTGGGCCTACTAAGCTGACGGGGACGGAGGGCTTTGTTAACTTAGTCAATATAAACAATTCTAGCTCTAGTGACCGTTTGGTGTCCATCCAACGGCCGTAGTGCTTCTTCAACCTCTGGTCTTCTTGCTCCATTGCCCAAAGCAGCGCTGGTCGTGTCAAGATGCTCCGGCCTCGTGGTCGGATGTGCTACCCGGAGGCCCAGCGCCTACTATTCCCACTTGCTTGGCGGGCCTGTGGCGGCGGCCAGCCTCACTGCAGCAGCCAACGGTGAACCCTCGTACTCCTCTAGCTGGGCTTCCTTTGCGCGTCTTCCGGCTCCCGTCGTCCCTTCCTAGGCACATGAAAGTGGTCAACATGGTCAAGGCGACTTCCATCGGTTGATGAATTTGTAAGTGGAGAGGTGACAGTACAGGGTCCACTGACCCGACAAGAAGTGCCTCCTTATTGCACGGAAAATAATTATTCCTCCACGACGCGGAGAGCCACCGGACGAGCCACCATATTTCGTGAAAAAAATGTTTCCCCACAGCTGCTGGGACCCACAGGCTACACCTTGAATGCAAGGAAGTGCATCTGGGCAAAAAAAGCGATTACGCCCCAATGGCTGGCTGGGACCCACCAGTATTACCGAGAGGGCCCAGAGTACCTCTCCGACAATCGGAGTGACAAATCCTAATCTCAAATTATGCCAACCCAACATGTACCTTCGAAACACCAGAGAGCACCTTTATAATCACCCAGCTTATGTGTAGCACACAAAGTGTTCTTCCGTAAACGGAGTTGCACAATTTCATAGTTGCAGGAACTTTGTATAAGTCATGAAGAAAGCAATAGCAGTATACTAAACAATCAAGTGCTAGGCTAACTGTATGGTCATGTCAATCACATCATTCTCTTAATGATGTGATCCCACTAATCAAATGAAAACACATGTCTATGGTGAGGAAACATAACCATCTTTGATTAATGAGCTAGTCAAGTAGAGGCATACTAGTGACTATAGTTTTGTCTATGTATTCACACATGTATCATGTTTCGTTAATACAATTCTAGCATGAATAATAAACATTTATCATGATATGAGGAAATAAATAATAACTTTATTATTGCCTCTAGGCATATTTCCTTCAGCCTCCCACTTGCACTAGAGTCAATAATCTAGATTACATAGTAATGATTCTAACACCCATGGAGTCTTGGTGCTGATCATGTTTTGCTCGTGAGAGAGGCTTAGTCAACGGGTCTCGCAACATTCAGATCCGTATGTATCTTGCAAATCTCTATGTCTCCCACTTGGACTTGGTCCCAATGGAATTGAAGCGCCTCTTGATATGCTTGGTCCTCTTGTGAAATCTGGATTCCTTTGCCAAAGCAATTGCACCAAGATTGTCACGAAGATCTTCATTGGTCCCGATGCACTAGGTATGACACCTAGATCGGAAATGAACTCTTTCATCCGCATCTTCATTTGCGCCTGTAAGCAGCTATGTACTCGCTTCACATGTAGATCCCGCCACGACACTTTGTTTAGACCTGCACCAACTTATAGCTCCACCGCTTAATATAAACACGATCCGTTATGCATTTAGAATCGTCCGATCGTGTCAAAGCTTGCATCGACGTAACCATTTACGACTAGCTCTTTGTCACCTCCATATACGTAGAAACATATCCTTAGTCCTTTTCGTATTTCAGATGTTCTTGACCGCTGTCCAAAGGATCCACCTCGATTACTTTGGTACCTTCCGCCAAGCTTATTGCTAAGCATACGCCTGTCCGTACACAAGATTGCATACATGATAGAGCCTATGGTCGAAGCATAGGAACATTTTCATTTTCTCTCTATCTTCTGTGGTCGGGCATTGAGTTTGACTCAACTTCACACCTTGTAGCAAGCAAGAATCCTTTCTTTTCCTCGATCCATTTTGAACTTTTTCAAAATTTTGTCAAGGTATGTGCTTTGTGAAAGTCCTATTAAGCCGCCTTGATCTATCTCTATAGATCTTGATGCCCAATATGTAAGCAACTTCACCGAGGTCTTTCATTGAAAAACTTTTATTCAAGTATCCCTTTATGCTATCCAGAAATTCTATATCATTTCCAATTAATAATATGTCATCAACATATAAACTAGAAATGCTAGAGCTCCCACTCACTTTCTTGTAAATACAAGCTTCTCCAAAAGTCTATATAAAACCATATGCTTTGATCACACTATCAAAGCATTTATTCCAACTCCGAGATGCTTGCACCATCCATAAATGGAACGCTGAGCTTGCACACTTTGTCAGACCTTTGGATCAACAAAACCTTCCGCTGCATCATATACAACTCTTCTTCTAGAAATCCATTCAAGAATGCAGCTTTGACATCCATTTGCCAAATTTCATAATCATGAAATGCAGCAATAGCCAACATGATTCGGACAGACTTAAGCATCGCTACGGGTGAGAAAGTCTCATCGTAGTCAACCCCTTGAACTTGTCAAAACCTTTCGCAACAAGTCGAGCTTTATAGAATGAATATTACCATCAGCCACCTTCTTCTTAAAGATCCATTTATTTCTCAATGGCTTGCCGATCATCGGGCAAGTCAACCAAAGTCCATACTTTGTTTTCATACATGGATCCCATCTCGATTTCATGGCCTCTAGCCATTTTATGGAATCTGGCTCATCATCGCTTCCTCATAGTTCGTGAGGTTCATCATGGTCAAGTAACATGACTTCCGTAATAGGATTACCGCATCACTGTGCGGATCTTACTCGCAGACCCACGAGGTTCAGAGAAACTTGATCTCAAGTTTCATGATCAATATCATTAGCTTCCTCACTAATTGGTGTAGTTGTCACGAACCGGTTCTCGTGATGAACTACTTTCCAATAAGGGAGTAGATACGCTTATCTCATCAAGTTCTACTTTCCTCCCACTCACTTCTTTCGAGAGAAACTCCTTCTAGAAAGGATCCATTCTTAGCAACGAATGTCTTGCCTTCGGATCTGTGATAGAAGGTGTAACCAACAGCCTCTTTTGGGTATCCTATGAAGACACATTCGATTTGGGTTCGAGCTTATCCGTTGAAGTTTCTTCACATAAGCATCGCAGCCCCAAACTTTAAGAAACGACAACTTTGGTTTCTTGCCAAACCACAGTTCATAAGGCGCCGCCTCAATGGATTTTGATGGTGCCCTATTTAACGTGAATGCGCCGCCTCTAAAGCATAAACCCCAAAACGATAGCGTAAATCGGTAAGAGACATCATAGATCGCACCATATCAAGTAAAGTACGACACGACGCTCGACACACCATTTGTTGTGGTGTTCCTGTGGCGGAGTTGCTAAACTATTCCGCATTGTTTCAAATGTAAACCAAACTCGAACTCAAATATTCTCCTCCACGATCGATCGAGAAACTTTATTTTCTTGTTACGATGATTTTCTACTTTCACTCAAATTCTTTTGAACTTTTCAAATGTTTCAGACTTTGTGCTTCATTAAGTAGATATACCCATATTTGCTCAAATCATCCGTGAAGGTGAGAAAATAACGATATCCGCCATTTAGCCTCAACATTCATCGGACCATGATTTCCAACAAATTTGTTGCTCTTCCATAGTTCCGAGAACGGTGTTTTAGTCATCTTGCCCATGAGGCACGGTTCGAAGTACCAAGTGATTCATAATCAAGTGATTCCAAGTCCATCAATATGGAGTTTCTTCATGCGCTTTACATCGATATGACCTAAACGGCAAGGCACAAATAAGTTGCACTATCATTATCAACTCGCATTTGGCTTCAAGAATATGTGTATCACTACTATCGAGATTCAATAAATAGACCACTTCAAGGGTGTATGACCATAAAAGATATTACCTCATATAAATAGAACAACCATTATTCTCTCGATTTAATGAATAACCGCCTCGATCAAACAAGATCCAGATATAATGTTCATGCTCAACACAGGCACCAAATAACAATTATTCGGTCTAAAACTAACTCGAAGGTAGATGTAGAGGTAGCGTGTCAACGCGATCACATCGACTTTGAACCGCTTTCCCACGCCAGATCGTCACCTCGCCCTTGGCCGCTCGCTTATTCCAGATTCCTGCTTCGAGTTGCAAATATTAGCAATGTAATCCAAGTATCAAACACCAAAAGCTACTACGCAGCTCTAGTTAGGTATACATCAATAACATGTATATCATATATACCTTTGTTCACTTTGCTATCCTTCTTATCCGCTAAATACTTGTTGGCAGTTCCGCTCCAAAGGACTGGCCCTATGTGAGGAAGCACCCGGCTTTGCTTAGGTCCAGACTTGCCTTCTTCTCTTGAGCAAGCAACTTGCTTGCCGCTCTTTTGAAGTTTCTTCTTCTTCCTTTGCCCTTCTTCTTGAAACTAGTGGTCTTGTCGACCATCAACACTTGATGCTCCTTCTTTATTTCTACCTCCGCATGCTTTCAAAGATTATGTAAGAGCTCGGGAATAGTCTTGTTCATCCCTTGTATATTATAGTTCATCACAAAGCTCTTGTAGCTTGGTAAGGTGTGATTGAAGAATTTCACAATGATACTATCATTCGTGAAGATTAACTCTAGTTAATCAATCAAGTGATTTGTTATACCCCACATATCGAGTATGTGTTCACCGATGTAACTATTCTTCTCCATCTTGCACCTGTAGAACTTATTGGAGACTCTATATCTCTCAATCGGGCATTTGCTTGAAATATTAACTTCAACTCCCGTACATCTCATATGCTCCATGACATTCAAAACGCAGTTTGAAGGCCCGGTTCCAAGTCTAAAGTATGGCACACTAAACTATAGAGAAGCCATCAACTTTGCTCGCATGATGTTCTAACATGCCGTAACAGCAAGAAGAAAGTTCGGCAATCTCCAATGGTGCTTCCGTGACGTGAATTTTCTCGCGGCGAATGAGGATAATCCTAAAGTTACGAATTCAAACTGTAATTGCTACCATCATCTTTCAACTTTGCTTTCAAGGAACGCATTAAAATTCAACGGAACAACAGCACGAGCCATCTATCTACAAACAAACATAGACAAGCAAAATACTATCGTGTACTAAGTTCATGATAAATTTAAGTTCAATTAATCATATTATTTAAGAACTCCCATTTAGACGTACATCTCTAGTCATCTAAAGTGGATCACGTGATCCAAATCAACCAAACCATAACCGATCATCACGCGAGATGGAGTAGTTTTCAATGGTGGAAGATCACTATGTTGGATCATATTCACTATATGATTCACGTCAATCTTTAGTCTCCATGTTCCGAGGCTATATCTCACATATGCTAGGCTCCACAGTTTAACTCGAGTATTCAAGGTGTAAAACGGGTTTGCACCTGCTGTAAGGATGGACGAGAGCTTATCACAATCGATCATCACGTGGTGTCTCTAAAAGACATTTAACTTCTTGGCAATGGTGCATACTGTGGAGAACACTTCTTGATAATTTTAGTGAGAGATCATCTCAAAATGCTACCGGTCAATCAAAGCAAGATAAGATGCATAAAGGATAAACATCACATGCAATCAATATAAGTGATATGATATGGCTATCATCATCTTGTGCTTGTGGATTCCATCTTCAAGCACCGCCATCGCCACCGGGCGCCGACACCTTGATTCCATCGTAGCATCGCTTGTCGTTACACCATCTATTGTTTCTACGACTATCGCTACCGCTTTAGTGATAAAGTAAAGCAATTATGTATGCTTGCATTTCATACAATAAAGTTTAATAACCATATATTCTCGCCAGCTTGCCGATAACTTCGTTACAAAACATGATCATATCACAATAATATAGTATCACGTTCGACCATATAACATCACAACATGCCCTCAAAAACAAGTTAGACGCCTCTACTTTGTTGTTGCAAATTTTACGTTCGGCTTAGCAAGAACCGCTTTACTCAATCAAAACCACAACGATAGTTTGTCAAATAGACCGTTTAACCTTCAAAGGACCGGCGAGCCACACCGGTTCAACTAAAGTGAGAGAGAAGACACGCCAGCCACCTTTAAGCACGAGGCTCGGAACGGTGAAACCAGTCTCAGTAGCGCACGTAATGTCGGTCCGGCTTATCTCACAATACCGCTAACCAAAGTATGACACCGGTAGGCAAGATGACTTATATCTTCCACAACTCACTTGTGTTCTACTCGCATATAACATCAAGCATAAAACCTAGGCTCGATGCCATCGTGGGGAACGAGTAATTTCAAAAATTTCCACGCACACGCAAGATCATGGTGATGATATAGCAACGAGAGGGGAGAGTGTTGTCCACGCATCGAGACCGTAAGCGGAAGCTTTAGCACAACGCGTTGATGTAGTCGACGCCTTCACGATCCGACCGATCCAAGACCGAACGAACGGAGCCTCCGAGTTCAGCACACGCTCAGCTCGATGACGCCCTTCAACTCCGATCCAGCCGAAAGTGTCGAGGGAGAGTTCCACAGATGACGGCGCAGGACGATCTTGATGTTCTATCAGCAGGTTTCCCTAAGCTTCACGATATGACCGAGGTGAATATGGTGGAAGGGGCACCGGACACGGCTAAGGAACAACCAGATCAACTTGTGTGTTCATGGGTGCCCCGCCTCGGATATAAAGGAGGGAGGGGGAGGGCCGCCCTTGGGGCTGGCTAAGGAGGAGGAATCCTCCCTAGTAGGAGTAGGATTCTCCTTTCCTACTCCTACTAGGAAGGGAAGGAAGGAGGAGAGGGGAAGGAAGGGGCCGCCTCCTAGTCCACCGACAGAGGGAGGGCCGCCCCCCGGCCGCCTCTCTTCCCCACCCAGGCCCATGTGCCCATTATCCCGGGGTTCCGTAACTCGACTCCGGTTTTCTCCAAAACTCCTGAACCTTTCCTGTCCAAATATAGTCATCCAATATATCAATCTTTATGTCTCGACCATTTCGAGACTCTCGCCATGTCCGTGATCACATCCGGACCCAACAAACTTCGACATCAAAACTTATAAACTCATAATAAAACCGCCATCAAACGTTGTGCATGGACCCTACGGTTCGAGAACTATGTAGTCATGACCTAAAACCATTCTCGTCAATAACCAATAGCGGAACCGGATGCCCATATTGGTTCCTACATATTCTACGAAGATCTTTATCGGTCAAACCGCATAACAAATACTTTGTTCCTTTGTCATCGGTATGTATTTGCCCGAGATTTGATCGCGTATCCAATACCTAGTTCAATCTCATTATCGCAAGTCTTTACTCATTCCGTAATACGCCATCTCATAACTAACTCATTAGTTACATGCTTGCAAGGCTTAGGTGATGAGTATTACCGAGAGGGCCAGAGATACCTCTCCGATAATCGGAGTGACAAACCTAATCTCAATTATGCCAACCCAACATGTACCTTCGAAACACCTATAGAGCACCTTTATAATCACCCGCTACATTGTGACATTTGGTAGCACACAAAGTGTTCTTCCGTAAACGGAGTTGCACAACTCATAGTTGTAGGAACTTTGTATAAGTCATGAAGAAAGCAATAGCAAGATACTAAACGATCAAGTGCTAGGCTATGTATGGTCATGTCAATCACATCATTCTCTTAATGATGTGATCCCACTAATCAAATGACAACACATGTCTATGGTAGGAAACATAACCATCTTTGATTAATGAGCTAGTCAAGTAGAGGCATACTAGTGACTATAGTTTTGTCTATGTATTCACACATGTATCATGTTTCCGTTAATACAATTCTAGCATGAATAATAAACATTTATCATGATATGAGGAAATAAATAATAACTTTATTATTGCCTCTAGGGCATATTTCCTTCATCGACAGTCTGGGTCCACGGCGACGCAAGGAAATGCCTCCTTACGGCAAAATAATGATTCCTCCACCGAATCCGGGACCCACCGAAGGGCATCCAGATTTCGCGAAAAACATTACCGCCAGATACATGACCCACCAGCTATATCTTCAGACGCAGAAGTGCCTCCTTATTACGCCCAAAAAAAGAATACTCTCGCTAGTCGGGACCCAAAGATAGTGGGCCTACTAAGTTGACGGGACAAAGGGCTTTGTAAACTTAGTCAATATGCACGATTCTAGCTCGACCGACTCGATCGATGTCCATCCAACGGTATGGTGCTTCTTCAACCTCTCGGTCTTTTGCTCCACCCCAAAGCAGCTAAGGTCGGTCAGTCCGCTTCCCGCTGCTCACCGTGGCGTCGGTTTGCCGATGGAGGCCTCACCGCCTCCATACTACTCCCACCCGGCCGTGCCATCCTCCACTCCACTCACCCACAACCCTCGTTATTCTCAATGGCAATGGCACGACCAACCAAAGGAACCCTCGTAGATCTCTCCGGTGGGCATCCATCGCCTGCCTTCCTCGGCTCCGTCGATCGCCCCTTCCAAGGCTCGCCATCGCCTCACCGCCGTGTGCTCTTGCGCGGCGTGGTCAATAATGTGGTCAATGACCGAATTCCATCGAAGAATATCAGACGTGAGAGGCCGACACCGGTCCACGGAGCCGCAAGGAAGTGCCTCCTTATTATGCGGAGAATAATTATCCCTCCACCTGACAAGAGGGACCCACCGGACGGGCCACCAAAGATTTCGTGAAAAAAACGCTTGTTCTCGATCGCTAGGACCCACCCGACGGCCACGATTTTATGAAAAAATGTTCCCCGTCACTCGATCCACCGAAGTGCCTCCTTATTACGCACAAAAATGAATACCCTCGCTAGCTAGGACCCACCTTGGTGGGAGGCTGTCTTGGGCCTACTAGTCGACGGGACGGAGGGCTTTGTTAACTTAGTCAATATAAACAATTTAGCTCTAGTGACCGCTTGGTGTCCATCCAACGGTCAGAAGTGCTTCTTCAACCTCCGTCTTCTTGCTCCAACCTGCCCAAAGCAGCGCTGGTCGTGTCAAGATGCTCCTCGCCTCCCGTGGTCGGATAAGTCACGCGGAGGCCCCACCGCTTTACTATTCCCACTCCGCAAGTCTCAGGGCGACGGGCAGCCTCACACAAGAGTCAACCAAGGAACCTCGATTCCTCGACGCTGGCTTCCATCGCCGTTTTCCCTCGCTCCCCGCCCCCTTCCTAGGCCTGTAAGTGGTCAACATGGTCAAGGAACGACTTCCATCTGGACGTGGACGTAAGTGGAGAGGTCGACACGGGTCCACGGCCGCAAGAAGGAAGTGCCTCCTTATTGCACGGAAAATAATTATTCCTCCACCGACAGCGAGAGCCACCGACGAGCCACCATATTTCGTGAAAAATGTTTCTCGACTGGACCCACCAGCTACACCTTCAATGCAAGGAAGTGCATCGGCAAAAACGATTCGCTCTAATGACCGCCGGGACCCACCAGCCTACATCTTCGCAAGGAAGCGCCCGTAAAAATCAATTCGCTTCGACCGCCGACCCGCCACTACATTTCGCACGCAAGGAAGTGCGTCCAAAAAAACGATTGCCCTCGACCGCTGGGACCCACCAGCTACATCTTCGCAGAAGGAAGTGCCTTACTACCGACACACCGGGTCGAAGCGCAGTAGTGTTGTCATTTTGGTCGCGAACGTAATGCATATACCGGTCATTGTAGAGGCGCCGCGACGCGTCGAGTAGAGGCGCGACGAGCATGTATACACATGTACAGCCGAGGGTGCAAGAAAGAAAATACGCCACGCTCGTACATACGGCAGGTCTCAACGCTTACTGCAGCATACGCACTACCAGGGCTTGTGTACATGGCTGGGTCGGAACGGAGAAACAGGCCGCCATCGTGTTCATGGGGAGGCAACGGAATGCGCTATGTTCATCGGGAGGCAACGGAACGCTGGGGCCAACCGCCGGGTCGGAACGTAATGTGTGGTCGTTTATCGGGAGGGCTTGGACGGAACAGCGATGGAAACGAGGCCTCGCATACCGCACAACGGCGAAACGGCCTTGTGTTCGACCGCCATGTTCAAACGGGATCCTGTCATCGGGAGGGGTCCGCGCATCAAGAACGGAGGAAACGGACCTCCCTACGGTTGAAATGGGGGTCCCGTTGATCGGGAGGGTGTGGGCATCGCAAGAATGGAGGAAACGGACCTCCTATGGTCAAAACGGGGTCCCGCTGATCGGAGGGTGTGGCGCATCAGCAAACGGATTTAAATAGACCTCCACGGCCAAAACGGGGTCCTGTTCATCGGAGGGTGTGGCGATCGCAAAACGAGACTCCACGGATACGCTCATCTCCACCGCCGACCTCCTCCACCTCCACGGCCACCGCCGACCTCCTCCAGCCTCCACGGGCTCCTCGCTCATCCAACCTCCACCGCCACTCCAATCGCTATCGCTCAACAACCCTCCACGGGTACCCTCCACCGCTCATCGCTCATCCAGCCTCCACACCACGGGTCCTCGCTCAACCATCCCTCCACGCCTGATCATGTTTTGCTCTGAGAGAGGCTTAGTCAACGGGCCGCAACATTCAGATCCGTATGTATCTTGCAAATTTCTATGTCTCCCACTTGACTTGGTCCCTGATGGAATTGAAGGCCTTGATGTGCTTGGTCCTTATGAAATCTGGATTCCTTTACAAGGCAATTGCAAACAGATTGTCACGAAGATCTTCATTGGTCCCATGCACTAGGTATGACACCAGATCGAAATGAACTCCTTCATCCGCATTCTTCATTTGTCGCCCAAGCAGCCTATGTACTCCACTTCATGTAGATCCCACCACTTACGCTTTGTTTAGAACTACAACCAATTCACAGCCAAAAAAATACGTGATCCGGTTTGCGATTTAGAATCGTCGATCAAGGTCAAAGCTTGCATCGACGTGAACCATTTATTTACCAGCTTTTGTCACTCCATATACGAAACATATCCTAGTCCTTTTCGTATTTTAGGATGTTCTTTAACACTTCAAAGGGTCCACTCCTGGATTACTTTGGTACCTTCGCCAAGCTTATTGCTACATATTGAAAGGTCAAGATTACATGATAGAGCCTAGTATGGAAGCATAGGAACATCTTTCATTTTCTCTTGGTTTCAGCATTGTTCCACCCTTACATCACCAGACGGGCAAGAACTTTCGATCCAAACTTTTTCAAAATTTATCAATGTGCCGTAGAAAGTCCTATTGCTGCCTGATCTATCTCTACAAATCTTGATGCCCAATATGTAAGTAGCTTCACCGAGGTCCTTCATTGAAAAACTTTATTCAAGTATCCCTTTATATATCCAGAATATATCATTTCCAATTAATATGTCCACATAATATCGTAATGCACAGTAGTCTAACTCACTTTCTTGTAAAACATGTGCTTCCAAAGTTCATCACACTATCAACCATTTATTCCAACTCCGAGATTTACCAGTCCATAAATGGAATGAACTGCACACTTTGTTAGCACTTTTGGATCAACAAAACCTTCCGCTACATCATATACAACTCTTCTTCTAGAAATCCATTCAAGAATGCAGTTTGACATCCATTTGCCAAATTTCATAATCATAAAAAGAATAGCTAATATGATTCTGACAGATTTAAGCATCGCCACGGTGAGAAAGTTCTCATCGTAGTCAACCCCTTGAACTTGTCGAAACCTTTCGAAGTCGAGCTTTTATAGATGCCATATTACCATCAATACTTCTTTCTTAAAGATCCATTTATTCTCAATGGCTTGCCGACACTCCAGCAAGTTAACCAAACTCCATACTTTGTTCTCATACATGGATCCTATCTCGATTTCATGGCCTCAGCCATTTTGGTGAATCTGGCTCATCATCGCTTCTCATAGTTCGTAGAGGTTCATCATGGTCAAGTAACATGACTTCTAGAATAGGATTACCGCATTCACTGGTGCGGATCTTACTGCAGCCCACGAGGTTCAGTAGAAACTTGATCTCAAGTTTCATGATCAATATCATTAGCTTCTCACTAATTGCGTAGTTGTCACAGAACCGTTCTTGTGATGAACTACTTTCCAATAAGGAGCGGTGTACGGTTACCTCATCAAGTTCTACTTTCCTCCCACTCACTTCTTTCGAGAACTTTCTCTAGAAAGGATCCCATTTAGCAATGAAAAATCTTGCGCCTCGATCTGCGGATAGAAGGTGTACCCAGAGTCTCTTTTGGGTATCCTATGAAGACACATTTCTCGATTTAGGTTCGAGCTTATCCGCTGAAGTTTCTTCACATAAGCATCGCGAGCCCCAAACTTTAAGAAACGACAACTTTGGTTCTCTTGCCAACCACAGCTCATAAGGCATCGCCTCAACGGATTTGATGGTGCCCTATTCAACGTGAATGCGCCGCCTCTAAAGCATATCCCCGTAATGATAGCAGAATCAAGAAGAGACATCATAGATCGCACTATATCTAGTAAAGCACGACATTTACGCTCGGACACCATTTCGCTAGGTGTTCCGGTATGAGTTGCTAAACTATTCCGCATTATTTCAAATGTAAACCAAACTCAGAATCTCAAATATTCTCCACACGATCGTGAAACTTTATTTTCTTGTTAGGATGATTTTCCACTTCACTCAAATTCTTTTGAACTTGTCAAATGTTTCAG
Organism: Aegilops speltoides; assembly: GCA_021437245.1. NCBI lineage: Eukaryota > Viridiplantae > Streptophyta > Magnoliopsida > Poales > Poaceae > Aegilops > Aegilops speltoides. Next base: position 91,626,891 of record CM038141.1, on the reverse strand, counting down.
ACTTGTGTTTCATTAAGTAGATATACCTATATCTGCTCAAATCATCTCGTGAAGGTGAGAAAATAATATTCCGCCACAGCCTCAACATTCATTGGACCACAAACATCAAGATGTATGATTTCCAACAAATCCGCTTGCTCGCCCATAGTTCAAGAACGGCGAAGTCATTTGCCCATGAGGCATGGTTCAAGTACCAAGTGATTCATAATCAATGATTCCAAAAGCCCATCAAGAGTGGAGTTTCTTCACGCGCTTTTAACCGATATGACTCTAAACGGCAAGGCTACAAATAAGTTGCACTATTATCAACTCAAGATCTTTTGGTTTCAACATCTATGAATATGTGTATCACTACTATCGAGATTCAATAAAATAGACCACTCTTCAAGGGTGCATAACCATAAAAGATATTACTCATAAATAGAACAACCATTATTCTCTCGATTAATGAATAGCCGCCTCGCATCAAAACAAGATCCGTGATATAATGTTCATGCTCAACGCTGCACCAAATAACAATTATTTAGGTCCAAACTAATCCCGATGGTAGATGTAGAGGTAGCGTCATCCGCGATTACATCGACTTTTGGAACCATTTCACACGCATCGTCACCTCGCCCCAGCCAATCTTCGCTTAATCCGTAGTCCCCTGCTTTCGAAGTGGTAAATATTAGCGCATAACCAAGATCAATACCTGTGTACTACTGCGAGCATTAGTAAGGTACACACATCAATAACATGTATATCACATATACCTTTTGTTCACTTTGCCATCCTTCTTATCCGCCAATATTGGGGCAGTTCCGCTCAAAGGTCTCACCACTTGGCAAGAAGCATCGGCCTCAGTTTAGGTCCAGACTTGGGTTTCTTCTCTTGAGCAAGAACTTGTTTGTTGTTCTTGAAGTTCCCTTCTTCTTCCCTTTGAAACAGTGGAGTTGTTAACCATCAACACTTGATGCTCCTTTTCTGATTTCTATCTCCAAGAGCTTTTATCATGTAAGAGCTCTCGAATAGTCTTGTCCATCCCTTGCATATTATAGTTCATCACGGCTTTTGTAGCTTGCGGCGTGATTGAAGAATTTCACATGACACTATCATCGTGAAGGTTAACTTCAGCTTGAATCAAGTGATTATTATACCTTTACATTTTGGAGTATGTGTTCACCGACGTAACTATTCTCTCCATCTTGCAGCTTATAGAACTTATTGGAGATTTCTATCTCTCAATCCGCATTTGCTTGAAATATTAACTTCAACTCCCGAACATTCATATGCTCCATGACGCTCAAACATCGCTGAAGACCCGGCCTAAGTCAGAAGCATGGCACATCGAACTATCAAGTAGTCATCACTTTGCTCGCCAGACGCTCTAACGCCGCCGCCAGCATCAGCAGAGTTCGCACCCGGGCGCAAGCTTGAGGACGTAATTTTCCGCAGCAATGAGGATAATCTCAAAGTTACGGACCCAATTCGCAATGCTACCATCATCTTTCAACTTTGCTTGCAAGGAACGCATTAAAATTCAACGGAACAACATCATGAGCCATCTATCTACAACAAACATAGACAAGCAAATACTATCGTACTAAGTTCATGATAAATTTAAGTTCAATTAATCATATTACTTAAGAACTCCCACTTAGACAGACATCTCTAGTCATCTAAGTGATTACGGATCCAAATCAACAAACCATGTCCGATCACTGAGATGGAGTAGTTTCAATGGTGAACATCACTATGTTGATCATATCTACTATATGATTCACGCTCGAATCTTCGGTCTCCGTGTTCCAAGGCCATATCTCAGATATTAGGGCTCGCAAGTTTAACTTGAGTATTCCGGCGGTGCAACTGTTTGTTCCGCTTTATTTGAACGTAGAGCCTATCATACACCATCATCACGGTGTCTCAAAGATGAAGAACTTTCTCGCAATGGCATACTCGTGGAGAACACTTCTTGATAATTAGTGAGATCATCTAAATGCTACCATCAATCAAAGCAAGATAAGATGCATAAAGGATAAACATCACATGCAATCAATATAAGTGATATGATATGGCCATCATCTTGTGCTTGTGATTCCATCTTCAAAGCACCATCGTGATCACCATCGCCACGCCAGCGCCGACATTGATCTCCATCGAGCATCGCTGCTACGCCATCTATTGCTTTTACGACTATCGCTACCGCTTAGTGATAAAGTAAATCCGCCGCCCCCGCCTCTCGACGATAACCTCGTGAACGTAAAGTGGGATCGTCAGACGCACTGCTCCACTACCCCGCAATAAGTGCACACGCATAACGCCAGTATCTGCTACCGGGAAGAGCAACCGCCCCTGACGCCAGACAACCGCCACAGGCCTCGGAGACGCCTCCGTCAGATCTACTTTTCCAAACACTTTGCCTCTTCTGGACTCTAACTTGTATGATTTGAATGGAACTAACCTGATCGACGCTGTTTTCAACAGAATTGCATGATGTTGTTTTTATGTGTAGAAAACAAAATTTCTGAATGATCAACTCCACGGAACATCTTAGAAAAATAATAAAAATCCTTGCTAAAGATGAAGACCGTGGGGCCCACACCGTCCACAGGGTGGGGGTGCGCCTCCCGGGCGCCTCCAGGCGCGCCTCACCTCGTGGGGCCTCGGTGGCCCTCCGACGCCAACTCCAACTCCATATATTGGCTTTGGGAGAGAAAAATCAGAGAGAAGAAATCATCGAGTTTTACGACACGTAATCCACCGCCAAGCCCTAATCTCTTCGTGAGGGCAATGTAGAGTCCTGCTCGGGCTCCGGAGAGGGGATTCGTCACCGTCATCATCATTAACCATCCTCCATCACCAATTTCATGATGCTCACGCTGTGCGTGAGTAATTCCATCTTAGGCTTGCTGATGGTGATGGGTTGATGAGATTTATCATGTAATCGGGTTAGTTTTGTTAGGGTTTGATCCCAGTATCCACTATGTTCGAGATTGATGTTGCTATGACTTTGCTATGCTTAATGCTTGTCACTGGGCCCGAAGTGCCATGTTTTCAGATCTGAACCTATTATGTTTTCATGAATATATGTGTTCTTGATCCTATCTTGCAAGTCTATAGTCACCTACTATGTGTTATGATCCGCAACCCCGGCGACAATAATCGGACCACTCCTTGATGACCATAGTTTGAGGAGTTCATGTATTCACTATGTGCTAATGCTATGTTCCAGCCTCTATTTAAAGGAGGCCTTAATATCCCTTAGTTTCATTAGGACCGCCACTAGTGGTAGGACAAAAGATGTCATGCAAGTTCTTTTCCATAAGCACATATGACTATATACTAATACATGCCTACATTACATTGATGAATTGGAGCTAGTTCGTCACCCATGTTATGATCTGTTACATGACGAACCGCATCCCGCATAATTATCCATCACTAATCCGGCCTACGAAGTTTTCCATATGCTGGTTCTCGCTATTTACTTTTCCGTTGCTACTATTACAATCACTACAAAATACCAAAACATTACTTTTGGTTTTTACTTTTGTTACCATTACCACCACTATCATATTACTTTGCTACTAAACACTTTGCAGCAGATACTAAGTTTCCGTGTGGTTGAATTGACAACTCAGTGCTAATACTTGAGAATATCTTTGGCTCCTTGTGTCGAATCAATAAATTTGGGTTGAATACTCTACCCTTGCAAACTGCTATATCCCCTATACTTGTGGGTTATCAAGACTTTTTCCGGCGCATCACGGGGAGCATAGCTCTATTCTTGAGTCATTTGGGATTTATATCTGCTGGACACTATGAAGAACTTGAAAGACGATCAAGTACTATTTTGCCCTCAACTACTTAGGGAGGAAGGAACCATCTAGCTCCGCACTAGATTCTCCTTCCAAGAGTAAGCTTTCATGACACCTAAACCTCGCATCGCTATGAATTTTGATATGTCGATGTTATTGATGATGCCACTCTGCTATGCATGATACTTATGATGAAACTACTATGCTTGATAACACTGTGCCCTTTGGTAAATTTCTCTGATGAAAAATTTCCGATCTAGAGAAAGAGAAATTATTGAATCTGAATACGATGATGAGTGATGATGTCAATATGCCCGCTATTCTCGAGGGTTATCTTTTTTGATGCGAATCTTCCGCAGCTATTTTGCCCGCCAGATAGATACAAAATTAAGAGGTCTGCTAGTTAAATGGAGTAAAGAATCTCTTAGAGATAGAATGAGACCCGACTCGCTTTTTGCTACTTCACCTATCTGTTCTTTATAAGGATTATTATGAATTTTCTCTGATCCGATATAATTACTTTGGTTGAATCTGATCCTTTCTATGGCTATGAATCAAACTGTTGTGGCCACATCTTACTAAGTTAAATGATATAGTCATCTTACTAATAATGAGATCGCGCTACCTTATTTACTCAAAATATTTTTCACTAAAGGGTGATGCTAAGATATGGTTTAATTCTCTTGATCTTGGTTGTGTGCATAGTCCCTGTGATATGATTTATTACTCGCTAAATATTTCCCTGCTCATAAGAAACAAGCTGCTTTGAGGGAAATATACAACTGCAAATTGAAGAAGAGAGTCTCCCACAAGCTGGGGAGGCTTCTGTTACTTACTTTGCCTGATCATCCTATTAAGAAACCCAAATATTTGAGATCTTTTATAATGGACTAACCGATGCTTCCAGAGATTACCCGATAGTTGTGATGGTTCTCTTTTCGTGAAAGAACACTTGATGAAGCTGAAATTCTATTGAATAATATGTTGACAAATGAAAATAATTAACCTCCTGCCACCTCCCAGCCGCCTCCCAGCCACCATCGAGCCTATTCCTAAACCAACTCCCAAGAAGAGAGGTGTTCTATTTCATCTCCAAGATATGCAAGAGGCAAAGAAATCTATGAAAGAAAAAGGTATTAAAGTCAAGATGTTAAGAATTTACCTCCTATTGAAGAAATACATGGTCTTAATTTACTCCTCCTGCTAGAAGTATATGATCTCATTATTTATTCACTAAACAACCTCCTGATCTCGATATCCCACATGCGTAAAGGTAAATTCTCTATAGATATGATAAAGTCAAGTCCTCTACTAAAATTGCTAGTCGCTTGGATGAGTTTGATGACTTTATGTTTAAGCAAGATGACTTTAATGCTTATTTTGTAGATAATTAAAGCAGAATACTTTTATGATTAAATGCTTGGGTGATTATATGGCTGATATTAGAGGTGAACTTAAACTTGTTAGCAAACATGCTTCTATGGTTACCACCAAGTAGAACAAGTACTTAAAGCTCACAAAGAAGTGCTGATGAAATGAATAGTAAGAAAATGATTATGCTATTAGAGTGGCTACTAGAACTCTGTAGAATGAGTAGAACCTTTGTATCCTCAAGGCCACCCTAAGAGAATCGAGCAAGATTCTTAGAGAAATAATATTGATGTACCTAGTTCTTCTAAAAGGAAGAAAAGAAAAATGATAGGACTTTTGCAAACTTCTAGTGAACCTATTATGAACCACCGAGAATCCAAATGATATCTCTGTCTAATATTGAAACAACAATCTGGTAATGAACATGAACCTAGTGACAATGTTAACGATAATGTTCATGATGATGCTCAACCTAGCAAAGACAATGATGAGATTGAACCTCGCTGATCTTGATAACCCACAATCAAAGAATCAACGTTATGATAAAAGAGACGCTGCTAGGAAACATGGTAAAGGAAGGAACCATGGGTTCAGACCCATGCCTTTTCCTCAAACCATCCAAGAAAAAGGATGATGAGGATTTTGAGCTTTGCTGAAATGATTAGACCCATCTTTTGCTTATGCGATTAATCGATGTGCTCAAACAAATCCTTATGCTAAGTATATGAAGGATATCATTAGTAATAAAAGAAAATACCGGGCTGAAATTTCCACCATGCTTGCTAATTATACTTTTAAGTGGAATACCAAAGAAACTTGGAGATCCAGAGCCTACTATACCATGCTCCATCAAGAGAAATTATGTTAAACCGCTTTATGTGATCTTGGCCGGTGTTAGTGTTATGCCTCTTTATATCATATAGACTTGACTTGAATAAGTTGACACCTACTAAAAATATCTTTGCAAATGGCGATAAATCAACTGCTATACCTGCCGGTATTTGTGAGGATGCATGTTGTAGTTACAAACGTTACTATTTTAATGACTTTGTTATTCTTGATATTCCGAGGATGATAGTATGTCTATTATTCTTGGAAGACCTTTCCACCGCATGTGCTGTTATTGATTGCAATAAAGGCAATGTAACTTTTCATGTTAATGGTAATGAGCACACTGCATACTTTTCCGAGGAAACAACCTCAAGTTTATAGTATCAACTCTATTGGAAAAATCCATCGATTATATTTGAGGTTTTGAATTTCCTCTCCCTATCACAAGAAAAGTATGATATTCTTATTGTTGGGGATTTTCATATCCACATTGAGGTAACTTAGTGTTATTCAAATTTCTCCGCCTGTGTTATTCGAATGAGTTTGTTAACAAGACTTGATCAACCTTGTTAGTGGGTTCATTTTGATGATCACGAGATGGATGAAACTAGAAGCACAACCTTCACTTTATATATTTTCGTTATTTTGTAGAAATAAAGTAAAATAGTATTTTTCTGTCTGCCTCCTGACTTATCCGTGCAATATAAAAATATCCCGAAAATAAAAGTCCTCAAAATGCCATGCCAATTTAATATGATTTTTTCGGAATGTTTGAGGATTTATCTGCAGAATTACTGGGAGCTGCCACTGCCACGAGGTGGAGGGCGTGCCTACTGGTGCGCCCGCCAGGCCCACGGTGGCCTCCACTTATCCCTCGCACCCACCTCTTCTCTCACATAAACACGAAAACCAACTCAAGCACGAGTTCCACTTATGTTGCTGTGATTTTATCTCCTTGCTCAAAGCACCTCTCGCAAAACTGCTTGGGGAGATTGTTCCTTGGTATGTGACTCCTCCATTGGTCCAATTAGTTTCTGTTCTAGGGCTTTATTCATTGCAAATTTGTGCTGCATTGGTGACCATGTTCTTGAGATTGCATGACAAATTTATATGGTTCCGTAGTTCTAATGCTTGATATAGGGCACTTGTGGGAGTTGTTGGTATCAATTTTATTGAAGTTGGTTCACTTTTTATTTGAAGTTACTAAAATTTTTAGATTATTTCAGAAAAATAATGAAGAGACTTTTGAGGGCTCCGAGCTGTAAGCTCAAGAAAACAAAGGAAGAAGAGCGTAAGCCCAAATTTAATTTGCTCAGACTCGGAGGTCCCAGAATGTGAATGGCCGATGACTCTTGAGGAGAGCCGGATTTATGAGGATTTCTATTTATTGATTGAGAATGCTGGCTCACCGATTCCTCCGCGACCACCATCGTGATTCTTACTCACAAATACTTTTGTGCAAAACTTCTACTTTTTCCCTAAGAAATCACCTCCATCAAGAGAGTTTCATTTATATGACGTTAAGGAGATGCCATTAGCTGAATTTTGAGGTTTGCAAAATACCCTTTGAGGGCACCTTGGATGAACCCATCCGTAACAAGGAAGCTTAACACTATCACTGTGTCTGTGGAAGGATTATAGCATACATTTTTCCCTCTTTTATACTTTGCCTTATTTGCTAGTCGCTTGATTGGAAACATGGAAACCTTAGTGTTCTGATATTATATTTTGTTCCATGGCTTACACCGCAATAACTGTTAGTATGGAATTGTTGCAGACGCTTAAGTCTCGAACTGCATTAAGGGCCGCTCTTTTGGAGGCATTTATGCTTCACGCTTAGCTGAATATCTTGAAATACCTATTAGGCATGAGGAGAAAGAAGAAACATCGCCGTTCTGCATTATTTAGATTATAAGAATATGCTAGCACATGACTTTCATGTTAAATCGTGAAGGGAGATAAATTATACTTTGATAACATCTCCCCGAGACTATTAGCTGCCTCTTTTGTTTAACTTGTCTGCAGGCTCACATCGCTCCTGCATAAATAAGCTTCATTGAATCCTACACCAGCCCCGAACCGAACCACAAGATGAGCCCACGGTAGTCTATTTATTCTTGGGATCCAGAGGTGGTTGCTAGCTGCAGCAAATGAGTCTTCATTGTAGTATGACCTTTTCACCTACGGGTATCCGCCAGTTATCCTCGATTAGACCAACTTGGCCAAAAGCCTGCTTGGGGGAGTATATTTCCCACAGACATTACATTCATGTTTCATTGCTAGATGTCGGTGCTCATACTTTCACCGTAATATCCATGCTAATTTTTTTTCCGCTTTCTTGTGTGTTTAATAAACCTTAAGAAAACCAAAAAATAGTAGTAGTTTATTTCTTTTGTTGTAGTAATGAAAAGAAAAACCCAAAAATATTTCCTTCTTCTTTTGCTTGTTGGGAGCTTTCCATGCAAATAGTTTTTACTTTTCTTCTTTGGGGAGATAGACCATATTAAACCGTTGAGGTGGCTCTTATATGCATCATTGTTTATTTAACATAGAGTCCATATTACTTGTCTTCTCTTGAGTTGAATGCTTGCATGCATTCCAGCTTAGTCCAATGCACGGCACTTTATTATTATACACATTCGGTCGTAAAAGTGAAAGGCAATAATGATGATATATGATGGACTTATTGGGATGAGAAAAGCTGGTATGAATCGATCTCTTGTTTTGTAAATATGATGATTCATCGCTCCTTGAGTCAGTATTATGAATTAAACATATTTGCAATGACATTTAGAGATTATAGGTTGTGCCATGCTTGATTAGCTATGAGTTATAATGGTTTACCTATGCGCCAACATGCTATTAGAATGATTATGATGATGATGGGATGGTATCCTCTTTAAATGAATTGAGGACTAGACTTGGTACACATTCACGTAGTTGAAACAAATCAACATAGCCTCTATGATATTTATGTTCATGGTAGATTATATCCTACTCATGCTTGTATTCTGTGTAAATTAATTTTACATTTATGACTATTGTCACCTTCTCGCCGGTCGCTCTCGCCTTTTTGCTAGCCTTCACCGCATTTGCCGGAATATCGCTTGCATCCAAACTCTTAAACCCAAAGTTGTTCCATATGAGTCCACTATACCTACCTATATGCGGTATCACCGCTCCAAGTAAGTTTGTATGTGCCAAACTCTAAACCTTCAAATAAACATTCTGCTTTGCATGCTCAATAGCTCATATGTCAACTAGAGCTGCCTTATCTTCCGTGTTAGGCGGGTTATTCTCAAGAGGAGTGGACTCCGCCTCATTCATTTAGGAAATGGCTGGTCACGGATGCATCTCCCCATGCTTTAACTAAATCAAAATACTTGCAAATAAACTCCCTTGGGACCCGTTGAATGTTGGAGGCACTCGTTGTTTTGAGCAAGCCATGGAATGCTGTGGAGGAGGGGAGTATAAACTTTACCATTCTGCTTTGGGAACCGCCATAATTTGTTTAGCATGAAGATATCTTCATATCTTAGTTGTTATGTTGACAATGAAAGTGCCGCCGCAAAATATAATTTATCTCTATTTCAAAATCGAGCTCAGCACCTCTACAAATCCTCGCTTCTCCTCAAGGGCCTATCTATTTACTTTTATGTTGAGTCATCATCCTTCTTATTAAAAGCACTATTTGAGAGCACACCGTCCGCTTGCATTCATTATAATTGGTTTATATTGGGTATGACTTGACCGGATCTCTTTACCATGAATTACAATGTTAATCACCTTGATCTTTAAAGGTGCCATTTATGTTTTGGCGGTCTCGTAAAGGGCTAGCGAGATACCATTTTGTTATATCATGCATTATTTTGAGAAAGTGTTGTCATCCTAGTTTTGTTATAGCTCGCTAGCTGATTATGCTATTGATATGAGTAATTGTGAGACCTATGTGTTATTGTTAGTATGGTTAGTTCATAATATTTGTGAAACTTGAATGTTGGCTTTTCATGTTACAACAACAAGAGCAAACAGAGTTTGTAAAGTTTTTCTTTTTCTCTTTCTGTTTGTCAACCGAATTGCTTGAGGACAAGCAAGGGTTTTAGGAGTTGATATATCTCCGCAGATCTATTTTTCCAAACACTTTGCCCTTGTTTTGGACTCTAACTTGTATGATTTGAATGGAACTAACCCGAATGACGCTGTTTTCAGAATTGCCATGATGTTGTTTTATGCGTAAAACAAAAGTTCTTTAATGACCTCAAACTTAACATCTTAGAAAAAATAATAAAAATCTCTCGCTAAAGATGAAGACCAGGGGCCTACACTGCCCACGAGGGTGGGGGCGCGCCTCTTGGGCTTCTACCTTGTGGGCCTCGGTGGCCCTCCGACGCCAACCCAACTCCATATTATTTCGAGAAAAATCAGAGAGAAGAAATCATCGCGCTTATTTACGACCTGTTAAGCCCTAATCTCTCTGAGGTTCCGATCGAGTCCGCTCAGGCTCCTGGAGAGGATTCATCATTATTCATATATCAACCATCCTCCATCACCACCATGATGCTCACCGCCGTGTGTGAGTAATTCCATCAGTAGGCTTGTTGATTCGGATGGGGATGAATTTATCATGTAATCGAGTTAGTTTTGTTAGGTTTGATCCCTAGTATCCACTATGTTCGAGATTGATGTTATGACTATGCTATGCTTAATGCTTGTCACTAGGCCCGAAGTGCATGATTTCTGATCTGAACCTATTATGTTTTCATCATATATGTGTGTTCTGATCCTATATTGCAAGTCTATAGTCACCTACTAGGTTATGATCCGCAACTCAAGGAGAATAATCGACCACTCATGATGACTATAGTTCGGATCATGTATTCACTATGTGCTAATGCTTTGTTCCGTTCTCTATTAAAAGGAGGCCTTAATATCCCTTTACTGCCGCTGAGGAGGGTAGGGAAAGATGTCATGCAAGTTCTTTCCATAAGCACGTATGACTATATACTAAGGTCATACATTACATTGATGAATTGGAGCTAGCTCCTCATATGTTATGATCATATGACGAACCGCATCCGATAATTATTCATCACTAATCCGTGCCTACAGTTTTCCATATACCGTTTCTCTTATTTATCATGCTAATTCACTACAATATACCAAAACATTACTTTTTTGTCTTTACTTTTGTTATCATACTACCACTATCATATTACTTGCTACTAAACACTTTGTCACAGATACTAAGTTTCCGTGTGTGGTTGAATTGACAACTGCTAATACTTGAGAATATTCTCCCTTGTGTCGAATCAATAAATTTGGGTTGAATACTCTACCTCGAAAACTCTATGTATCCCCTATACTTGTGGGTTAACAGGCAGGGCGCGGTTCAAATTTATCGCCTGCCTGCCACGCTGTCTGTCAGCCTTCTTCGATTTTTGACCATGGAAGCCCGAGGATTGCCCCAAGATTCGGCAGACTGGTTCTCGCCACTACCGATGTCGAATCCGTTTCCGAGAAAACCGACACAAAGCAGGCCGCTGACCCGCGCTTGCAAAATCTGCCTTATAAGGGGAACTAAGGCCCACTTCCATCCAAGACGCGGATCACGACTATTATCGGGATGGACCCCGCAAAATCAACCCGATCCTCTTCAAAAACAATCGGTCAAACACGCAAGACAGCTTGGTCGGGTCGCCAACTTATTATATGTCCTGCTCGCAAGACACGCCGATCCGGGTACAATGACTAGCACAAGATGAAATTGGATTCCCAGACGACCAAATCCAAGACCAATTATGGCATGCCTCATCCCCATCCATCCAGCCGCATTTACGGGATGAGTTCTGAACGACCGAGTAGAGCCATCATATCGCCCACAGATGCAACAATGCCTTCATAACGGCCTAACTAGGGCTGCTATAATTCCCCACCTCACACCACGACAATAAGTGGCAATTGACGACTATCACTTTCGATGATCGATAGACGACGCATTCCTACGCATGGCCCGCACTAGGGAAACTGCGAACCATTAAGCCCTCATTGACCTGAATACAATATGGATCACCGACTGTAACATTATTTATTATACCCGGGGTTGTCTATAAACCCCTCAGAGCCACGATCGTGCAAGGTGCAAAAAGTAGAGAGAACTCATACGAGAAGAGCAGTAAGCATAGGACTAGCCACCGATCGGCAACACCGAGAGAAGGAGCAGCCCAAGCCTTGGCCGCCTTCCTCCCTCCATACACCTCCAGAGCGACATTGTATATCGATCATCCAACTACACTCAGAGGACTAGTGGTATTATCTCTCCTGAGAGCCCAACCTGTATGTCTCGGCGCGCCTTACCATGCCAACCTTGGCTCGAGCCAACGCCTCAAGCCTCCTCCTCTCTTTAGCCATCCTTGGCATCCGGGCGTACCACCACGACACGTAGTAAATCCAAAACGCCAAAGCCCCCTTCCGCTTTATTTAAACCACCCATGCCTCCACCCATTTCCTCCACACAACCATTTGCGCTCTTCTTCTTCACCCAAACAAAGAGCACTCAAAGCCGACGAGGATGCAAAGATAATGGCTCCCACTGCGGGGAACGAGTAATTTCAAAATTTCTACGCATTAACGCAAGATCATGGTGATGGCATAGCAACGAGAGGGGAGAGTATTGTCCACGCACTGTGAGATCGAAGCGAACGTTGCGAGTCGATTGAATGATCCACCAAGACGAACGACGAAGACCACCTCCGAAAGTTCAAGACCTGCCTCATGACGCATCCCCCGATCTAGCAAAGGCCAAGGATGAGTTCCACAAGACGACGGCGGACGACGATGATGTTCTATCGCGCAGGCTTTCAAACTCCGCGACGACATGACCAAGGTGGAATATGGTGGAGAGGGCACCGCACACTGCTAAGGAACGATCCGTAGATCAACTTGTGTGTCCTAGGTGCCTCGCCTCAGAGATATAAAGGAGCAAGGTGCGGCGGCCCTAGGAGGAGGCGCCACGAGGAGTCTACACCCACCGCATAGTACTTCCCCTTCCTAGTTGGATTAGGACTTGGGGGCGTGGAAAGAAGAGGGGGGCGCCCGCCTCTTCCCTGTCCTATTCTGACTAGGGAGGGGGCGCGCGGCCCGCCTCGGCTGCCCTCTTCCCTCATGGCCCACTAAGGCCCATTAACCCCGGAGGGTTCCAGACCTCTGTTCCTAAAATCCCGATTTCACCTTAACTATTCTGTCCAAACATAGGCCCAATATATCAATCTTATGTCTCGACCATTTCGAGACTCCCATGTCCGCGTGATCACATCCGGGACCAACAAACTTTGGTACATCAAACTTATAAACTCATAATAAAACCATCGTAACGTTAAGCGCTGGACCCTATGGGTTCGAGAACTATGTAGACATGACCTAGAACTATTCTCGGTCAACAACCAATAGCGGAACCTGATGGTCAACATATTCTATGAAGATCTTTATCGTCAAACCGCATAACAACATATCGCTGTTCCTTTGTCATCGGTATATGCCCGATTCGACTATTTGTGATCCAATACCTAGTTCAATCTCAATACCGCAAGTCTCTTTACTCATTACTTAATGCATCATTCCGTAACTAACTCATTAGCTACACCGCCAGAAGGCTTATAGTGATGTGCATTACCGAGAGGGCCCGTAGATACCTCTCCGACAATTGGAGTGACAAAACCTAATCAACACCAACTCAACTCCGTGACGCTTGGAGACACCTGTAGTACCTTTATAATCACCTATGTTGTGACGCTTGGTAGCACCTAAAGTGTTCCTCCGAAAACGGAGTCGTATAATCTCAGTTAGAGGAACATGTATAAGTCATGCGAAAGCAATAGCAATATACTAAATGATCAAGTGCTAGGCTAACGGAATGGGTCATGTCAATCACATCATTCTCCTAGTGATGTGATTCCATTAATCAAATGACAACACATGTCTATGGTTAGGAAACATAACCATCTTTGATTAATAAGCCAGTCAAGTAGAGGCATACTAGTGACGCTTGTGTTTGCTATGTATTCACACATATATTATGTTTCCGATAATACAATTCTAGCATGAATAATAAACATTTATCATGATATGAGGAAATAATAACTTTATTATTGCCTCTAGGGCATATTTCCTCCCACTTGCACTAGAGTCAATAATCTAGATTACATAGTAATGAATCTAACATTCATGGAGTCTTGGTGCTGATCATGTTTTGCTCTGAGAGAGGCTTAGTCAACGGGCCGCAACATTCAGATCCGTATGTATCTTGCAAATTTCTATGTCTCCCACTTGACTTGGTCCCTGATGGAATTGAAGGCCTTGATGTGCTTGGTCCTTATGAAATCTGGATTCCTTTACAAGGCAATTGCAAACAGATTGTCACGAAGATCTTCATTGGTCCCATGCACTAGGTATGACACCAGATCGAAATGAACTCCTTCATCCGCATTCTTCATTTGTCGCCCAAGCAGCCTATGTACTCCACTTCATGTAGATCCCACCACTTACGCTTTGTTTAGAACTACAACCAATTCACAGCCAAAAAAATACGTGATCCGGTTTGCGATTTAGAATCGTCGATCAAGGTCAAAGCTTGCATCGACGTGAACCATTTATTTACCAGCTTTTGTCACTCCATATACGAAACATATCCTAGTCCTTTTCGTATTTTAGGATGTTCTTTAACACTTCAAAGGGTCCACTCCTGGATTACTTTGGTACCTTCGCCAAGCTTATTGCTACATATTGAAAGGTCAAGATTACATGATAGAGCCTAGTATGGAAGCATAGGAACATCTTTCATTTTCTCTTGGTTTCAGCATTGTTCCACCCTTACATCACCAGACGGGCAAGAACTTTCGATCCAAACTTTTTCAAAATTTATCAATGTGCCGTAGAAAGTCCTATTGCTGCCTGATCTATCTCTACAAATCTTGATGCCCAATATGTAAGTAGCTTCACCGAGGTCCTTCATTGAAAAACTTTATTCAAGTATCCCTTTATATATCCAGAATATATCATTTCCAATTAATATGTCCACATAATATCGTAATGCACAGTAGTCTAACTCACTTTCTTGTAAAACATGTGCTTCCAAAGTTCATCACACTATCAACCATTTATTCCAACTCCGAGATTTACCAGTCCATAAATGGAATGAACTGCACACTTTGTTAGCACTTTTGGATCAACAAAACCTTCCGCTACATCATATACAACTCTTCTTCTAGAAATCCATTCAAGAATGCAGTTTGACATCCATTTGCCAAATTTCATAATCATAAAAAGAATAGCTAATATGATTCTGACAGATTTAAGCATCGCCACGGTGAGAAAGTTCTCATCGTAGTCAACCCCTTGAACTTGTCGAAACCTTTCGAAGTCGAGCTTTTATAGATGCCATATTACCATCAATACTTCTTTCTTAAAGATCCATTTATTCTCAATGGCTTGCCGACACTCCAGCAAGTTAACCAAACTCCATACTTTGTTCTCATACATGGATCCTATCTCGATTTCATGGCCTCAGCCATTTTGGTGAATCTGGCTCATCATCGCTTCTCATAGTTCGTAGAGGTTCATCATGGTCAAGTAACATGACTTCTAGAATAGGATTACCGCATTCACTGGTGCGGATCTTACTGCAGCCCACGAGGTTCAGTAGAAACTTGATCTCAAGTTTCATGATCAATATCATTAGCTTCTCACTAATTGCGTAGTTGTCACAGAACCGTTCTTGTGATGAACTACTTTCCAATAAGGAGCGGTGTACGGTTACCTCATCAAGTTCTACTTTCCTCCCACTCACTTCTTTCGAGAACTTTCTCTAGAAAGGATCCCATTTAGCAATGAAAAATCTTGCGCCTCGATCTGCGGATAGAAGGTGTACCCAGAGTCTCTTTTGGGTATCCTATGAAGACACATTTCTCGATTTAGGTTCGAGCTTATCCGCTGAAGTTTCTTCACATAAGCATCGCGAGCCCCAAACTTTAAGAAACGACAACTTTGGTTCTCTTGCCAACCACAGCTCATAAGGCATCGCCTCAACGGATTTGATGGTGCCCTATTCAACGTGAATGCGCCGCCTCTAAAGCATATCCCCGTAATGATAGCAGAATCAAGAAGAGACATCATAGATCGCACTATATCTAGTAAAGCACGACATTTACGCTCGGACACCATTTCGCTAGGTGTTCCGGTATGAGTTGCTAAACTATTCCGCATTATTTCAAATGTAAACCAAACTCAGAATCTCAAATATTCTCCACACGATCGTGAAACTTTATTTTCTTGTTAGGATGATTTTCCACTTCACTCAAATTCTTTTGAACTTGTCAAATGTTTCAGACTTGTGTTTCATTAAGTAGATATACCTATATCTGCTCAAATCATCTCGTGAAGGTGAGAAAATAATATTCCGCCACAGCCTCAACATTCATTGGACCACAAACATCAAGATGTATGATTTCCAACAAATCCGCTTGCTCGCCCATAGTTCAAGAACGGCGAAGTCATTTGCCCATGAGGCATGGTTCAAGTACCAAGTGATTCATAATCAATGATTCCAAAAGCCCATCAAGAGTGGAGTTTCTTCACGCGCTTTTAACCGATATGACTCTAAACGGCAAGGCTACAAATAAGTTGCACTATTATCAACTCAAGATCTTTTGGTTTCAACATCTATGAATATGTGTATCACTACTATCGAGATTCAATAAAATAGACCACTCTTCAAGGGTGCATAACCATAAAAGATATTACTCATAAATAGAACAACCATTATTCTCTCGATTAATGAATAGCCGCCTCGCATCAAAACAAGATCCGTGATATAATGTTCATGCTCAACGCTGCACCAAATAACAATTATTTAGGTCCAAACTAATCCCGATGGTAGATGTAGAGGTAGCGTCATCCGCGATTACATCGACTTTTGGAACCATTTCACACGCATCGTCACCTCGCCCCAGCCAATCTTCGCTTAATCCGTAGTCCCCTGCTTTCGAAGTGGTAAATATTAGCGCATAACCAAGATCAATACCTGTGTACTACTGCGAGCATTAGTAAGGTACACACATCAATAACATGTATATCACATATACCTTTTGTTCACTTTGCCATCCTTCTTATCCGCCAATATTGGGGCAGTTCCGCTCAAAGGTCTCACCACTTGGCAAGAAGCATCGGCCTCAGTTTAGGTCCAGACTTGGGTTTCTTCTCTTGAGCAAGAACTTGTTTGTTGTTCTTGAAGTTCCCTTCTTCTTCCCTTTGAAACAGTGGAGTTGTTAACCATCAACACTTGATGCTCCTTTTCTGATTTCTATCTCCAAGAGCTTTTATCATGTAAGAGCTCTCGAATAGTCTTGTCCATCCCTTGCATATTATAGTTCATCACGGCTTTTGTAGCTTGCGGCGTGATTGAAGAATTTCACATGACACTATCATCGTGAAGGTTAACTTCAGCTTGAATCAAGTGATTATTATACCTTTACATTTTGGAGTATGTGTTCACCGACGTAACTATTCTCTCCATCTTGCAGCTTATAGAACTTATTGGAGATTTCTATCTCTCAATCCGCATTTGCTTGAAATATTAACTTCAACTCCCGAACATTCATATGCTCCATGACGCTCAAACATCGCTGAAGACCCGGCCTAAGTCAGAAGCATGGCACATCGAACTATCAAGTAGTCATCACTTTGCTCGCCAGACGCTCTAACGCCGCCGCCAGCATCAGCAGAGTTCGCACCCGGGCGCAAGCTTGAGGACGTAATTTTCCGCAGCAATGAGGATAATCTCAAAGTTACGGACCCAATTCGCAATGCTACCATCATCTTTCAACTTTGCTTGCAAGGAACGCATTAAAATTCAACGGAACAACATCATGAGCCATCTATCTACAACAAACATAGACAAGCAAATACTATCGTACTAAGTTCATGATAAATTTAAGTTCAATTAATCATATTACTTAAGAACTCCCACTTAGACAGACATCTCTAGTCATCTAAGTGATTACGGATCCAAATCAACAAACCATGTCCGATCACTGAGATGGAGTAGTTTCAATGGTGAACATCACTATGTTGATCATATCTACTATATGATTCACGCTCGAATCTTCGGTCTCCGTGTTCCAAGGCCATATCTCAGATATTAGGGCTCGCAAGTTTAACTTGAGTATTCCGGCGGTGCAACTGTTTGTTCCGCTTTATTTGAACGTAGAGCCTATCATACACCATCATCACGGTGTCTCAAAGATGAAGAACTTTCTCGCAATGGCATACTCGTGGAGAACACTTCTTGATAATTAGTGAGATCATCTAAATGCTACCATCAATCAAAGCAAGATAAGATGCATAAAGGATAAACATCACATGCAATCAATATAAGTGATATGATATGGCCATCATCTTGTGCTTGTGATTCCATCTTCAAAGCACCATCGTGATCACCATCGCCACGCCAGCGCCGACATTGATCTCCATCGAGCATCGCTGCTACGCCATCTATTGCTTTTACGACTATCGCTACCGCTTAGTGATAAAGTAAACTTCGCCCCTGCCATTTAACCGGGTGGAATATGGTAGGGGACCGACACGGCGGGAACATCCGAATCAACTTTGTTCCTTGCCCCCTGCCCCTGTTAAAGGGCAAGGAGGGCACCCCCAGGGGAGGGCCTGAGGAGCCTCTCCAAGTCTTCCTTCCTTTGGAAGGTGGGGAGGAAAAAAGGGGCCCCCTTCCTTTCCTATTCGGACTAGGGAGGGGAGGCCTGCCTTGCCCCCTCTTTTTTCCCTCTGGCCCATAAGGCCCATTAACCCCGGAGGGTTCCGTAACCCTTGTTCCCAGAAAATTTTCACCAACTATTCTTCCAAACTGGCTTAATTATAATTTTATTCTCACCATTTCGAACTCTCCCATGTCCTGATCAAACCGCTAAACCTTCTAACAAAACATAAATCAAAAATTGTCATCGGTTTGAGCGTTAACCCCTACGGGTTCGAGCTTGTGAAGACCGAATTTCCGTCAATAAAATCGGAACTCGATGCCCATATTTCTTTCAATTCTCAAGACTTTATTCAACGAAACAACATCCTGCCCTTTTCACAAATGACGCAATACATCGCATCCAATATAGTTCAATTTTAATCCAATTTTTACTCCAATTAATGCATCATTCGAATTAAATCATTAACAGCCTTCAAGGTTATAGTTATGTGCATTAAGGACCCAAGATACCTCCCCTCGGGTGCAAAACCAATTCAAATACGCCAATAACTGAGTTTAGCACCTTTTACCCTTTATAAACACCCACACCCGGAAACGTTGGTGCCCCAAAGTGTTCCTCCGAACGGGAGCCATAATTTAAGGAACATTAAAGTCATAAAAAGCAATAGAATAATAAACATCAATGCACTAAGGAATGGGTATGCAATCACATCTTTCCTTGTGATCCCATGAATCAAATGACAACACATGTCTATTTAGGCATAACCATCTTTTTTAAAAGCTAGTAAGTAAGGCAATATGAGTTTTTCTATTACACACATGTATTATTTTTTAAACAATTCTCATAATAATAAACATTTATCATATAAGGAAACAAATAAAGCTTTTTTTGCCTTAGGGCTTTTCCTTCAACCTTCTACTCCCACACCAAACGGATGCGCAAGGGAAGTGTTGTTTCATGCAAGGGGGGAAAGGGCCCATTGTTCCCTTGGGGCCCCCCCCCGCCCTTGCCGAGTGTTCCGACTGAAAAACGCCCAAACCCACCATTCGTGGGTTCATTCTAACTCCCCAACAATTTGATGTGTACTACCTCAAAGGTGTTTTTGTTGAATTCTCGATTACCCCTACAAATCTTACGGATTTCAAAAATTTCCCCCCAGAACGGTATGCACAAATTTCCCCACTCATGGGCGAGGATGGCATGGAGGAGGGCGTAAGAGGAGGGCAAGAAGATGGTGGTGAAGGCCCGGTTCATGAAGCTTGTCCCGCCCTAGGGTGTTAGGGCTTTTACTTTGAAACACTTAATTATGTCCGGCTGACCGGAACTTTTTTATCCTTATGTTATAAGAAGTTTGCTTGCCCTTAAGAAGGGGTTATCGGGATTTTCTTCTATTTTATTATTTGAGGGAGAATTGCCGATGGAAAGTGCCTGGCGGCCCTTCCTCTCCAAATGGCCCAAAAAAAAGAGTCTAACTCGTTTCCAAAACCCGAATTTCCAAAAATTCGAAAATTTCAAACAAGCTTTATATCAATCTTTTGTTTCAAGAATTTTCGTGGTTCCGGTCACAACCACCCCAAATTTCGTTTTACAAATCAAAAACTATAAACCATAAAAGGTCTTATTGGCCAAACAGTAATTTAAAATAAAAACACTCTAACCAAAGGTGATGAATTTTTATTGGAAAACGGCCAAAAAAGCAAAAAAAAATTGGTTCGGGCTCCCAAAAGCGCTTTATTGTTTAACGCCCTTAGCTACATAAAAGCATAGGCTAATATTGTATCTTTGTATGTCTTCCGAGAGCAGGTTTTCCTTGAAGAGGAAATTATCAAAAGAATATTTCCCGCTTTTGAGAACCAAGGTATCTTATAAGGTTTCAGGTTTGTGCACAGTGCCCTTAGGATTTTTTATTAAGACTTATAGGTTAAGGGACAATGCTTTTGGAGTGTACACAGGGTCTTAATCTATGAGGATTTGAATTTAAGAAAAGTCATTTTAAAAATAATTCTTGAAAACTTTGAATTCAAGACTTTCAAGATTAAAGTGAAAAATTTGGGTGATTAAACTTTATTCATTTGAGGAACAAATAAGCTTTTTTTTTTATTTCATTTCTTTCTTTTGATCATAAGAAACACCGATCAAAGGGGTGAGGAAATACAAGGAAAATTTCCATGTGATGTCAACTAAAATCCAACCTCCAACCTTCTAAGTTTGAAACTCAAACATTTAACTTTCTTCAAAGGAAGGGTTTTGGTTGTAATTTGTTCTACCCAGGATTAAATTCCCAAATTTAATTCCTACACAGGAGGAACATGAAGGAGGAAGAGAGCAAAGAATTGGGGGCTCGCCAAATTTGTCCTTCCTATACCTAACGGTATATATTAACTTTATGTCTTATTGTTGGCTTCCTAGGTATAAATAGGCCCTCACCCATAGTGGTTGGTTTCGGAAATTAACCTTTCATTTGAGGAAATTCCGAATTTGAGCGAAAATCATCAATAGGAAAACCCAAAACCAAACCCCAAAACCCAAATATTAGATCAAAAATTATTTGGGGACCACGCTTGTTACCTTTGAAAGTTTTTCCAAACTAGGCATTCTTTAGCACCCAAGAGAATTTATCCCGTTTACCAAGTCTTGAAGGTTTAATACCAAACTTACCAAAGGGTGATTGGAATTGGGGCCAGCAAAAATATGGTGAGGAGGTTCCCAGCTGAGCTGGTTGTATTGTCTCTTTAAATCCCGCCCAGTCCGAAGAAAAGGTTGAAGGTTTACCAAATATTTCTTTTAAACAAGGTTCATTTTAACCCCATTTTAAGTGTTAGGTTTGTTATTTTGGTTTGAAGACTTTGGTAAGACTTTCCTTTGTTCAATTTCTTTAGTCCTTGTTTAATTTGGACCTTTTAGTTCTCATTTCGTTGTTTCATTTCTCAGATGAATGGATTTTGCTTACTTGATATTATTGCTAAGTAGTTTTTGAATTTCAAAATTCCTCTTGAAGTTCATAAAACGCTTAATCAGGATATAAGATTTCAATTGGTATAAAATACCCTTTTCTCCTTGATTTGGTTTAACCACCAGTTTTAGTTATTCAGCAGTAGACAAGGTTTCTGGGTGTTTTTTGAGGGAGGATCCCAAAGAACAAAGTGGAATGACCTTGAGGAATTGAAACAAATTTGGAAAATGGTGTTTCCCCGCCCACCCTCACCAAAGCTATCATTGAAGGATTAAGCAATCATTTCGAAGAATATCATATGGGGCCCGAGAAAGGACAATATGGAAGATGAGGCTTTGAAACTAAACCATCGGGAACTTCCAAAGTGAATGAAGGATTCAACTCAGTGATCTCGAGTTTGTTCTTAATCTCTTCCCGCTTAAAAGCTGCTGAAAACCAAAAATTTATCCCAGACATCTCAAAGGTTTAAGCCCGCCCAGAATACGATCTGGTGGTAAGAAATGTTGAGATCCTTGATTCCATTTGATCGGGGTCGATCAAGGTCCGTAAATCTTACCCCCATATCCTCAGGGGCTAAATACTCACGAAAGTTCCAATTTTTAAAAGAAGTCTTTGGTTCAAATTGGCAAACCAATTCGGGGTGGTTCCGATCTGTGAGGATTCGGTTACCGGTGTCCCGAATTGGCCGGACTACCCCCCGGAAGAAACCAAGTTTAAGATGGGCTGGAAAATCCTAAGGAAATGTTCCCTCGCTAAGAAAGGTGTGAAAATCAAGAAACCATCACTAATTCAAATTGCCTCGGAAAGGAAATGAAGAAGAAGAAATAAAGGTTAATCTTGTCAAAGGAAGAAAAATCTCAAAATCTTCATTTTCAAAATCCTCAAAGCTTCACTCACAAAAGGAAACCCAAAACTCGCTTCAGGCAAAAATGGACTTAAAGCTGAATCGAAAAGGGAAGAACCCAAGAACGAACTTTTGGGAATCCCGGGCCCCATGTTTTAAAGAAGCCACCAACATAAGCTGACCCCCCGAAACCTGAAGAAATATAAGCCCCACCTTTGTTCAAAAAGGCAAAGGTTCAAATACAACCCTCAACAGTGAAAATGAATCGATGAGGATCCCAAGCCCAGCTACTTTGCTAAGATTGTCCAAACGGGCTTTTGAAAATTCAAAAGCTGACAAAAGTGATATAGGGGTGAAAAATGGATTGCACTAAACCCGAAAAAAATTTTAGAGATTACCAGGTTTATAATTCAAAGTCATCAAAATCTTTATTCATCTAAAATTTTATAATTTCCAGGAAAGCAAATCCAGGGAATTCTTCAAAGAAAGGGACTTAAAAGCTAAGAGGATGAAGAGAAGGAGCGCTTCAAGTCAACAAATAGCGCTTCAAGAATTTTTCCTCCTGCAAAGTCATTAACGGAACCAATTCTTCAAATTTAAAGCCCTTAAAATTTTACGCCTCCCACCAATTCTCATTAGGTTGCAGATCTCAAATCATTGAAGGAATTGACATGAAGGGATGTACCCCAAGGGCACGATTTTGTGATGTGCTTAAAAGCAGATCCTCAAAAAACCCTAGGAAAGAGGGTATTGCCTTTGAGAAAATTTAATGTGATGGAACATATTAAGCCCGAGCAACCCCAAAACCTCGGGTTGCAAAGGACCTCCATGATCCATCTAATTATCCGGGTTTACATGTGAATCTCCCATTCTTCCTCGATGATCCAATATGGTGAAGTATTTCAGATATGGGCACTAACTCAGAATGGTTCTCCATGAAGAAAACGGGTTCCCAAGAAGTGCCTTGAAAGTCTTCGTGAATGTCCTCATGACACCACCGGAAGAACAGAACCCCAGATCAAATTCTTCATATGGACCAAATTCTTCATAGGATCCAAGTCCTTATATGGACCAAATTCTCACATGGATCAAATTCTCAAAAGGATCAAAGTCCTCATATGATTATCATCGTTAAAACCTGCCTCGAGGGTAGAGCTAAGGGCGAATATGTGCATTATTCTTCAACCATTATGTTCATAAGTCCTCAAGAATTTCCGCTATTCATATGCTTACCCTAACCCTCTTATGTGAAACAAAAATGGTTTGGCCTCTATGCCACCATTCTCTATGGTGCTCGCAGAGTGATGAACTTTGCCACCCCTTCGTTGGGTGGTGAAGAAAAGAACTAATCTCTTCCTAGGGTCGTTCCGCGGCTTTAACTCCAAGAATTTGCGGGGACCCATGAAATTGTCCAAGGACGCAGCGAATCATGATGAAATGAACCTTCATTTCACACGCCCTCATATGCTATAATTGACGCTTGATGAAATTCATCCGATGAACTTGATATCATATTCTTCATCATGAAGCATATGAGATTGAAGCTACACTAATTCATCCCCAGGATGATCAACCCAAAACTACCAATGGGTCCTCAAGTGGATGTACAATCACATGACGGTGACAAGAATCTATTGATGGATGCCCTTATCACCGCCACTAAGCATATCATTTTTTACAAAGGCAAAAGTCGTATTTCTTGGTTTGAATTCTAAGGATAAACACATGGACAAAGTCATGCTTGTTGAGTCCTTAGGATACAACCCATGTCGGGCCTCAATGCTTTGTGATCTTGATATGGTTGTTTTTTGGCAAGTATCGTGTTGTGATTATGGAAGCGACAATTCCAAAGTCTTAAGGCTTTAGGAGAGGAGATCGATATTGTTGATTTTCTACGACCACAACCCCGTGGTGTCTACTTGCAAAAGCTTCAACTGGCTATGGCATCAACGATTTGGTCATGCAAGCATGAGGAATTTCACGCTAGGGAAGAAACATGTCATTGGCATTGAGAATGTCAAATTCCCAAGGAATTTATGGGAGGTTGAAGTGAAAATGACCAAGGCCAACATCCAAAAAGACTATCATGACACTACCGCCCATTCAATTGCTTCACATGGACCTCTTCGACCTAATCATTACTCCCAAAAACTAATGATGCATCTCTATATGGTTTGTCATTGTTGATGATTACCTCTATAATGGGTACACATTTTCAAAACATGAAGGGAAGTCTTCAAACGATTTTCCTTGAGGGCTTCAACCAACTTTGGTGTGAAGATCAAGCACATCGGGACAATGGAACTAAGTTCAAGAATTCGGTCTTGATGACTATCTTGATGAACTTGGTATTACTATGAGTTATCGCCCTATACCCTCAAAGAAATGGCGCCGGGAGCGCAAGAACAACCTTGTTGAGATGGTCGACTATGTGATGAATAAAAAACCCCCTTTTTGGATTGATGCAATTGATATGGTCACATCATCAACAGATATTCTTCACAAATTCTTCAAGAAGACGGCCTATGAACTCCTCACCGACAAGAAACCCAATGTGATTATTTCAAAGTCTTCGTGTTAAATGTTGATTAGAGATCCTCACCACAATTCTAAATTTGCACCAAAGCACATGAAGGTTTTATGCTTGGTTACGAAAAGACTCGGACACCCAAGAGTCTTCAACATTGTTCTTCAAAGATTGTGAACACAGATGCGGTTGATGAAATTAATGGCTCGCAAAGAGAGCACCACCCCGTTAGATGAACCAACACCGAGGATTCCATCAAGTCAAGGAAACCGAGGATGTCATTCCATCAAGAATCTAAGAATTCATTCCAGTTCATGAAGAACGGAGTGATGCACCAAGAAATGGAGGAAATGGTGTAAGAAAATGCCGATCAAATTCTCAAAGACAACCAGCTCATCCTCCGGAAAAAGAAGTGCAAGTGGAGAAGATCTCGATGACATTAGTGCACCGGTCCTTCACACGCCAAAAGCTTCACATTTATCTAACTTTTGTGGGCACTATGCTTTTGTCTCTATCAAAGCCCACTAAGGTAGATGAAGCATTTATGGAGCCGAGGGATTCAAAGGCGCAAGAAGAATTACATCACCGAGCTTAAATGTTCGAACCGGTCAATTGCCGATCCTCGCAGCATAATATCATTGGCACAAAGTGGATCTACCGCAACAAGCAAGATGAAATGGCCTTGTGGTGAGGAATAAGGCACATAGGCTCAAGGCTACACACAGTTAAGGAATTGATTTTGATGAAAATTTTGCACCTGTTTAAGACTTGAGGCTATTCGATATTACTTTTATGCTAACCATCATGATATCATCTTATATCAAATGGATGAAAAGTGCATTCCTCAATGGTAAGCTTGAGGAAGAAGTATATGTTGCTCAACCCCTGGTTTTGAAGATCCAAAGAATCTCGACAAAGTCTTCAGACTTAATAAGGCCTCTATGGTTTCAAGCAAGCCCCAAGGGTATGATACATTGAAGGAATTTTGTGAAGAATTTACACCGTTCACTAACCCTACTCTCTTTACTAATCTTATGATGGTGAACTGTTTGTGCCAAATATATGTTGATGATATTATCTTTGGGACGACCAACGTTATAGTGATTAACCATATGATGAGTGAAGAATATCAAATGTCTATGATGGGAGAGTTGAAATTTTCAGGTCTTCAAATTCACAAAGGCCAATGGCATATTCATATCTCAGAGAAATACCTCAAAGATGTACGAGGAAATTCGCATGCAAGATTGCAAAGGCTAAAATCCTATGCCCACAAATGGCCATCTATGCAATCGATGAAATGGTATTGATTTTGATCACAAGGTATACCGCCCATGATTGGTTCTTTATTGTATTATGGCATCTAGGCCGATATAATGCTTAGTGTTTGCATGTGGCCCGATTTCGTGCACCGGGAATCACACCAAAGGCTGTGAAGCATATTCTTCGATATCTAGCTCACACACCAACACTAGGATTATGGTACCAAGGGCTCCTTTTGATCTCATTGATATTCGACTGACTATGCCGGGATCGTGGACCGCAAGTCAACTTCTGCACTTGTCATTTCTGACATCTTTGGTCCTTGGTCCTCGAAGAAATAGAACCACGATCACCGTTCATGCAGGTTTAATACATTGTGCCGGTTTTGTTTAATGCTGGATGAAGCAAACCTCAAGGACTATGGGAACGTGAAGAATGTGCCTCCTCCGCGACAATGAGAGTGCCATAAAGATTGCTCACAACCCAGCCAGACTCAAGACAAAGCACATTCAGATTCGCCATCATTTTCTTCTGATCATGTGTTGAAGGGCTTACATCTCCATCGAAAACGTGAAGATCAAGAACAGCTAGCGATATCTTCACTCCTTGGATGAGAAGAGATTTAAAGTTGCCGTGGTGAGCTAAATATCTTAGAATCTTCAATGTTTTTGAAAAGGACACACATCCTTACACTTATGCAAAATTGATGACTTAGATGTGCAAACATGAAGAAACGTTTTCCAACAATGAAGAATAACACTTAAGTGTGAAGAAATTAATGAAGAATTTGATTTCAAAACCAAATGTTTTCCCCTTTTATACGTGGGTCACGCCACCACAAAAAGTTGAAAATCTTCAATTTGAATTTTTCTCGTTTTGAAATCTTAGCAAATTCTTCAACTTTGCAAAATCTTCCCTTTTGGCTTTTTTTCATTTATATATATATTGAGTTTATGTCCTCAAGATTCACTTATAGCTATTTCTTCAAGTTGTTTTTTGCTATGAATGTGATCGACCCTTCCCTCTATGCTATATCAACCCAATCTATTCACAAATTCTTCATGTTGCTCTATTTGAAACTCATTCAAAATCTTAACCGGCCTTGTCACCAAGAAATTTAACAAACTTTAAAACAAATCTTATCCAGATTTTCGGTTTTCCACTAAACCGCTCCGATCCCATGATGCATTATTTTATTCACCCACAATCTTACACGATCTCAACTACACAAGACGGGGACAATGTCGGGAAGGAGAAAGGGAGGGCATGTTCGCCCAAAATCTTCAAAAGTTTTTCACCGGGCTATAAATATCTCCCTTCCTCACTTATTTACTCCGCCGACCGCTTCTCCCCGAGCTCCCAAACCCTAGCCCCCACTCCATCGCCCCTGAGGAAGAGTCAGCTCAACTCTCCCGGCGCATCGGGTCGGTTTGGGAAATCTTCACCGCCAGTAGGTCCCTTCGCCAAGTTAGGGCGTGAGATCTAACCCCATTTAACTTCACAATGTCAACTCATTGTGTTCTTCACTTCGTAATTGTTACTTTATTACTCACTTTGATTTTCAAACTTTCCCAAATCTTCAAAGGTGTTTTATTCTTCAAATCTTCACACATATAAACACCTCCACATTATATGATTTGATCCATTTCTAAGCAATCATTTTCTTCAAGATTCCCAATTGTGTGGATCTTCAATTTGTACAACTCGAACCTAAGAAAAGAACGCTTAGTGAAATTCCTCAAGGTTCTTTGGTCAAATTCTCAAAACTTGTCTTTTCAAAACCTTCCGAGAATGCATATGGTCTCCAAATTCCTCGACCTACACTCGCTCACAGTACTATGCCGTAATCACTAGGTTCTCATCAACTTAACTATTTGCGCCTAAAAAAAAACTGCATACTTCTTCAGAGTGTTCAATTGTTCAAATTCTCATCCAAGAATATGGAAGGTAAGAGACCGCAGAAGGAGGAAAGAAACCTAAGGAATCAGAAACCCCGAGAAATTTATGCTATATTGCACACCGATGAAGCAAAATTTGGCAAAGAAACTAAAAATCAAAAAGGAAACAAAGATTGAACGGAGATGGGCAAGAGAATGGAGGAGTAAGAATGGACTCCAAAGTATATGAAGAAATTCGCTTTTAAATCCTCCATGCCCAAGAGCTCCATTGGCACCGCCAAGTAGCGACCCACCAACATCAAGAGTGGTGAGGACTTTCCCAAGAATGGCGCCCCAAATTGGCAAGACAAGCCAAGGAGGCAGGAAGAAATTCAATGAGGATTTCAGCACATCGAGGCCTGTCACCGAGGAAATCTATGCCAAAGAAGCCCTCGGCCAAGTGTTCACCAAAATACCACGGCAAGTTCTCACTATGCCCTCACGGCAATTCTCGACGCATCGCTTCCACCAAAGTCCTCGAGCCCATCAAAGTCCCCCTGCATCCGCTACATGTCAAAGGACTACGGTTTTCAATTGCTCTAGTGTCTCAAAGAAGTTCTCACCGCACAATTTCTCATCGGCCCTACATAAGGCTAAAGCAACACTGACGCGGTCCCGCCAAGTCCAAGGAAGAAACAGTCGATTCCATGTGCCTCGATGATGAAGTTCGGATGAACTTGCAAATCATCGAGAGAATGAAGGCCAGAGCCAAAGGCACATCCGCATCGCTGGATCCGAGAAAACCTCGACTACATTGATCCGCACAAGGATCCAAACACCCCTAATGCCGATTTTCATCCACCCCGGTCAAAGTCAATGCTGATCCATTTCATCACTCAAGAGAAATGGAAGTTTGAAAGGAAGAGGTTCAAGAAAGCTCAATACGTAAAGGAGAAGCCCTCAAGAAAAATGTTGTAATGACACCGAGGAACTTCTCGGTTCAGATGAAATTCCCCAAAAAGACTTTGATGCCTACTATGCTGATTAAGGAGAAAAGTGAGATTCGCCAACCCGACGAAAAAAGACAAATGGCGCCCCATCGCAACAAGAAATCTTCAGTTGACTTTCGCCTGAAGAACACCAACCACGATGATTTCACCGCCAAGAAAATGCTAGTTCCGGGCTGATGAAGAAATTCCAGCCCCAAAGAAATTGCCGGCATCCACTAGTGGTGCGCTTGAAGAAATCGAAGAGATCAGGAACACCGCACCCAAAAAATCAACCGATTCCTCCCTCCTACGCCTACACCAACTCCAATTCTTCCATCCCTTATTAGGTGAAGAAGACCAAGGTGCAGGCGATGAAGGAAGAAAAGGAAGGCATCACCGGCCAAATTCTTCCAAAAAAAATGAAGCCAAGACCAGCTCACTTGAAAATCCAATGATGCCGCTCCAATTTCCTCCACCATCAAAGGACCTTGTTCCTTTTGAGAAGACTATGTGATCCCAAGGATCCGATGAAGAAAATCATTCCTTCTAGAGCAGATTGATGAAGAAATTAAGTGGACGAATCCTTCAACGCCGCCATTTCTCACCTATGCCTCGCCACATCAAGAGGTGGTGTTGAGAAATTGAAGATGAAGATGTATAGGATGCACCACAACGGATGAATGATGACTTTGGGAAAGTCAGATCCCAATACCTCTATTCACACCTATCCAAGATTCCTCCCCAAAGAAAAAGTCAATGGCTCAAGAAACTCATCCCACCCCTTTGTTCATGAAGATATTCCACCCTAGTGTCAAGAACCTCTGTTGATGATCATGTTGCACAAGAAGAGGAACCAGAAATTCCAAAGAACCGAGCTCCAACCCGAGGTGGTACTGCAACTCATGACACCCTCCGCCAAAGCCAAGAATCCGCTTCAAGCAAAATGAAGTTCAAGGTAAGATTTTTTCCAGCATGTATTCTTCTCGACTACAAGCCCTATGACTCTACTAGCATAAGGAAGAGGCGCTTCGACTTAGTCAAGCCAACTTTATTCCTCGCTATTTGACAAAGACAAAATCTTCATCATGAACATACCTCACGTGGATATGGAATCGCCATGCTTTGGCCCTTTTGTTCTTCACGATGCGATTACCAATTTCGACCGACATTTGCGATTGAATGAAGAACTCATTCTTCGCCCACGCCACCCCATATCACTAGAGACGCTCAAGATGTCAACTCATGGGTATTGGATTGATGACGAAAACACCACTACAAGGCACCGAATAATTGCTTTGTCCTTCCTCCGATCCTCCCTATGAAAAGGCACGCTGATCTAGAGGACCCGAAAATCACTATATGCAAGTGCTTATGAAGTTGAAGTTCGGGCAGCCCATTAACCAAATTCCTAAGGAATTACTCTATGTCCCTGACGCCTATCGATTCGACAAAGACAATGAGTCCTATCAAAGGCCACGACTCAAATGATGAAGAAGTCCTGGCATCATGAAGAATATGCTTTTCAACATCATTCATGGCGCTCCCCGCCAACTTCCATGATTTCTTCATGAGGACTCGCAAATGTTGCTATGTCCCATTCGAGCGGGCCCTATGCGCCTTTGGATTATGAGATTCATCGGGCAAGATCTTCACAATTACAAAGGACACCAACCACGGAGCTACTTGCCCCATTGAAGTCCTCACGCCAATTTCATCATCCGATGATAAAGGCAAGGCAGTGTGGATCGATGAAATTCTCCATTGATGGTCAATTTCCCCTACATCTTACTCTACCAATGACGACTCGCCACACATGACACCGCCGCAAATACCTCACCAAGCAAAATCTCAAGCCACATCACCCTTGGTGATGACTAACCGTGAGTTACTCCTCCCTTTCATCAAGGTGAATCCGGGAAATTTGGTGCAATTTTCAAATATGACCTCAAAAAATGTGGAAGAAGAACCATTACTACCTTAATGAAACCCTCAACCGCACCTAGGCTGTCCTCACTCATGTCTATAGCCAAGAATCAAGACTATGGGTCTCAAGGAAGAATTTGAGGGTCCGCACCTCCTCCAAAGAAATTCAAGAGGGTCAAAGTTCCTCCACCGTGGCCACTTATTCTTCATCGGTAACGAGAATGAAGATTTGGAAACGGGAGGGCCCCTAAACAAACAACCCCGAAACGCCGGGCGCCTCCATCGACTTGAAATTCTTCAGGCTAGTCCTCGCCGATCCTTGGTCATTTGATGACAAAGGGGAGAAATCTGAGTTAGTCTTCGCCGGTCTATATTAGGGTTTTTAAAGTTAAACCTCGTCTTCAAACTTTTATTTGGATCGAGTTGTAATCTTAAACCCGATGGGAAACGATGCTTTTGTTGCATTATGCTCGAATTTTGATGCTTTATTCGCATGCTTATTCCTCGTTAATATTATTGCACGGTGAATTTCATCAGCACCATATTTCATCATGCATTTCAAATTCTTCATATTATATATCAAATTGTATGAATTACAAGATATAGGGGAGATCTCCATGATTCAATCTTCAAATGTGCATTGCCTCAAAAGCAAATTCTCACTATGCACATTTCGGGGGAGTTCTATATCTTGTAATCAAATTCCTCAATATCGTATTTACACCATATGTTTATCCCATTGAAAACTTAATCTATATTGTCATCAATCACCAAAAAGGGGAGATTGTAAGTGCATCTAGTGCCCTTAGTGATTTTGGTGTATTGAAGACTTATAGGTTAAGGGACTAATGCGCTTGGAGTGTAACAGGTCTTAAGTCTATGAGGAGTTTGATATTTATAGAGAAAGTCGATTTAAAATGAAGTTCTTCGATCAAGACTTTGATATTCAAGACTTCTCAAGACTTTGAAAGTGAAGAAATTGGTGTGACCTTGAAGACTTGATATTCATTTGAGGAACATGAAGCGGAAGATTTTTGTTTTCGTGCCATTTTTTTTTTGAGTCATAGGAAACACCGATCGGGGGTCGAGGAAATACTAAGGAAAAATTTCCATGTGATGCTCAACTCAAAATCCTACACCTACCAATCCTTCAGTGAAGCCTTTGAAATTTCAAGTTCACCACTTTCTTCAAAGAGACGGTTCTTCCGGTCACGAAAATTTGTTCGACCGAGGAGTTAGGAATTCGCCAAAGAAATAATTTACACAAGGAGGAACATGATAGCCCCGGGAAGAGAGCCAAATTTCCGCCTGTCAAAGGGCCACCGTCCCAAAATATCCATCCACCTAACGGTCATATCATTGAAGGGCATTTATGTCTTATCATGTGGCGATCCCTAGGCTATAATTAGCGCCCCACAACCACTAGCTGGTTGGCTGCCCAGAGAACTTGACACTTGTCATTTGAGAGCAACCCATCCTCCGAGGACTTTGAGTGAAAAATCAAGTGAGGAAAACCCAAAACCAAACCCCCAAAACCCAAAGTGATTGAGCATCACAGAAATTGATCCTCCGGATCCGGCGTTGTTACCTTTGAAGACTGGCTTCTTGGTTAGGGCCATGGTCTAGAGCATCCAAGAGGAATTGTGGATCGCCGAACCGAAGTCTGTGAAGGTTTGGAAGTCACCAAAGACTTACCACGAGTGATTGGACGAGGTCTGTGGCCTTAGTTCAAGGAGAATACGGTGAGGATGGTTCCCAGCTTTCCGGATCGGTGTCGGACCGGCCTCGAAGTTTAAAATAAACCCACCAACCGGACGCATAACTGAAAAAGCTTGGAACTGGTTTACCAAATCATTGTCTTCACCAACTAATGGTTCTATTTCCTCAACCCTTTCATTTCCTCAAATCGTGTTGAGTGTTTGTTCATATCGGTTGAAGACTTTGACTAAAGACTTTCTCAAATTCCTCGCCAATTTCTTCACCGTTTGTCTTCATCTTGTGTTATCCGGGTTTAGTTTTCTTGCTAGTCTTCATTTCATCATGATGACCATGTTGTATTCATGCTTATAAAGTACTTATTCCAGTAAGTAGTTCTTCGCAAGAATTTTCACCAGAAATTCCCGAAGAATTCATAAAAATCGCCATTCACCCCCTCTAGTCGATATAACTCACTTTCGAAGTCCTCGACCACACAAACAACAAGAACCCGAACCAACGCGATAAAGGGGTCCCTTCTGGTAACTTTATGAAGTGAGATCCGATAGAGAAATAAGATAAGATAAATATTTTTGGTATTTTATGATATAGATTGGAAAGTAAAGATGCAAATAAAAGTAGATGGGAAACTTATATGATAAAAGATAGACCAATAGGTTTCACTAGTGGCTTCCCAAGATAGCAAAGTATTAGATGGGTGAACAAACCATGCGAAAGCAATTGATAGAAAAGTGCATATTTATGAGAATATCTAGGCATGATCATGTATATAGGCATCATGTTCGTGAAAGTAGATCAAAGAACGATTACTACTATTACTCCCACATCGACCCACCCTGATCTAGAGTATTATGTTCATAAGAACAAGTAACGAAAAAAGATGACATGATGTGAGGGATGAACTCAAGCAATATGATATAAACCCCATCTTTTATCCCGATAAACACACAAACGTGACTTGTGCCCCTCCCACTGGGAAAGGACACCGCAAGATTGAACCCAAAGCTAAACTTCTCGATTGCAAGAAAGATCAATCTAGTAGGCCAAACCAAACGATAATTTGAAGAGACTTTCAAAGGTAAAATCATACAAAAAGAATTCAGAGGAGATTCAAATATTTTATAGATAAACTTGTTCATAAACCCACAATTCATCGGATCTCACAAACACACCGCAAAAAGAGTTACATCGAATAGATCTCCAAGAAGATCAAGGAGAACTTTGTATTGAGATTCAAAGAGAGAGAAGAAGCCATAAGAAAATAATATGGACCCAAGGTCTATGGTAAACACTCACAACTCATCGGAGAGGCCTTTGAGATGATGTAGAGGCCTCCATGGTTGTTTTGGAGCCCGGAAGGCTCCAAGATGGGATCTCACGGATAGTAGGTTGCCGTGGAAATAGTTTTTCGGGTGCCCCCGGATGTTTTCGGTACGGATATATATAGGCAAAGGAGGTAGGTCGAGCCACGAGGGGCCCACGAGGGTGGGGGCGCCTGCGTGGCTGCCTGCCTTGACGCCCCTCCAACTCTCCCGGATTTGCTTGTTCCAAAAATATCGCCCCGGTTTATTCCGTTGACTCCTTTGATATTCCTTTTCTTCAAACACCAAATAGGCAAAAAACAGAATTGGGGGGCCTCCTTAGTAGGTTAGTCCCAAAAATGGTATAAAAGTGTAAAGTAAAGCCCATAAACATCCAAACAGTAATATAATAGCATGGAAAAAAAATTATAGATATTGGAGACGATCAAGCATCCCCAAGCTTAATTCCCGCCGCCCTTAGTAGGTAAATGACAAAAACTGAATTTTTGATGTGGAATGCCCGAGATAATTCTCAATGTAGTTTTTTATTGTGGCATGAATGTTCAGATCGAAATGATTCAACATAAAAGTTCATATTGACATAAGAGTAATAATACTTCAAGCATACTAAGAAGGTAATCATGTCTTCTCAAAATAACATGGCCAAAGAAAACTATCCCTACAAAATCATATAGTTGCTATGTTCTATCTTCATCACACAAAATGTTTAAATCATGCACAACCTCGGTTTTAGCCGCAGTTGTTTCATACTTTATTTCAAATTTTTCAATCTTCACCTAATACATGAGCATGAGCCATGGACATAGCACTATATGTGGAATAGGATGGTGGTTGTGGACAAGACAAAAGGAGAAGATAGTCTCACATCAACTAGGCGATAACTATGGAGACGCCCATTAATAGATATCAATGTGAGTGAGTAGGGATTGCCATAACCGATGCACTTAGAGCTATAAATATATGATAGCTCAACAAGAAACTAAGGGGTGTGATCCAACTTGCTTGCTCCCAAGACGGGCATTTTGAGGAAGCCCATCATTGGAATATACAAGCCAAGTTCTATAATGAAAAATCCCACTAGTATGAAAGGACAACATAGGAGACCTCTATCATGAAGATCATGGTGCTACTTTGAAGTACAAGGGGAAAAGGATGGTAACATTGTCCTTTCTTTTCTCTCATTTTTATTTTATTTTGGGGCTTTTTTCTTTTTTATTGGGCTTCTTTTGGCCTTTTTTTTTTTGAAAGTCCAAGTCTCATCCCGACTTGTGGGGAATCATAGTCTTCATCATCCTTTCCTCACTTGGGACAATGCTCTAATAATGAAGATAATCACACTTTTATTGATTTACAACTCAAGAATTACAACTCAATACTTAGAACAAGATATGACTTCTATGAATTTCCTTTAAAGGGATATGCAATGAATCAATAGGACATGTATGAAAAATTATCGAGGTGGTTTTTCCACAAATACGATGTCAACTACATGATCATGCAAAAGCAATGTGACAATGATGGAGCGGTCATAATAAACGGAACGGTGGAAAGTTGCATGGCAATATATCTCGTAATGGCTATGGAAATGCCAAATAGGTAGGTATTGGGGCTGCTTTGAGGAAGATATATTGGGTGTATGGTACCGGGAAAGTTGGCGGCACAAGAGAGGCTAGCAATGGTGGAAGGATGAGAGGATAATCCATGGACTCAACATTAGTCATGAAGAACCTTATACTTATTGCAAAAATCTACAAGTAATCAAAACAAAGTACTACACGATGCTCCTAGGGAAGGGTTGGTAGGAGTTAACCATCGGATCCCGACCTCCACACATAAGGAAGACAATCAATAAATAAATCATGCTCCAACTTCATCACATAATTCACCATCGCATTAGGGAATCGCAAACTTTAACACAAGTATTCATCAAATTCACAATTACCCAACTAGCATGACTCTAATATTACCATCCTCATATCTCAAAACAATTGTCACATCAAATTGATCATAGCATCCAATTCACTTTCTATGATAGTTTTATTATACCCAACTTGATGCCCATCATTCTAGGACCAATTTCATAACCATAGCAATACCATGTGTTCTAAAAGACTCTCAAAATAATATAAGATAAGCATGAGAGATCAACAATTTCTACAAAATCAAGCCACCGCGGTTTTAAAAGGTAAGTGAAGCACTAGAAAAACTATCTAGCTCAAAAGATATAAGTGAAAACGAGTATTCTAATAAGTTCTAATTCATGTGAGTCTCTCCCAAAACGGTGTACAGCAAGGATGATTGTGGTAAACTAAAAGCAAAGATTAATCATACAAGACGCCCAAGCAAAACACATATCATGTGGTGAATAAAAATATGGCTCCAAGTAAAGTTACCGATAGACAAGACGAAAAGAGGGGATTGTTGGGGAACATAGTAATTAAAAAATCCTACGACATGCAAGATCATGGTGATGCATAGCAACGAGAGGAGAGGTCATCCACGCACTCTCATAGACCGTAAGGGAAGCGTTATGACAATGCGTTGATGTAGCAACGCCTTCACGACGACGGTCCAAGACCAACGCACGACATCTCCGCGATCTACACGCTGCTCAGCCGGACGCCCCACAAACTCATGATCCAAGAGATGAGGGAGAGTTCCACAAAGAAACGGAGCGGTGTTGATGAAGCTACCAACGAGGCTTCACCT
This sequence comes from Aegilops speltoides, assembly GCA_021437245.1. Taxonomy (NCBI): domain Eukaryota; kingdom Viridiplantae; phylum Streptophyta; class Magnoliopsida; order Poales; family Poaceae; genus Aegilops; species Aegilops speltoides. The sequence continues at coordinate 91,589,999 of CM038141.1, read as the reverse complement.
AAGCACCACTATGATATGACCAGGTGGATTATGGTGGAGGGGGCACCGAACCCGCTAAATATCAATGATCAACTTGTGTGTCCATGGGGGCCCCTCCCGTATATAAAGGAGTAAGGGGAAGGTACCAGAGGAGGGCGCACTAAGGGGAGGGACCTCCTTTCCTAGTAGGAGTAAGAAAGGGGAAAGAAGAGAGGGGGAAAGGGGGCCCCTTGTCCAATTCAGACGAGGAGAGGGGCCCCCCTTGGCTGCCCCTCCTTTCTCCACTAGGCCCAATAGGCCCATTATACTCCCGGGGTTCCGAACCCCAAGATTCAAGATATGCCCGAACTTGTCCTAACACTTCCAAAGTCCAAACATAGTCATCCAATATATCGATATTTATGTCTCACCATTTCAAGACTCCCCCGTCCGTGATCATATCCGGACTCCAAACTACCTTCGACATCAAATCACATAAACTCATAATACCAATCGCACCGAATGTTAACGTGGACCCTACATGTTCGAGAACTTATAGACATGACCGAGACACGCCTCCCTAATAACCAATAGCGGAACCGGATGCTCATATTGGCCCTCGGATATTCTACTAAGATCTTTATCCAAACCGATAACAACATAGTTGTTCCCTTTGTCATCGGATGTTACTTGCCCAAGATTTGATCATCGATCTCAATACCTAGCTCAATCTCCATCGCAAGTTCTTTACTCCCAATGCATCATCCGAACTAACTCATTAGTCACATTGCTTGCAAGGCTTATAGTGATGTGCATTACCAGAGGGCCCAGATACCTCTCCAACAATCGGAGGACAACCAATTCCATCTATGCCAACTCAACAAGTACCATCAAACACCGAGAGCACCTTTATAATCACCCTTGCGGTTTGGCAACCAAAGTGTTCCTCCATATTCGGAGTTGCATAACTCGAGTCATAGGAACATGTATAAGTCATGAAGAAAGCAATAGCAACAAACTAAACAATCAAGTGCAAAGCTAACGGAATGGGTCAAGTCAATCACATCATTCGCTAATGATGTGATCCCCAATCAAATGAAACTCATGTCTATGGCTAGAAACCTAACCATTTTGTTCAACAAGCTATAATAACATACATGAATTAGTTTTCTTTATTAACATTCTAAGTTTCCCTTCAATTCTGCATGAATAATAAACATTTATCATGAAATAAAAATAAATAATCTTTATTAACATCTAGACATATTTCCCACCCCCATTACTAGATCAATAATCTAGTTCACATCTATGTGATTTAACACCAATATTACATCTGTAGGATTAACTCCTGTTCACATTCTCCAAACCCCAAAGGGTTTATAGTCAAAATCTAGCACTCGCTATGTATTAAAACCAAAGAGACTAAGGTATGATCTGTTTTGCTTGGAGAGAATTTATCAACCTTTATACATTCAGACCTTTATTTTGAAGTTTAATGTCAAATTCCTCCCACGGACTCTCTACTAATTGCCCCACTTTCAATTGACCGATTGAACTTAGAGTCACCGGGATGAAAATTGCACCTTAATCTTTACTTTTAACTCTTTTACACCTCCAAATCAAGAAACTCTCCTTATCCTCCTAAATTTTAACCCTTTGCCCAAAGGATCTATCCAATTCTTTTGGTCCCTAAACTAATAGAAGGCACCACAGGTCTTCCAAATTGAACTATAGACCTATGGTAACTAGGAAATTTTCTTTTTTATTTCCAATTCCATTGATCCACTAATTAATTGTAACAGTCCCCTTTTTTCTTGTATCTTGCTTTTTCAAAACTTTTAAATTGCTTTATAAATCCAACGCCTTATCACTCAAGCTTGACCCCCAAATAAGAGCTTCAGATTTTTCATTGAAAAACTCTTATTCAAGTATCCTTTATGTATTAGAAATTTAATTATTTCCAACAACAAAGATCCAATATAATTAGAAACTACCAGCCCCATCATTTCTTGTAAATAAGCTTCCCAAAAGTCTATATAAAACCATATCTTTGTCACATATCAAACGCTTACCAACTCGAGACTTAAGTATAAAGGATCCAGCTTGACACTTTGTTACACCTTTGGTGACAAAACCTTCCGTTGCACCAAAGTGCTATATCGACTAAGGGGGGTGAAACATTTATGAAAGCCAAACTTAGAATTTCAAGCAAACAAAAAATGACCTTTGAATGCCAAAGTAAACTACCCAACAACCATGTAATAGCTGTGTAAAGTATAGGACTAATAGCCTAAATTTGGTCGTGGGTGTATGAAATTTCCCAAATTTGTGTCCAAAAGCAAACGACAACAATAGGCAATGCCAAAGCAAACTTTAAGGAAGGAAAGGAAGAAAACCCTTTGTTTTAAAACCCAAATTTTTCCACCCCTGTTGGAAAACTCTTCCGGTTTAAGGTAGCCCAAAACTCAAGCCTTCCCCACCTTATTTCCTTGACTAAAAAGGACCCCCCCCCGAATCCCAAGTTTAAGTTTGCCAAATTAAATTTCATTCCACCCTTCCTTTTTTTGGGTCCCGGGACCCAACTGGGGGCCAACCCCCCCTCAGGAAAATTTTGTTAAATCAAAAAAACCCATGATGCCAAACCTTTGGTGGGTTTTGGGTTTTCCAAAAATTTTAAATTTATGGGGCTTCAAAGCAAAAGCCCCAAAATGGAAAATTTTTTTGGTTTGAAGGGGTGGGATTTAGGAGCCCAACCCACTTTGTTTTCCAAAATGTATACAAGGAAGACATGAAAAAAGGCCCGTTTCAAACAACCCAAATAATTTACTTTCCTAACAAAAGTCCATACCATTTTGGGTTTTTTCCCCAAGAACAAGTTTATTGAATCACTTAACCAACTTTTCCATTAAACCCCACTTAAATATCCCTTTTCCCCCTTTTTGTAAAAAGGAAAAAAAAAAGGGGAACCAAGAAACCCCAAAGTTTTGGTGAACATAGGGTCTTTTACCTAATTTTTTCTATGCAAAATTTAATAGAATATCTTTAAATACCCCATTTCCCTTTGCAAAAATTTTAGGGTCCCGTAGGGAAACCAATCAATAGGGAAAAGAAAATGTTTCAAAAAATTTAAGTCCCAAAATTTTGCAATCTTAAAACCCATGGATACAACAAACCCTCCCCTTGGTTTGAAGGACCAAATTTGAAAGTTTTAAGGGAAAATTGTTTTTGTTAAGGGAAAGAATTTTTCAAAGGCAGGCCCTAAGGGTGTGAAGTTTTCTTTTGGGACAAATTTCCCCTGGAAGGTTGTCGGGGGGCACTTAATTTGAGGAAGTTTCTCAAATTTTAGAAAAATTGCAAAGTAGAAAGCCTCATAATGAAAAGGACAAAAGATTTGGTAAGGGTTATATCGACATGGGTTTATCTCCTACAAAAAGCAAATGCCCAAACCAAAGTTTGGTTTAAACCCAAAAGAACCAAAGTTTTGCAAGGGTTGGGTTTAAGCTAAGGCCAAAATTTGCCCAATAGAAATTTTTGGAAACTTCAATTTAAAAGTTTTTGTTTAAACCAAAAGGTTTGGCCAAATTTGCTCATATTTTGCAAAAGGGTCTTGTTGGTTGAGCCGATTTGGGTGTTCTTGGAAAGGGTGGATGGGTAATGAAAATCATCTTCTTCATGAAAACATTTCCCTCCATTGAGAAATTCAATCTTCCAGTAGGCGAAGGTAAACATGGAATTGGAGCAAACCTCTTCAAAGTGCTTTTCCCGCCAATGGGCAACCCATACCCCCAAGGTTTCAGAGAAAAAGGCTTTTGGTCAAGGGGAATGGGAAAAATCACCAAGAGTTTGCTTTGCCTTACCCAAATGAGAACCTGTTTGATTTTGGGGGCCCAAGAAGTTTGCTTTGAAGAAGCAAAGCCCACCTTTGGCTGGGCTTTGGCCAAGGGGCCCAGAAGTAAATTTTAGCCAAGGAAAGTTGGTTTCGTTGGGAAACCAAAAGGGTTAGGAAGTTTCGCCAATTTTAGGGGTTTGGCGGGCGGGAAATTAGGCCCCATCACAAACCTTGGGACTTTGGCTTGAGGGGTATGTTTGTGTCCCTTGGAGGCAACCTTGGGCATAAAATTCGACCAAATTGGTATCCCGGTGGCCAAAAATTTCTTTTTTTGGAGCGGGCCATTAGTTTTGAAAGCCCAAAGGGGATACCTTTCCTTTGGCACATGGTGTCTTAAGGCCTTTGTTCGCCTTTGGGTTCAGGGCGGGGGTTTCAAAAAGAACTTGGAAAGCAATGGAAGTTCATCCCTTCCCCTATATTGGGTTTTCTTTTCTTAGGAAATTCCAAAGATTGGTTACCGGGCCCGTTTATTTCTTCAAAGGGTGTCCCTTGGTGGGAACTAGCTTTGCTTTAGAAATTCCAAAATTAGGGCCCAAAGCTTATTCTCGTGGGTTGTAAGAATGGGAAGGGGAAATACCCATTCCAAAATTCCCGGGGCTCAAAAGTTTGAGAAAACCAACATCACCCGGGCTCATTTCTCTTTAACCTCAAAGGGTTCCAAAGGGGGAAGGCCCTTCTTTGGTCGGCCTTTTGGGGAAAAGGGCCGGAGAATTCTTTTTCTTTCCCCAAGCCCGCCTTTCCCTTCTTTGGGGGGGTTTTGGGCGCCACCAGGCTGAGGTTGGAGGGGCTTTGGCTTGAAGGACCCCGGGAAGTTTTTTTAACCTGGGAAATTTGGCCCTTTAGGCTTGGGCCCCTTTCACCAAACCTTATGCCTCAACCCATTTTAGCCCAAAATTTAAGTCGAGGCGAAGTTTAGGAACCAATTGGCCACATGCTTTTAATTGACCCCATAACAATCTTGCTTCCCAAAATTGTAGGGGCCGAAAAGAGGGCAAACCGAGGAAGGGAAGTTCCCAAAGGTTGGGGTGTCAACCATTAGGTTTGGTGTTGCCCCAAAAGGGCGTTGGTTTCGTTCCCTTGCTTTACCCTGTGGTTCCCAAAAGTCTTACATTACACAATGGGCTTCCATTGGCTAAGGCGGCTTGCAGGCTAAATTGTTTTTTCCCCCTCTTGGAAAGGAGTCCCCGCCACGCTTAAAGGGCAAGGGCCTCTTCACGGAAGTTTTAGGGACAATTTTCCTTCTTTTTTCTTTCCACTTTGGAGGAAGCGGGTTTCCTAAATTTTGTTGCCTCGACCGGACCACAGTGGGTAGGCCCAAAAGGTTGGAGAACCGTAACTTGGGTTCCCCCAAGGGGGGAGGGACCTTGAAGCCTTGTTTTTTGCGGTCAAGAAAGCCGAATTGGCTTAAGGAGAATGGAAAGGTTAAGGGTCGTTTCACCTCCCGCATGGGGGTTGGTAGCTTTGTTTTGGGGAAGGTATGGGGTTTCTTGTGCTTTTTTGATACCCCAAACGATTGCCATTCTTAGAATACGCCGAATCCTTATTTGTCGATGAATTTTTCATTTGCTGAGAGTTTATCACGGCCATGTTCCTTTCCGGGGACCCTTCCTTTTATTTTTCAGCCATGCTTCAAAGAATGGTTCAATACCCAAACTTCAAACTTAGCTTGGGAAAGGGGTCAGGAATTATATTCTTTTTCTTGAACGCGCTTAAACCAAATTTAAAATGGGTTAAAATTAAGGCGGGGGAAGAGGCAAATTTCTTGTTTTGGTTCTTTAAGCATGACCATGATTTCCTTCCTTATTGAGTTGGTTCCTTTTCCAACCGTGTAAGCAATGGGTCAAACAGCAAGTCTTGAAGATAGGCGAGGGGCTTTGCCCTTGAAAGGGAAACCCCGCAAAACAGATTTTTTTGAAATCGGGGTAAAAATGAGATTTCCAAGGAACCTTGTATAATGGAGCCGAGCACACCCACCCCCAACTTCGACGGAGGAATTTCACGCCCAAAAAGGGTTCGCCTGGAGGACTTTGGAAGTCGGGCCCTAACCCCTGCCAATGCCGAGAGCCCCCCTTGGGTTTTACGGAGGTGGAAGGGGAAGAAGGATTTCACCGGGGACAAGAAAACAGGTGGGAAAATAATTACTGGTTGGGGTTCAACCACACGGGAAGTGTATGATTTCCACATTCCCAGGGGCATGGAGTTTTCCGCTTCTTCCGATTTAACAATGTAAGCATTTAAAAAGATCTAATTTGTCTTTCCTTCCACGATGGCGCAGAGAAGCTTTGACAGCTCAAAGTGCTTTTTTTGGTTTGAGAAGGGATGGATTGGGTCCATAATCCTTAGTTCAAAAGTCCAAGTGGCTGCTTAAGGAAGTTTGAGGTGCACAAATTTGAAAGCCTCTCTTTGTCGGAGTTTGAAACGCAAACCAAAGTAAGTCATTGCAATATAATGCCTGGGAAAACCAAACGAAATTTGGTGGATGACCAAGGTGGAAGAAGCCCCATTAAAACAAATTGGGCCCCAAGGAATTCCAGAAGACAACGGGGTGAAACCGTTGAAGTATCATTACTTTTGTTTTCTGTCACAACAGCAAAGTGTTGAGGGTCGCACGACATTAGAGGATTCCGTTTTAGTTCACCCGGAACTTGCAAAATTTTAAAGGGTTTGGAAATATTCCTGTTTTTTAGGTTGAGGAAGATATCACCCCAGTTCTGAAATAGCTTTTCTGTGTTTTCTTCGGTGCACTTGTTGGATCTTAGGCCTTTCGCGTCCATGGATCTTTTTCTTGATGATATCCTTGGATTTGTTCTTAGAAGCCGAGCACCGATGGAATGTTTCTTCCCGGGTGCCCGCCAAACCCTTCCCGTGAATTTTCCGAGCCGAACCTTTCAACTAATGCTAAATAACCTCAAAGGCCCTTGGGAACCTTCCGGGTTTGGGGTAAAATTCAAGAATTGTTACCCTAATAGGATTCCTTTCCGCTTTGAACGAGACATGAAACCAAAAATTCCCCCAATGACGATAAAGAAAGAAAATCAGGAGGGAAGAGGGTTTAATGCCCATTCTCCCCGGATTTTGAATAAATCAAGTTGAAGACTTGCCGGCCAGGGACTTTCCTTTAAGGGTTTAGTTTGGTTCCAATTGTAACCCAAAACCGTTGAATAAAGGAAGTTGAGGAAACAAACCAACAAAAATCCTAAGTGTTCTAGGGTTTAGTTTGCCTTTAGATCCACTTTTGTATACCCAATTTTCCAAAAGATGGGATCCTGAAGGGCCCAAGGGGTAAAAAATGGGTTTTTACCACCAAGACGCCGGGGATGAATGGAACCGAAGGCAGAGACCGCTTAACTTTGGCCCAACCAAAAAACCCACCCGGGGGAGACTTTTCCGAAGATTCAGATTCGCGGAAACAAGGGCCCCCCCCAAAACCCCGAATAACGCCCCTTGGGGTTTTCAGGGGAAGGGGGGAAAAAAAAGATTTTTCCCGGAAAGGGAAATTTTAATTTTAAACCCTTTGGTTTTCAAAAAAGGATTAGTTTTCTTCCCGGGGTTAAGGGGCCGCCTTTTTTAATTTATTTCCCCTTTTTTTCCCACGTTTTTTTCGATTTTCCTTTTTTAAATTTTTTTAAAAAATTTAAAATTTTAAATTTTAAAATAAAATCTTTTAAAAGATCCGCATGGCGGATTCCGCATTGGTTTTAGACCCAATCGCCGATGGATTTCACCTCACGAGTCCTCGATGGACGGCGGCAAGAGTTCAACCCGCTTTATCAGATACAATGCGCAAGATGGGCATAGACCCTCAAGGATTAAACCTACAAAGACGACCTTCAAAGGCGCCATACCAGGTGTTGAGGCCAATTTACAGTGCTCACACCGAAGTGGTCTTCGGATCCCGGATAATTTCCGGCGAGGAGTTAATCTTGACATAGTCCCGCTCGCAGCGCTATCACGCTCGCCGGACGAACCGATTCGCAAAGTTCAACGCGTGCCGCATTATGCATACCTCAAGCTCAAGATGCCAGGCCCGTGGAGTCATCACGGTCAACGGAAATACGGAACGCCCTCCGAACGGAGGAACATACAATGCTCTCCGGCAGAAGTACAGAGCAGCCTTCTAAGGCATTTTCGAGTCCGCCGTTAAACGACCGGACACGCCAAACGCTACCGAGCAACATCAATCAAGACCACCTGCACGCTCCGAGCACGCCAGAGTAATGCGGCCCCAACCCCAGCCCTCGATTATTGCAAGACCAGCTCTCCGCAGACATCATTACGCCCGAGATACCATGGGCATAGGGGAGGCACGACCACAACAGGCCCAGAGCGTGCTCGACCACACCAGGGCTCCCAAGTGTGTCGCTTTTTCATTTTTATTTTCCTTCTTTTATACACAGGACCCTGCTCACCAAAGGTTCTCGTCTGGTGAACCCGCCGAACTCACGATGCAACAGCCGTGAGGGACAAAGGCTGCATTTAACACTCGTGTGGTCTCCATTACGAGCATTAAATTTGTTAAATACACCATTCCGCAGCCTACCTCGAGGGAGACACGCCTAATTAGTCCAATCCATTGCTTGTCGACTATTTTTATCATTCCGCACTCATAGCAGAATTCCTTGAATAAACAATGCAAGACTTTTGCCTATAATTGCATTAATTTACATATATGTTCATGACATCTTGCACCAGTATATTTTGTACGCCAATACACCAGGGCTTATGTTCCTCAGATATGGTGTGATAAGTCCTAACACTTTCGCAAGTGCACTCAACTTATAGCATTATATGAATCGGCTCCAATCATGTCTTGGGTCAATAGTTGGGTTTGCCTGCCCCATGTTTTGGTACCTTACGCCCGCTCACGGGCTAAGGTAGCACCGGAGAGCCACCGCGATTGTTCTCGGCCAAGCCGGGCGAGCGCTCAAAGGAGAAAGCTAAACTGACGTCATGATAAGGCGAGAGACTGGTCGCCGAGAGGTCTTTTCGAGTCCCTAAAGACTTATGCCGCTCGAGCGAAGAACCGGATAATTCCGCCAAGGCGTGATAGCGCCTGAACTCGGTCTTCCGAATACTAGGGGCTTCACCAAATTTAAAATTATAGAATTCTATGGCTAAGGAGAGTGTTCAAGCATTATAAGTCCGGTTGCTTGTTCGTTGTGTTGAGCGCCCCTAGATGGACCCAAAATGGGAACAAGAGCGCCAAGTTTATCCCAACACCCCAAAGACTGTGGCATGGGGCTCAAGCCACGACTTGCCATCTCTCGATTTAATAAACGGCCGCATGTAAGGTAATATTTTAAATCAATAAGCGTTGCTTAGCGATATGAAAAAAGTTTTCAGGCAGTGATAACACATAGCGAAGTTTACTCAATAATTACATTTCGGGCACTCATCCGCAATCTTAGGCACCCTTCAGACAGTCTTATAGTATCTCTTGGCGCATGACATTCTTGCTCGGGCGCGCAGTCAATGATAAGCTCTCCGCATCCAGCCTGCCCATGCACCTTTGCGCTGGCAAGGGCCCGACGAGCACCTTCAATACAGCCGAGCGCTGATGACCTCCACCCAGGGGCACACATCCACCAGCCGCCAGACGAGGTCGAAGTAGCTCCTGTGCATGGCTCTCCTAGCCACAACCGGACTATGAGGCCCTTCATGGCCTGCTCGGCTACATTAGGAGCTCGACCACCGCTTCACCTGGTCACTAGGGGCACGATGACCGCCTCACAGATCGAGACCGTAAGACCTTCTCCGTAAGCTCCCTCCTCGACTCAAGAGAATGCGGCGGCATCGGACACGCCATGCAGGCAGATCTGCAAACGCCTCGATAGCTCCGACTCGGGTAAGTGTCGTAGTTTACATTAACATGCTTGCTTTGCATGAAAATGCCTTACCGCCCATTTTCTTCACATCCTCAATCTCCTGGGCCTTATGGGCCTTGGTCTTAGCGGTTTTAATTTCAAGACGAGGCAAGCTCGACTCGAAGTCGAGTCGCCCCATACCTCATACTATTCCATGAGGCCTGAGCCTGCCAAGACCTCCGCCACCGCCTCCCCTTCCCCCACTTGCCTGGGGCGATTGAAGGAAATATGCCCTAGAGGCATAATAAAGTTATTATTTATTTTTATATCATGATAAATGTTTATTATTCATGCTAGAATTGTATTAGAAACATAATACATGTGTGAATATATAGACAAACAGAGTGTCACTAGTATGCCTCTTTTGACTAGCTTGTTAATCAAAGATGGTTATGTTTCCTAACCATGGACAAAGAGTTGTTATTTGATTAACGAGATCACATCATTAGTTGAATGATCCGATTGACATGACCCATTCCGCTATCATAGCACCCATCGCTTAGTATGTTGCTATTGGTTTCTCCATGACTTATACATGTTCCTATGGCTATGAGATTATGCAACTCCTGCCATCGGAGGAACACTTTGTGTGCTACCAAACGTCACAACGAATCGGGTGATTATAAAGGTGTTCTACAGTGTCTCCAAAGGTACTTGTTGGGTTGGCGATTTCGAGATTAGGATTTGTCATCCAATGCTCTGGAGAGGTATCTCCGCCCTCTCGGTAATGCACATCACTTAAGCCTTGTCAAGCATTGCAACTAATGAGTTAGTTGTAGATGATGTATTCTGAACGAGTAAAGAGACTTGCCGTAACGAGATTGAACTAGGTATTGATACCGACGATCGAATCTCGCAAGTAACATACCGATGACAAAGGGAACAACGATATTGTTATGCGGTTCGACCGATAAAGATCTTCGAGAATATCTAGGAACCAATATGGGCATCCAGGTCCCGCTTATTGGTTATTGGCCGAGACGGTCTCGGTCATGTCTACATTGTTCTCGAACCGTAGGGTCCGCACGCTTAAGGTTTCGGCGATGCTTATATTATGAGTTTATGAGTTTTGATGTACCAAGGAGTTCGAGTCCCGATGAGATCGGGACAGACGAGGAGTCTCGAAATGGTCGAGACGTAAAGATCGATATATTGGACGACTATATTCGAGTTCGGAAAGGTTCCGAGTCATTCGGTATTTATCGGAGTACCGGAGAGTTACGGAATTCGCCGGGAGAAGTATTGGGCCTTATTGGGCCCTGCGGGAAAGAGAGAGGGCTGCCTAGGCAGGCCGCCGCTTCCCATGGCCTCAGTCCGAATTGACTAGGGAGGCCGCAACCCTCCTTCCTTTCCTCTCTCTTCCCCTTCCTAGTCTCCTACTCCTAATACATGGAAGGGCTCCTAGTTGACTAGGAAAGGGGAATCCTACTCCCGGTGGGAGTAGGACTCCCTGATGCGCCATAGTAGAGGGCCGCCCTCCCTCCTCCACCTTTATATACGGGGCAGGGGCATCCCATAGAAACACAAGTTGATCATTGATCGCCTTAGCCGATGCGTGCCCCTCCACCATATTACACCTCGATCATATTGTAGCGGTGCTTAGGCGAAGCCTCGCGACAGAGAACATCAAGATCGCCACCACGCCGTCGGTCGACGGAACTCCCCGAACCCTATCGGATTGGAGATCGAGGTGCGCCATCGAGCTGTACGCTGTCAAGAACTCGGAGGTGCCGAGTAATGGTGCTTGATCGGTCGGACCGGAGGACGACGACTACTTCCTCTACGCAGTCAACGCCCGCTTCGGGTTCACGAGGGTACATAGACAACACTTCCCTCTCGCTATGCATCACCATGATCTTGGCGCGAGGAAATTTTTGAAATTACTACGCTCCCTAACAGGTATCCGAGCCTAGGTTTTATGCGCTTGATGTTATATGCACGAGTAGAACACAAGTGAGTTGTGGATGATATAAGTCATACCGCCTACCAGATGTCATACTTTGGTTCAGCGGTATTGTGAGATGAAGTGGCCCGGACCGACATTACGCCAGACGCTTACGCGAGACTGGTTTTACCGCCGTGTTTTGCACACGTGTGACTAGCGGTGTCGGGCCCAACTTTAGTTAAACCGAGGTGGCTACGCCCGTCCTTGCGATAGGTTAAAACAGCATCAACTTGACAAACTATCGCTAGGTTTTGATGAGGTAAGATTGGTTCTTGCTTAAGCCCGTGAAAGCAGCCATGTAAAACTTGCAACAACAAAGTAGTGGACGCCTAACTTGTTTTTGCATGTTGTGATGTGATATGGCCAAGACGTGATGCTATATTTTATTGTATGAGATGATCATGTTTTGTAACCGGGTTATTGGCAATCGCAGGAGCCATATGGTTGTCGCTTATTGTATGAAATGCAACGCTTGAATTGCTTTTACTTTATCACTAAGCGGTAGCAAGAGTGAGAAGCAATAGATGGCGTGAACGACAACGATGCTACGATGGAGATCAAGGTGTGTCGCCGGTGATTTATGGTGATCATGATGGTGCTTCGAGATGGAGATCAAAAGCACAAGATGAAGATGGCCATATTGTATCATATACTTTGATTGCATATACGTTTATCTATTATATTTATCTTGCTTGATTGACCAGCATTTTAAGATGATTCTCACTAAAATTCATAAGTAGCGTTCTCCGAGTATGCAATTGCCAAAGTTCGTCGTGCCTGCATAATTAATGTGGATGGATCGCGGAAGCTTCTACGCCCATCTACAACGGGTGCAAGCCAGCATTTACACGCGAATACTCAAAGTTTGTTCCTGACGGAAGCCCAGTATATGCGTAAGACATATTCTTGTAACACGGAGACCGGAAGGTTGAAAGTGAATCATATAGTAGATATGATCAATATAGTGATGTTCACCATTGAAAACTACTCCATCTCACGCGGATGATCAGCTGTGGTTTAGTTGATTTGGATCACGTGATCACTTACATGACTAGAGAGATGTCTGTCTAAGTGGGAGTTCTTAAGTAATATGATTAATTGAACTTAAATTTATCATGAACTTAGTCCCGTAGTATTTTTGCAAATTATGTTGTAAGATCAATAGTCTTGCTGCTGCTTGCTTATATGTGTATTTTGATATGTTCCTAGAGTAAATTGTGTTGAAAAATGTTAGTAGCAATGATGCGGATTGGATCCGCGTGATCCGAGGTTTATTCTCATTGCTCAACGTAAGAATTATGTCCTTAATGCTGCAAGAGGTGATGCACTCTATTGCGTGAGCAGTATGCAGTATCGTTATGAACGCCATTAGCTCAATAGTGATGACTATTTGATAGTTTAAGTGCACCATGCTTAACGTCTTAGAATCGACTTCAAAGACATGTTTTAAAATATCATGGACCATATGAGATGTTCCAAGAACTGAAGTTAATATTCTAGCAGTCACCCGAGTTGAGAGATATGAAGTCTCCAACAAGTTCCATAGCTAAAAGATGGAGGAGAATCGCCTCAACTAGTGAGCATGTGCCTGGGATTGTCTGGGTACTACAATCGCTGAATCAAGTGGGAGTTAATCTTCCGTATAAGATAGTGATTGACTGTAATTTCTAGTCACCATCACCAAGTTACTAGAACTCGTGATGAACTATAGTATGCAAGGGATGATGAAAATGATTCCCAGTTTTTCTGTGATGATGAAATCGATGAAGGTAGAAATCAAGAAAGAGCATCAAGTGTTGATAAGTTAACAAGACCACTAGTTTCAAGAAGGGCTACAAAGGGATAAAAAGGAACTTCAAGAAGAAATATAAGCAAATCGCTTCTCCGCGAAGCAGCTTCAAGTCTGGACCTAGCCCTGAGAACAAATAATTCTACCGCAAAGGGAATGGTCACCAAGAAGCGGAAACCACCCCATGTATTAAGTGGATAAGAAGGACAGGTGCTAATAAGGCGTATATTTGATATATAAGTTTTTTTTATGTGTACCTTACTAGTGTTTATAGTAGCCCCTTTAGTATTTGGACACTTGTTCGTTTGTTAAGATTAGTAACTCTAAACAGGAGTTACGTAATAAATGTAGACTAGTTGAAGTGAAGTGACGATGAGTGTTGGAAGTAGTTCCAAGACTGATATGATCATCATCTCACACTCTTTATACTTTTGGGATTAGCGTCAAACTCCAATAAATGTTATTTACGCTTTACATGTAAGCATGAATATGATTTGATCATGTTTATTATGTACACGCTTATCTTACTTAAAGAAAAGAGAATAACTGCCACTCTATTTATATGAATAAGACCTTCGATGGTCATACACCCAATGAAAATAGTTTGTTGATCTCGATCGAGGATACACATATTCATAATATTGATGCCAAAAGATGCAAAGTTAATAATGATAGGGCAACTTATTTATGGCAATCGCCATGGAAATCACATTAGGTAAAGCGCATGAAGAAACTCCATGTCGATGGGATTTTGAAACACTTGATTATGAATCACTTGATGCTTGCGAACCATGCCTCATTTGGGCAAGATGACTAAGACTCCGTTCTATAAATGGAACTAAGCACTGACTTATTGGAAATAATACATACCGATGTATGCGATCCAATGAGTGTTAAAGTCATGGCGGTATCAAGTATTTTCTGACCTTCACAGATGATTTGAGCAGATATGGGTATATCTACTTGATGAAACATAAGTCCAAACATTTGAAAAGTTCAAAGAATTTAAGAGTGAAGTGGAAAATCATCGACAAGAAAATAAGGTTTCTTACAATCTGATCGAGACAAATATTTGAGTTATGGGTTTGGTCTTCAATTAAAACAATGTGAATAGTTTCACAAATTCATGCCACCGAACACCACATCATAATGGTGTGTCCGAACCATAACTCGTATTTTATTGGATATAGTACAATCTATGATGTTTCTACCGATTTACCAATATCGCTTTTGGGATCATGCATTAGAGATAGCTGCATTGACGCTAAATAGGGCACCATCTAAATCGCTGAGACGACACTATATGAACTGTGGTTTAACAAGAAACCAAAGTTCCGCTTTCTTAAAGTTTGGGGCTGCGATGCATATGTGAAAAAGTTTCATCCTCGATAAGCTCAAACCCAAATCGAGAAGTGCGCTTCATAGAATACCCAAATGAAATTGTTGGGTACACCTTCTATCACAGATCCAAAGGCAAAACATTCGTGTTATTAAATGGATCCTTTCTAGAGAAGGAGTTTCTCTCAAAGGAGTGAGGGAGGAAAGTAGAACTTGATAAGGTAATTGTACTTCTCCTTATTGAAAGTAGATCATCAGAAATCTGTTCTTGTGACTACTATACCAATTAGTGAGGAAGCTAATGATGATGATCATGTAACTTCAGATCAAGTTAGTACCGAACTCGAGGTAAAATAGAGTGAGATCCGCACCTGAGTGGTACGGTAATCATGTTCAAGGTTGTGTTACTTGAGCATGACAAACCTACTAACTATGAGGAAGGATGATGAGCCCAGATTCGCAAAATGGCTTGAGGCCATGAAATCTGAGATGAGATCCATGTATGAGAACAAAGTGTGGACTTTTGGTGGAGTTGTCATGATCGGCAAGCCATAGAAAATAAATGGATCTTCAAGAGGAAGACGGACGCTGATAGTAGTGTTACTATCTACAAAGCTAGACTTGTCGAAAAAGGTTTTGACAAAGTTCAAGATGTTGAATACAATGAGATTTTCTCACTTGTATCGATGCTTAAAAGTCCGTCTCAATCATGTTAGCAATTGCCGATTTTATGAAATCGCAAATGAATAAACAAAACTGCATTCCTTAATGGAGTTATTAAAGAAGAGTTGTATGTGATGCAACCAAGAGGTTTTGTCGATCCTAAAGGCCCATAGAAACACAAGTTGATCATTGATCGTTCCTTAGCCGTGTCTGGTGCCCCCTCCACGATATTACACCTCGATCATATTGTAGCGGTGCTTAGGCGAAGCCTCGCGACGAGAGAACATCAAGATCGCCACCACGCCCGTCGTCTGACGGAACTCCCCTCGGAACCTCTCTGGATTGGAGATCGAGGTGCGCCATCGAGCTGTACGCGTGTCAAGAACTCGGAGGTGCCGGAGTAATGGTGCTTGGATCGGTCGGACCGGAGGACGTCGACTACTTCCTCTACGCAGTGTCAACGCTTCGCTTGGGTCTCGAGGGTACATAGACAACACTCTCCTCTCGTTGCTATGCATCACCATGATCTTGCGTGTGCGTAGAAATTTTTGAAATTACTACGCTCCCTAACAGCGGTATCCGAGCCTAGGTTTTATGCGTTGATGTTATATGCACGAGTAGAACACAAGTGAGTTGTGGATGATATAAGTCATACTGCCTACCAGCATGTCATACTTTGGTTCAGCGGTATTGTGAGATGAAGTGGCCCGGACCGACATTACGCGTACGCTTACGCGAGACTGGTTTCACCGTTACGAGCACTCGTGCTTAAAGGTGGCTGGCGGGTGTCTGCTCTCTCACTTTAGTTGAACTGAGTGTGCTACGCCCGTCCTTGTGAAGGTTAAAACGAGTCTATTTGACAAACTATCGTTGTGGTTTTGATGCGAGGTAAGAACGGTTCTTGCTAAGCCCGTAGCAGCCACGTAAAATTTGCAACAACAAAGTAGAGGACGCCTAACTTGTTTTTGCAGGGCATGTTGTGATGTGATATGGTCAAGACGTGATGCTATATTTTATTGTATGAGATGATCATGTTTTGTAACCAAAGTTATCGCAATCGGCTGGAGCCATATGGTTGTCGCTTATTGTATGAAATGCAAACGCCCTGTAATTGCTTTACTTTATCACTAAGCGGTAGCGAGAGTCGTAGAAGCAATAGATGGCGTAAACGACAACGATGCTACAATGGAGATCAAGGTGTCGCGCCGGTGACGATAGAGATCATGACAGTACTTTGGAGATGGAGATCAAAGGCGCAAGATGATCATGGCCATATCATGTCACATATTTTGATTGCATATGATGTTTATCTATTATACATCTTATTCTTGCTTTGATTGACGGTAGCATTTTAAGATGATCTCTCACTAAAATTATCAAGAAGTGTTCTCCCTGAGTATGCACCGTTGCCAAAGTTCGTCGTGCCCGCACACCACGTGATGATCGGTGTGATAAGCTCGTCCATCTACAACGGTGCAAGCCAGTTTTGCACACGCGAATACTCAAAGTTAAACTTGACGAGCCTAGCATATGCAGATATGGCCTCGGAACACGGAGACCGAAAGGTCGAGCGTGAATCATATAGTAGATATGATCAACATAGTGATGTTCACCATTGAAAACTACTCCATCTCACGTGATGATCGGTTATGGTTTAGTTGATTTGGGTCACGTGATCACTTAGATGACTAGAGAGATGTCTATCTAAGTGGGAGTTCTTAAGTAATATGATTAATTGAACTTAAATTTATCATGAACTTAGTCCCGTAGTATTTTGCAAATTATGTTGTAAGATCAATAGCTTGCGTTGTTGCTTTCATATGTTTATTTTGATATGTTCCTAGAGAAAATGTATTGAAAGATGTTAGTAGCAATGATGCGGATTGGATCCGTGATCTGAGGTTTATCCTCATTGCTGCACAGAAGAATTATGTCCTTGATGCACCGCTAGGTGACAGACCTATTGCAGGAGAAGATGCAGACGTTATGAACGTTTGGCTAGCTCAATACGATGACTACTTGATAGTTTAAGTGCACCATGCTTAACGGCTTAGAATCGGGACTTCAAAGATGTTTTGAACATCATGGACCATATGAGATGTTCTAGGAGTTGAAGTTAATATTTCAAGCTAATACCCGAGTTGAGAGATATGAAGTCTCCAACAAGTTCTATAGCTAAAAGATGGAGGAGAATCGCCAACTAGTGAGCATGTGCTCGATTTATCCGGGTACTACAATCGCTTGAATCAAGTGGGAGTTAATCTTCCGGATAAGATAGTGATTGACAGAATTTTCTAGTCACCATCACCAAGTTAGTAGAACTTCGTGATGAACTATAGTATGCAAGGGATGATGAAAATGATTCCCAGTTTTTCATGATGATGAAATCGATGAAGGTAGAAATCAAGAAAGAACATCAAGTGTTGATGGTTAACAAGACCACTAGTTTCAAGAAAAGGGCAAAGGGATAGAAGGGAACTTCAAGAAGAACGGCAAGCAAGTTGCTGCTCAAGTGAAGAAGCCCAAGTCCGGACCTAAGCACGAGACTAAGTGCTTCTACCGCAAAGGACTGGTCATCGAAGGTAACTACCCCAAGTATTTGGCGGATAAGAAGGATGGCAAAGTGAACAAAGGTATATTTGATATACATGTTATTGATGTGTACTTTACTAGTGTTTATAGCAACCCCGGTATTTGGTACTGGTTCGGTTGCTAGAGTAGTAACTCAAACGGAGTTGCGTAATAAGTAAAACTAGTTAAGGGTGAAGTGACGATGTGTGTTGAAAGTAGTTTCAAGATTGATATGATCATCATCGCACACTCCCTATACCTTCGGATTAGTGTTGAACCTAAATAAATGTTATTTGGTGTTTGCGCTGAGCATGAATATGATTTGATCGTGTTTATTGCAATACGGTTATTCATTTAAGTAAGAGAATAAACTGTTGTTCGCTTACATGAATAAAACCTTATATGGTTACACACTCAATGAAAATGGTTCATTGATCTCGATCATAGTGATACACATATTCATAATATTGAAACCAAAAGATGCAAAGTTAATATTGATAGTGCAACTTATTTGTGGCAATCGCCGCTTAGGTCATATTGGTGTAAAGCGATGAAGAAACTCCATGCTGATGGGATTTTGGAATCACTTGATTATGAATCACTTGAAGCTTGCGAACCATGCCTCATGGGCAAGATGACTAAGACTCCGCTCTCCGTAACAATGGAGCGAGCAACCGACTTATTGGAAATAATACATCTTGATGTATGCGATCCAATGAGTGTTAAGGCTTCTGGCGGGTATCGTTATTTTCGACCTTCACAGATGATTTGAGCAGATATGGGTATATCTACTTGATGAAACATAAGTCTGAAATAGTTGAAAGGTTCAAAGAATTTCAGAGTGAAGTGGAAAATCATCGTGACAAGAAAATAAGGTTTCTACGATCTGATCATGAGACAAATATTTGAGTTACGAGTTTGGTCTTCTATTAAAACAATGTGGAATAGTTTCACAAATTCATGCCACCTGGAACACCACATCATAATGGTGTGTCCGAACGTCATAACCGTACTTTATTGGATATAGTACAATCTATGATGTTTCTTACCGATTTACCAATATCGTTTTGGGATCATGCATTAGAGATAGCTGCATTGACGTTAAATAGGGCACCATCTAAATCCGTTGAGACGACACTATATGAACTGTGGTTTAACAAGAAACCAAAGTTCCCGTTTCTTAAAGTTTGGGGCTGCGATGCATATGTGAAAAAGTTTCATCCTGATAAGCTCAAACCCAAATCGGAGAAGTGCGTCTTCATAGAATACCCAAATGAAATTGTTGGGTACACCTTCTATCACAGATCCAAAGGCAAAACATTCGTTGCTAATAAATGGATCCTTTCTAGAGAAGGAGTTTCTCTCGAAAGGAGTGAGTGGGAGGAAAGTAGAACTTGATAAGGTAATTGTACCTTCTCCCTTATTGGAAAGTAGATCATCACAGAAATCTGTTCTTGTGACTACTATACCAATTAGTGAGGAAGCTAATGATGATGATCATGTAACTTCAGATCAAGTTAGTACCGAACTTCGTAGGTAAAATAGAGTGAGATCCGCACCAGAGTGGTACGGTAATCATGTTCTGAAGGTTGTGTTACTTGAGCATGACAAACCTACGAACTATGAGGAAGCGATGATGAGCCCAGATTCCGCAAAATGGCTTGAGGCCATGAAATCTGAGATGAGATCCATGTATGAGAACAAAGTGTGGACTTTGGTGGAGTTGCCCGATGATCGGCAAGCCATAGAAAATAAATGGATCTTCAAGAGGAAGACGGACGTTGATAGTAGTGTTACTATCTACAAAGCTAGACTTGTCGAAAAAGGTTTTGACAAAGTTCAAGATGTTGAATACAATGAGATTTTCTCACTTGTATCGATGCTTAAAAGTCTGTCCGAATCATGTTAGCAATTGCCGATTTTATGAAATCTGCAAATGAATAAACAAAACTGCATTCCTTAATGGAGTTATTAAAGAAGAGTTGTATGTGATGCAACCAAGAGGTTTTGTCGATCCTAAAGGTGTTAACAAAATGTGCATCTATGGACTGGTGCAAACATCTCGAGTTGGAATATACGCTTTGATAAGTTGATCAAAGATATAGTTTATACAGCACTTGCGGTGAAGCCTGTATTTACTAGAAAGTGAGGGGAGCACTACAGCATTTCGATAAGTATATGTGAATGACATATTGTAGATCGGAAATAATGTAGAATTATTCTGCAAAGCATAAAGGAGTGTTTGAAAGGAGTTTTTCAAAGAAAGACCTCGTGAAGCTGCTTACATATTGAGCATCAAGATCTATAGAGATAGATCAAGACGCTTGATAAGTTTTTTTTCAATGAGTACATACCTTGACAAGATTTTGAAGTAGTTCAAATGGAACAGATCAAAGAAAGAGTTCTTGCCTGTGTTACAAGGTGTGAAATTGAGTAAGACTCAAAACCCGACCACGCAGAAGATAGAAAAAGAATGAAAGTCATTTCCTATGCCTTGGCCATAGGTTCTATAAAGTATGCCATGTTGTGAACCAGATCTATTGTATACCCTGCAATCGAGTTTGGCAAGGAGTACAATAGTGATCTAGGAATAGATCACTGGACAGCGGTCAAAATTATCCTTAGTGGAATAAGGATATGTTTCTCGATTATGGAAGTGACAAAAGGTTCGTCGTAAAGGGTTACGTCGATGCAAGTTTTGACACCAATCTGGATGACTCTAAGTCTCGATCTAGATACATATTGAAAGTGGGAACAATTAGCTAGAGTAGCTCCGTGCAGAGCATTGTAGACATAGAAAATTGCAAAATACATAACGGATCTGAATGTGAAAGACCCGTTGAGGGAGTCCTGGACTAGGGGGTGTCCGGATAGCCGGACTATCGATATCCGCCGGACTCCCAGACTACGAAGATAGAAGATTGAAGACTCCGGCTCATGTCCGGAAGGTACTTTACTTGGCGTGGAAGGCAAGCTTGGCGATACGGATATGTAGATCTCCTACCATTGTAACCGACTCTGTGTAACCCTAGCCTCTCCGGTGTCTATATAAACCGGAGGGCTTTAGTCCGTAGGACACAACATTACATCTCAACAATCATACCATAGGCTAGCTTCTAGGGTTTAGCCTCATTGATCTCGTGGTAGATCTACTCTTGTACTACCTATATCATCAATATTAATCAAGCAGGATGTAGGGTATTACCTCCATCGAGAGGGCCTGAACCTGGGTAAAAACATTGTGTCCCTCGTCTCCTGTTACCATCCGCCTAGACGCACAGTTCGGGACCCCCTACCCGAGTTCCGCCGGTTTTGACACCGACATTGGTGCTTTCATTGAGAGTTCCTCGTCGTCAGCCGATAGAGCGGATGCCTCTACCCGCCTTCAAAGACGGTGTTCTCCTGAGAGGGCCTTGGCCGCCGTCGATAAATCTGCTTGGCGGTTTCCTTATGACCGCCTGTCCGGCCGTCGCTTTGGCAATGACTTCTCAAGTCATCGAAAGCAATCTTCAAGTCAGCCCTAAAGCTGCCGAACAGTTAGATCCAATCGAGCTCTCGTCTGTTAACGAGCTCTTGGATCGCATCGCCGCCCTGGGAGTCGCAACGGACTACGACCAGATCGGACTTAAAACCGATCCGAGAGAGATTAACTCCCCCCAGGTTACCCACCACGTCGAAGTGATAGAAGAACAACTCGGCAATTCGTTGCCATTGTTGAAAACAATCTGTGTCCGGATTCCCGAACCCTCCATGCCGGATTCCCGCGGAGGGACGGACCCTGATCGAGCATTGAACCTAAGATCATGCATCGCTCCGGACTCGCTGGGCTGTTTCCAGCAAATCAAGCTTCCAAGTTCGGAAGACCCTCGGCCTTTGAGCCCAAAGATGGGCAGGGATCCGGATTTTATTCCACCCACCCGCCCGCATATATCGACCTATCTCTAATTCGGCAAGAGCCCTCGTAAGCAAAGACATCATTATCGGGCCGATTCCTCCTGGTTATGGACAGGATAAAGGACTGCCGAGAAGAAAACGCAATCTCAATCTTCTGCAATAACTGCACGGACAGGGGAATCCTGAACGCCATTGATCGTTGCAAGATTATGCGTTTTACCGATCTGGCGTCCATAGTACGAAGGTACTGTGCGATGGAAAGTTTCTGGAAAACTGAAAATCAATTTTGGGATAATCCAGCACCAAACCCAGTCCGCGGCAAAAGGGCGCCCCACAATCAGGCCACAAATGCAAAAACCAAAACCAAAACCCAAAGAAGGGAAACGAAACCGTCTTTGGAGGGATGGCTCAATGGACCTCAGAACTTCATAATACGGGGAGCTGTCCCAACACATAGCCTTCGAGCATGTTGGATACTACGGCAGTGGCCAAAAGTGGCGAAGAGCTTCTAGCTCCGAAACCACTCCAACAATACCAAAGACGGTATCAACAGGTCTTGAGACTTTCGTGATCAAATAATATGCGAAAACGAACAATCTGCGAACTCGCCAAGTCTACCAAATAGCAACAGAATCCATGGAGCGACACACTATCACTTTCAGCGCCAATGACGAGCCCACATCTCGAACTACGAGCCCCAACCAAGACCGGTACTTAGTCCCATAGTGGACGGCTTCGATCGACAAAAGTCCTCATGGACGGCGGCAATGACTAAACCTCATTTATGAGGAAACCTCATGGAAAATGGAAATCTATTGGCGCCGATTGACCGGCAGCACAACCTTCAGAGGAATAATCCCTAGCCGAAGCATGCTACACCGAAAAATCACACTCGATGTGGTGTTCGGCCTCCGGACAATTACAGATCCAAGAAGTCACGCTCTGTAGCCCCGCTCAGCAGCGGCTATCATGCCATATTAGGACGAGAGGCATTCACAATTTTTCAAGCAATACCTCATTACGGGTACATGAAGCTCAAAATGCCTGGCCCCGGCGGAATAATCACTCTCGTCAGTGATCCGGATACAACACTCCGCGCCGAAAACAAGACAACCGCACTAGCCCTCGAGGCACTATCCGAAGCCTTAGCGGCAGAGGAGCTCACCGCGCTACGCTCTATGATAAACAGGGACGACGTGATACTTGATAAAAGATCCAAGTCCACCTCCTTCAAACCAGCAGATGAGATAGTTAAATTTCAGGTCCACCCAACGGACCCAACAAAGACGGCCTCCCTCGGGGCACAGTTGAACCCCGAAGTGGACGTCGCACTGCGCGAATTCCTTCGGGAAAATTGGGACATCTTCGCCTGGCATCCTTCGGACATGCCCGGAATCCCTCGCAGGTTGGCAGCCTAAATATCCTAAAAGGATTTAAGCCAGTCAAACAGGCTCTCCGGCGATTTTCCGAACCCAAAAGACAGGCAATGGGAGAGGAGCTAGCCAAGTTATTGGAAGCCGGATTCATTAGAGATATCAAACATCCGGACTGGCTAGCAAATTTGGTGATGGTACCAAAGAAAGATAAATCCTGGCGTCTCTATGTAGACTTCAAAGACCTCAATAAGGCTTGCCCAAAGGATCCTTTCCCCCTCCCCCGCATCGATCAAATTATCGATGCCACAGCAGGACACGATTCGTTGTGCTTCCTGGATGCATACTCCGGCTATCATCAAATCAAGATGGCGGAAGCAGATCAAGCCGCAACGGCATTCATTACTCCATACGGGCCATTCTGCTTCAACACAATGCCCTTCGGACTCAAAAACGCCGGCGCAACATATCAGCGCATGATTCAAACATGTCTGGCTACCCAGATCGGCAAAACAGTCGAGGCATACGTAGACGACGTAGTCGTCAAAACAAAACACGTCGAAACTTTAGTAGACGATTTGAGGCTCACATTCGACAACCTCAGAGCATATGACATTAAGCTAAATCCGGAAAAATGTGTTTTCGGCGTACCAGCCGGGAAGCTGCTGGGCTTCATCGTATCCGGTAGAGGGATCGAAGCAAATCCGGCCAAAATCCGGGCTCATCACGCTTGGATATCCCAAAGGACCTCAAGCAAATACAAAAATTAACAGGATGCGTGGCAGCCTTAAGCCGTTTTATCTCCCGTTGAGAGAAGGCGTTGCCCCTTTATCGCCTCCTAAGGCGCACCGAACACTTCGAGTGGATGGATGCCGCCACTGCCGGACTCGAAGAAATAAAGGCCGTATTGGCAACAAATCCGGTCCTGGCCGCGCCCACTCAGGGTGAACCGATGTTGTTATACATCGCGGCAACACATCAAGTTGTGAGCACTGTCCTCGTCGTCGAATGAGCAACAGAAGGGCATAAATTCCCTCTTCAAAAACCAGTGTATTATGTATCCACTGTATAACCCCTCGCAAATCCGCCACCGCACTATCAAAAGATAGCATATGCGGTGTTCATGGCGTCTCGGAAGCTTCGCACTACTTTCAAGAGTGTTCGATAACGGTGGCCTCAAGTACCACTCAACGACATTATAAATAACCGTGGCGAACGGGCAGGATTGCAAAATGGGCCATTGAGCTCTTGCCATTCGACATAGCTTACAAACCTCGACGAGCCATAAAGTCCCAAGTTTTGGCTGACTTCGTGGCGAATGGATGAAGCGAACTACCTAAAGAGTATGGCGCATACTCCAATTGGACTATGCACTTCGACGGCTCCAAAATGTTGGCGGATGGGGGCTGGCGTCGTCGACGTCCCCACCGAGATATAGTCGATCGTACTTCAAATAATGTACACGGACTCCAACAATGCAGCGAATCACGAGGCCTTATTACATGGTCTCCTGGATGGCGTCTCCATGGGCATTCAACGCCTAGAGGTGCGCGAGGATTCAAACCTTGCAATATCCCAAATAAATGGAGATTTTGGCGCCAAGGATCCGAAAATGGCAGCATATCGTAATGTTGTCCGAAAATGTCACTTCGGTTTGAAGGACTCGAATTCCATCACATAGCCCGAGATAACAACCAAGCGGCCGACATCACAGCGCGCGCGGTGCAAACGTGATGTTGTCCCTCCAAATATCTTCCTGAGGCGGCTCTTCAAGCCATCCGTACTATGGGAAGAGGAGTCCGTAGCGACAAACCGGAGAAAACCGCACCAACCGGTGATTCAGCGAGACAACTTAACACAATCCGCCCGACATAATGGCGATGTCGCGCGTGGATGAACCTTTCTGGCCTACTTACTTAGGCGAGAACTTCCGAAGACCAAAATGAGGCCCGCTGCATAGTCCGCGATCGAAGGCCTACAAGGTTCATGAGGAGAACTTTATAAGAAAAGTACTACGGAGTCCTTCAAAGGTGTATCTCCGAAGAAGAAGGGCGAAACCTCCGGCTGAAATCCATGCCGGACTAGGTGGACACCACGCAGCAGCCGGGCCCTGGTTGGAAAGGCATTCCGTCAGAGGATTTTATTGGCAACGGCTCGGGCGGATGCACAGGACTTGGTCAGCGATGCGTTGGCTGCCAGCTCTTCGCTAATCGAGCCATATGCCACCCACCCCTCAAAACCATACCCATTACGGCCGTTCGCGATGCAGGGGCTTGACATGGTAGGACCCCTTAAAGGGGAGCCCATAAGAAAAGGTACTGTTGGTCATGGTGGATAAGTTCACCAAATGGATAGAGGCCAAACCGGTCAAAACGGCAGAGTCCGGACCAGTGATAGACTTCATATCAGAGGTGGTGCACCGTTACGGAGTCCCTCACAGCATCATCACGGATAACGGCACGAACTTCACAGCTGATGAAGTGAAGTCATGGTGCAAAAATATGGGCATTAAGCTCGACTATGCGTCAGTCTATCACCCTCAAACCAACGGTCAAGTGGAAAGAGCAAACGGTCTAATAATGAGCGGCATTAAACCCAGACTAGTGAGGTCACTCACTAAATCAGACAACCAATGGGTCGAGGAGCTCGACTCCGTACTCTGGGGGCTGCGGACAACGCCTAACCGTACTACCGGATTCACACCATTCTTTATGGTATACGGCGCAGAGGCAGTCTTGCCCTGCGACATTATTCATGACTCACCTCGAGTGCGCATGTATGAGGAAAGAGAAGCCGAGCTAGATCGGCAGGACAGCTTGGACACATTGGAGGAAGAACGGGACGTTGTGAAGGCTCGTTCCGCATTCTATCAGCAACAGGCCCAAAGATATCAAAGCGTAGAAGCGGACGGAAAAAACCTACAACGTCGGCGAACTAGTTCTCGCCTACGGACAAGAAAAGGACAAGCTCAAGCCCGATGGGAAGGCCCTTCATTATTGATCAAGTCTTGACCGGCGGCGCATACCGCCTCTGGCTTAGCGGACAACCGACTCGAGCGAACCCATGGAGCGCAGCCCGACTCGGCGATTCTATGCCTAGCGCCGGACTAAGAGTTCGTCCCTTCCCCGTCCAACCTTATATATATTTCGGTTGTCCTCTTTTCTCTTTTATCCTTTTAAAATTAACAAATCCCCTTCGGGCCTATTTTCGCATTTTTGCATACATACGATGTGCCACCCTTTTCGTTATTCTGGGGCTTCTTTCACGAAGCTCAACTATCTGAGTTTTATACCCAACACATGTGTCATGCTTCCACATGTACCTTTTACTCGCCATTATATGCATCGATATGACTTAATTTTTGGCCAAGCTGGGTTTCTGGCTCTGTGCTTACCCCTCGTTCCCGATTGTTCGGCTAGGTGGTAAAGGAGCACCTCTGCGATTATTACTGCCGGTCGGCGGATGTGTACCTCGGTAGGGTGAAGCCGAAAGCTAGCGTTCTTAAGGAATATTTGGTCGGTGATTTAAAAGATGACTTTTTACCTACCTTTCTTCTCCATCTGCCCCCAGATGTTTTACTGCTCCATTGGCAGTCCGGACATGCACTTTAGGGCATGCCACCCCAGCGAAAGGAACCCTTAATGGAACTATTCTCTCTGGAAGATGTTTCTTACTAACCATGTAATATAACATAACTAGTTGGGCACTTGTCTGATAAAGCACTAATGACCCCTACGCCTAGCCTCCATGCATACCACGGTTATTTCTTAACCACAAAGGTATTCGGACGCACTCCGGACTCTCGGGTCCCGAGGTTGAAGCGAAAAGGTCGGCAACGACAAACGATCTACAATCCGGCTAGAATACATTTCACATGTCATTTTTTTTAAAAAAAGGATAACATACATTGTCAAGTTCATTGATTGTATTCCTCCTCAATCCCGTCTAACAGGCTGTCTAGCTTACAGTCCCGTTAGGAAAATTTAGCAGCCAGTTCTACCTGGCTGTACACCAAACTCACAAGGATCTCCTTCCCGTCGGGCCCCACCGGTCCAACTTCGGCCATGTGGTTGGGATCCGCTTTCTTGTACCGCGTCTTCACCATGGCCCAAGCCTCCCTGGCACCTTCACGGCAGGCCGAAACCTTCCACAAGCGGGCGCTGCCGCACTCTGTAGCTTCTCTGCAAGCTCCCGAGGCCCTCAAGCGGGACGAGGATGGCCATAAAGCCTGTCTGGCGCCACTCATTGCTGCCGAACTTCGTTCGAACAGCTGCAACAGTTCGGAAGTTGATCACCCATTGATCTGAGCATCTCCTCCGCAGGATGGCCCGTGATTATACCTACAAGACATATTATGTCAAAACGCTTCCTTGCGAACTCCTCTTCCTAAGAGAGTTCGCTCAAGCACTACTATAGATGCTGTGGCGGCCGTTGATTCTCCTTAACGGAGCGGACAGCTCGGCTGTCGCGCCTTTCAGCTCTTCTCCGAGCTTGGCGTTGGCATCTTGAAGCTTGTTCCTTTCTGCTGAACTCTGTTCAGCACATTTTCGCCGGCTTTTAGCTGGCGTAGTAGCGATTGCCTGTCCGGATCTTGCTCGGCAGCACCTACCGTGTCGTTATTAGACTCGTGCGCACGCCACACAGCGCTTATATTAATTTATACAAATGTGTTACCAGGTGGGGTCTTCTCGTCTCCCCCTGCGGCAGCAAGTGCAGCCCCAAGTTGGGCCTTGCAATCTTGCAGCTCCCGGGACAGCTGGGCATTCTTCTCGTTAAGAGCCTGCAAGTTAATATGATCCTTAAATCAGTTAACATAACTAATTTAAGTCTTGGGGGCTACTGGTGTATACAACCATTAAAATTCCCTTACCCGTATGTCTTCAACATACTGCTCTGTGGCCCTGGTAAAACCGTTGTGGGCAGCCCGGAGATGCGCGTCCCCTGCTTTAAAGGCATCCAATGCCTCAGGGGAAAAGCACGCCTCTTGAAAAACTGTCCGGCGACGTCTATGATTCATAGCGCTCTCCACCTCCGACTTTGTGGCGGACAGTCTATCGGTATCCTCCGTTGGAGTAGGATCCGGTTCGCGTCTTGCGCTTGTCTCCCCCTCGAGTCCGGGCGCTGGAGCCTGGCTGGAGTTGATTGGGGGGGCAATTCCTGTGCTCGCAGTCCGGCGAGCGCTTTTTCTTCTATGAAGATCATGAGCACTTAGAAGTTTCCTCGGAACATTGCTCAGAAAGATCAAAAGCGAGCTATACCTCTGCGGCGGCGTTTCCGCGACGGCGCCTTTTCCTCCTGCTGGTTCGGCTGACTTCGTAAGTCGGCGCCGCAGTTCTCGGCTACCGGCGGATTGTTGCCTCTGCAAGACACCATCGTTCGCGAAGGTCGAAATAGGCAAGGATAAAATAACGGTGTCCGGACTTCGGTCTTGGTCACCTGGGACGCCGAACTTAGCCCGGGGTAGTCGCCGTGATGGCGACCAGCGCATCATCAACGCTTAGTTGGTGATACACCCCATCGATTAGCTCCACCCCGAGGTCCGGATCCTCTTGGAGGCGGACCGAGGATCCTTCCGGTCCTCGGGTTGTGGGCGGGACTCACCATGTCCTCCACATCCGGCGTAGACTCTGCGCCAAGACGCAATATAAAGCTTAAACTTCAAAATACGGGTAAAGGCCCTTTTGAGGTGTTTGCTTACCCATCCTCTGGATTGACCATAGAAAACCCATTCACGGGGTTGGACGAAGAAGTCCTCCTTCTCCCCTTATACAGGCGGATAAGATCTTCACGGATCCTCGGTCGAATCCGGACCTTCTTGGCCGTGCGGGTGGCATCGTCCTCCCCATTGAAATCCCACATGGGGTGGCCTCTCAGATTGCAGCGGCTGCACCCCGCTTGATGCACGTTGCCATGACTCCAATCATGGTCAAGCGGAATGAGCCATTAGTCTTATTCGGCCCATCAAGTAATGGGCGCTCTTGTCCTCCTCCAAGCGGGGCTCCGTGGGCGCCACCGAGGCGTTTCTTCAAGGGAGCAGCATCAAACTCCGGAGGCCGATCCGGATCGGGTCGCAGCGCGGGCGTCTACAATATAAAACCATTCCGAGGCCAGTCTTGGACGCCCTATTCGGGTGCGGATAGGTATCCGTCCCAAAGAATGCGCCATATTTGGCGCCGCCCACTAGGTATATGGACCCCTGGTGAGAGCGAAGTGCGAGGCGAATAGCCTCTTCCACAATGCGAAATGGGGCTCGATGCCCGTGAATAGCTCGCAAAGAGCTCGTAGCCGCGATGTGCAACATGAAGCGGGCGTGAGGTGGTGGAGCTGAAGTCCATAGAACTTCAGGAGCCCGGAGGAGCGGGTGTATTGAAACCCAAGCCCCTTATTAGATAAGGGACAAAGCACACCCGCTCCCCTGTTGGGCCTTGGGGTGTCCTCCGCTGGCTCCCTCCTCGATAAGTAACCAGTCCGGCTCGGACCGAACCATGAAGGCGGAGAAGCCATCCATCTGTTTGGAGCTTTACTAGCTCGTTGTGCGAAATAGAGCACCTCCTCCAATCCCGGCGATGGGCTGGGGCGCGTGAGGAAGAGCCGCGTTGACGATCCATGGTGGAATGGATTTCAGGTCGAGGCGCTTGATGGAGTATCTGCGGGAGGAGGATGGTGCGGTTTGGATCTGGATCCCTGCCTTTAATAGGCAAAGCGACCAAGACGACCGGGGGTAAAATGTAAAGACTCCTGGCTTTTCGCATTCGTGCGACGCGTGGAAGAGGGGCCATAATTTGGCGTAGAAGCCAAGAAGCACATATTCGAGGAGAAGCCGCACCTTTATTGGCAGAACATGGAATTGAAGGAGAACCCGCCTTGCAACGCCAAGACTACAAGCACGCTGGACTTATCGTCATTGAAGCCTGGTTAAAGGCTCTTGAGGAGTCTGGACTAGGGGTGTCCGGATAGCGGACTATCGATATCCGCGGACTCCCGGACTACAAAGATAGAATATTGAAGACTCGGCTCGTGTCCCAAGGTACTTTACTTGGCGTGGAAGGCAAGCTTGGTGATCTGGATATGTAGATCTCCTACCATTGTAACCGACTCTGTGTAACCCTAGCCTCTCCGGTGTCTATATAAACCGGAGGGCTTTAGTCCGTAGGACACAACATTACATCTCAACAATCATATCATAGGCTAGCTTCTAGGGTTTAGCCTCATTGATCTCGTGGTAGATCTACTCTTGTACTACCTATATCATCAATATTAATCAAGCACGACATAGGGTATTACCTCCATCGAGAGGGCCTGAACCTGGGTAAAAACATTGTGTCCCTCGTCTCCTGTTACCATCCGCCTAGACGCACAGTTCGGGACCCCCTACCCGAGATCCGCCGGTTTTGACACCGACACCCGTTGACTAAGATTCTCTCACAAGCAAAACATGATCACACCTTAGTACTCTTTGGGTGTTAATCACATAGAGATGTGAACTAGATTACTGAATCTAGTAAACCCTTTGGGTGTTGGTCACATGGGGATGTGAACTATGGATGTTAATCACATGATGATGTGAATTATCGATGTTAATCACATGGTGATGTGATCTAGATTATTGACTCTAGTGCAAGTGGGAGACTGAAGGAAATATGCCCTAGAGGCAATAATAAAGTTATTATTTATTTCCTTATATCATGATAAATGTTTATTATTCATGCTAGAATTGTATTAACCGGAAACATAATACATGTGTGAATATATAGACAAACAGAGTGTCACTAGTATGCCTCTACTTGACTAGCTTGTTAATCAAAGATGGTTATGTTTCCTAACCATGGACAAAGAGTTGTTATTTGATTAACGAGATCACATCATTAGTTGAATGATCTGATTGACATGACCCATTCCGTTAGCTTAGCACTCGATCGTTTAGTATGTTGCTATTGCTTTCTCCATGACTTATACATGTTCCTATGACTATGAGATTATGCAACTCCCGTTTACCGGAGGAACACTTTGTGTGCTACCAAACGTCACAACATAACTGGGTGATTATAAAGGTGCTCTACAGGTGTCTCCAAAGGTACTTGTTGGGTTGGCGTATTTCAAGATTAGGATTTGTCACTCTGAATGTCGGAGAGGTATCTCTGGGCCCTCTCGGTAATGCACATCACTTAAGCCTTGCAAGCATTGCAACTAATGAGTTAGTTGTGAGATGATGTATTACGGAACGAGTAAAGAGACTTGCCGTAACGAGATTGAACAAGGTATTGGATACTGACGATCGAATCTCGGGCAAGTAACATACCGATGACAAAGGGAACAACGTATATTGTTATGCGGTCTGACCGATAAAGATCTTCGTAGAATATGTAGGAACCAATATGGGCATCCAGGTCCGCTATTGGTTATTGGCGGAGACGTGTCTCGGTCATGTCTACATTGTTCTCGAACCGTAGGGTCCGCACGCTTAAGGTTTCGATGGCGGTTATATTATGAGTTTATGAGTTTTGATGTACCAAGGAGTTCGAGTCCGGATGAGATCGGGGACATGACGAGGAGTCTCGAAATGGTCGAGGCGTATATATTGGACGACTATATTCGAGTTCGGAAGGTTCCGAGTCATTGGTATTTATCGAGTCTGGGAGAGTTACGGAATTCGCCGGGAGAAGTATTGGGCCTTATTGGGCCTGCTGAAGAGAGAGGGCTGCCTAGGGCAGGCGCGCGCCCCATGGCCTAGTCCGAATTGACTAGGGGAGGCCGCACCCTCCTTCCTTCCTTCTCTCTTCCCTTCCTAGTCTCCTACTCCTAATAAATGGAAGGGCTCCTAGTTGGACTAGGAAAGGGGGAATCCTACTCCCGGTGGGAGTAGGACTCCCCAGGGCGCGCCATAGTAGAGGGCCGGCCCTCCCCTCCTCCCCTCCTTTATATACGGGGGTAGGGGGCAGCCCATAGAAACACAAGTTGATCATTGATCGTTCCTTAGCCGTGTGTGGTGCCCCCCTCCATGATATTACAGCTCGATCATATTGTAGCGGTGCTTAGGCGAAGCCCTGCGACAGGAGAACATCAAGATCGTCACCACGCCGTCGTCTTGTGGAACTCCCCTCGGAACCTCTCTGGATTGGAGATCGAGGTGCGTCATTGAGCTGTCTGCGTGTCAAGAACTTCGGAGGTGCCGAAGTAACGGTGCTTGGATCGGTCGGACGGGAGGACGTCGACTACTTCCTCTACGTTGTGTCAACACTTCCGCTTCGGTCTCACGAGTGCGTAGACAACACTCTCCCCTCTCGTTGCTATGCATCACCATGATCTTGCGTGTGCGTAGGAAATTTTTTGAAATTACTACGTTCCCTAACACACATTGCGTTCGGCCGCGGATACGGCCTCCTTCAGGGTTGCCACCTCATTCGTGGCCCCTGCAGTACCCACGTTATCCTTGTTATTTTCATTGCAACCAAAATCCTTTTCTGTAAGGTACAAATTTAAAGATGGTATTACTCACCTTCTTTGTCCTCGAGCTGCTTCTTGGCAAGGCCGAGCTCTTGCTCGGACCGCTCGAGGTCCTGCTTCAACGCACCAACCTCCGCAGTCAGTGCGGCAGAGGTCAGCAGCGCAGCCTGCAAACCCATATTGACACAATTTTTAGCACTCCTGCGTATATCTTTTTTAGATCCTCAATCCAGTTTTTCTTTTCGAACACCGAGCCGAGCATCAGGGGCTACTGTCTATGCGGTATTACATTGCATATTTTTAACTTCTTACCTCAAAGCCTGTTAGAAGGCTACTGCAGGCTTCGGTCAGCCCGCTCTAGGTGAGCTGAACCTTCTGAATCACCGCACTCATGATAGTGCGGTGTTCTTCCTCGATGGAAGCGCCTTTGAGCGCCTCCAACAAGTTGTTCGGCGCCTCCGGTTGGACGGAGGCCGCCGGCGTCACGGTCTTGCCCTTCTTGCGAAGGGGCCGCCTGCCGGACTCCGGAACCACTGCGGGTTCCGGCGTGGAGTCCGGCTCAAAGTCCGGGAGGCTGCCTTGTGGTGCCTCCGGAGCCTCCTCCCGATGGGTCCCTTCCTTGGATCCC
Organism: Aegilops speltoides; assembly: GCA_021437245.1. Taxonomy (NCBI): domain Eukaryota; kingdom Viridiplantae; phylum Streptophyta; class Magnoliopsida; order Poales; family Poaceae; genus Aegilops; species Aegilops speltoides. The sequence continues at coordinate 91,556,643 of CM038141.1, read as the reverse complement.
ACCTCGGCGTCCTCAGCGTCGCGAGGGGTGGAGGCAGTCGGGATGGAATCTACATCCGACGGAGCCAATGACCCGCTCGATGAAGCAGGGAGATCATCATCGGCCGGACTGCAGGCAGTGTGCGGCATTAGAAGGACACTATGTGACACAAAAGAGAAATTATAAATCATTCGGGAATCCGGATACTTACGATCTTGCCGGAGGCCTGGCCCTTGAGGGCCACTCTTCGTCGCCAACGTTGGCGTTGGCGGAGCTGTCCGGGGGAATAGTCCTTCCCCTCTTGGACCCTTCGGCCTCCCCTGTTGGGGAAGCCTTCCTTTTCCTCTCTCCTTCCTCTGGGAGAGAGTCCTCTTTCTCCTCCTTGTCTTTGGGGGAGGAGTCCGCCTTGGAGCCATCGGACGATGAGTCCGATATCACCTGGCGCCGGGAACTTCTTCGAGTTCCCGTGGCCTTCTTCTTGGCCTTCTTCTCCGGCACCACATCGAGTGCCGGGACCAGCAGCCCTGTTAAGCGGGCGTCCGCTGGGTCTTCGGGGAGGGGAGCCGGACAGTCTACCTGTCCGGACATCCTCTGCCAGTCCTGTCAAAGGCACTGGGAGTTTTAGATCCCACATAGAGTCAAACTATGAGGAAAAACAACTGCCCCATAGAGGATAACGAAGCTTACCTCACCGGCCGGGCGCTTGGTGCTGAATCCGCGATCTTCAGTTGCGGACGCGGGGGCTTCTCCGCCCTTGAACAGCACCCTCCAGACGGCTTCATACGTCGTGTCGAAGAGCCCGCTCAGAGTCCGGTGCTATGCCGGATCGAACTCCCACGGGTTGAAGGCCCGTTGTTGGCAGGGGAGAATCCGGCGGATGAGCATGACCTGGATCACATTGACAAGCCTAAGCTTCTTGTTCACCAGGGTCTGGAGATAGGACTGGAGTCCTGTCAGCTCCTCCGAACTGCCCCATAGCAAGCCCTTCTCTTTCCACGAGGTGAGCTGCATCGGGATACCAGATCTAAACTCGGGGGCCGCCGCCCATTTAGGGTCGCGCGGCTCGGTGATGTAGAACCACCCCGATTGCCACCCCTTGACGGACTCCACGAAGGCCCCTTTGAGCCAGATGATGTTGGGCATCTTGCCCAACATGGCACCTCCGCACTCCACTTGAGCGCCCTTCACCACCTTCGGCTTGACGTTGAAGGTCTTGAGCCACAAGCCAAAGTGGGGCTGGATGCAGAGGAAGGCCTCGCACACAACGATGAACGCCGAGATGTTGAGGATGAAGTTTGGCGCCAGGTCATGGAAATCCAGGCCGTAATAGTACATGAGCCCCCGGACAAAGGGATGCAACGGGAAGCCCAGTCCGCGGAGGAAGTGGGGAAGGAATACGACCCTCTCATGGGGCTTGGGGGTGGGGATGAGCTGCCCCTTGTCGGGCAGCCGGTGCGCGATGTCGCCGGAAAGGTATCCGGTGCTGCGCAGCTTTGGGATGTGCTCCTTCGTAACAGAGGAGGCCAACCATTTGCCTCCCGCTCCGGACATGGTCGGAGAAGGTCGAGACGAGATGCGCGGACTTGGGCGCTGGAGCTCGAGTGCGCGGAGATGGATAAGCAGAGGAGGAAGAAGGCGTAGGTAAAAAAGGTGGATCCTTATCCCATTATATATGGGCGGACGAAACTATGCATCCCCACCGGCCTGGTAAAACTCGCTTATCTCCCAAGCGCCACCATCAATGGCGCGGTTGGGTTACCCCGTACTGATGAGAATCCCGGAATAAGGGGAACACGATCTCTGCTTCGACAAGACGTGCCAAGGAAACCGCTTCGCTAAACGTGCTAAGGTGGTATAATAAAAAACGATTCCAGTAAAGGCTTAGTGGTGGTGTGACGTCATGCCACAAAATACGTCAGCGGATTGAACCTGTGTACATAACATTCTCTCTACGGGGGAATGTGGAAATTATTTTGCAGAGCCGGACACTATCATGGTGTTCACAATCTTCTATGAATTATTCGGAGGAGGAACCCGCCTTGCAATGCCGAACAATATGCGCGCCGGACTCATCGTCATTGAAGCCTGGTTCAGGGGCTACTGAGGGAGTCCTGGACTAGGGGGTGTCCGGGCAGCCGAACTATCATCGTCAGCCGGACTCCTAGACTATGAAGATACAAGATTGAAGACTTCGTCCCGTGTCCGGATGGGACTTTCCTTAGCGTGGAAGGCAAGCTTGGCGATACGGATATGTAGATCTCCTACCATTGTAACCGACTCTGTGTAACCCTAGCACTCCCCGGTGTCTATATAAACCGGAGGGTTTTAGTCTGTAGGACAACACAACCATTACAACAATCATACCATAGGCTAGCTTCTAGGGTTTAGCCTCCTTGATCTCGTGGTAGATCCACTTTTGTACTACCCATATTATCAATATCAATCAAGCAGGAGTAGGGTCTTACCTCCATCGAGAGGGCCCAAACCTGGGTAAAAACATCGTGTCCCTTGTCTCCTGTTACCATCCGCCTAGACGCACAGTTCGGGACCCCCTACCCGAGATCCGCCGGTTTTGACACCGACAGTATACCTTTTGATCGAACTCTTTACCATTGTCGTCAGGACCAAGATGGTGTTTGGCTGGCATTGGCGTTGTGTAGCCTTTTCAGACAATCTTTGAGGTATTTTTCTTGAGATATGAAGATGCCATTTCTTTGCTGACGAATTTGAAGACCAAGGAAGAACTTCATCTCACCCATCATGGACATCTAATATTGCTCTTGCATCATGTACCCAAACTCATCACTATACTTCTGGTTGGTGCAGCCGAAGATTATGTCGTCCACATATATTTGGCACACAAACAGTTCGCCATCATATGTCTTCGTGAAGAGTGTGGGATCGAGGGATCCAGGTTTGAAGCCTTTGCTCTTCAAGAAGTCTTTGATTGTATCATACCATGCACGAGGAGCTTGTTTGAGGCCATACAGTGCTTTGTTTAGCTTGGACACCATATCAGGATGTTTTGGATCTTCAAAGCCAGGTGGTTGTGCGACATATACTTCTTCTTCAATCTTGCCATTGAGAAATGCACTTTTTACATCCATTCGATATAGCAAGATGTTGTGATGATTAGCGTAGGCTAGCAGTATGCGAATAGCTTCAAGCCTAGCAACATGAGCAAATGTTTCATCGAAGTTAATTCCTTCAACTTTAGTATATCCTTGAGCCACAAGACGTGCTTTGTTTCTGATGACTTGACCATGCTCATCTTGCTTGTTTCGATATATCCATTTTGTTCCAATAATGTTATGCTTGCGAGGGCCAGGTCGCTTGACAAGTTCCCAAACATTATTCAGCTTGAACTATTGAAGTTCTTCTTGCATGGCTTCAATCCATTCAGGTTCCATAAAAGCTTCAGCAACTTTCTTGGGTTCTGATATTGACACAAATGAAAAGTGCCCACAGAAGTTTGCTAGCTGTGTTGCTCTTGATCGAGTGAGTGGACCAGGCGCATTGATGCTGTCAATTATCTTCTCTATTTGAACTTCATTTGCAACATGAGGATGAACAGGACGAAGACTTTGCTCTCGCTGATCATTGTTATCATTGGGAGGATTGTCTTCAGTCTGAGCATTGTCTTCAGGTTGATTTGGTGCAGAGATGATAAGTTCCTCTTCAGGCTGTGCTTTAGAGGGCATGATTTCACCAGTTCCCATTAGCTTGATAGATTCTCTTGGAGGAGCTTCCTCTAGTGTACTTGGCAGAATCTCTCTCTATGAACCATTGGTTTCATCAAATTTCACATCCACAGTTTCAACGATTTTGTCGAGATAGAGGTTGAAGACTCTGTAGGAGTGTGAATCCTTTCCATAGCCAAGCATGAAGCCTTCGTGAGCCTTAGGTGCAAATTTTGACTTGTGATGGGGATCCTTGATCCAGCATCTAGCTCCAAATACTCTAAAGTAACTTACGTTTGGCTTCTTGCCAGTAAGGAGCTCATACAATGTTTTGTTCAGAAGCTTATGGATGTACACACGGTTAATGATGTGACATGCTGTGTCAATACCTTCAGGCCAGAACTTTCTTGGTGTCTTGTATTCATCTAGCATTGTTCGAGCCATCTTAATGAGGGTTCTGTTTTTGCGCTCAACGATGCCATTTTGTTGAGGTGTGTATGAAGCAGAGAACTCATGAGTGATTCCCATTGTATCCAGATACAGATCAAGTCCAGTATTCTTGAATTCTGTGCCATTGTCACTTCTGATGTGCTTGATCTTCACGCCATAGCTGTTCATTGCTCGATTGGCGAAGCGCCTGAAGACATCTTGCACTTCAGTCTTGTAAAGAATTATATGAACCCATCTGTATCTTGAGTAGTCATCAACAATGACGAAGCCATAGAGACAGGCAGTTGTTGTGAGGGTGGAGTAGTGAGTAGGTCCAAATAAGTCCATGTGTAATAGCTTGAAGGGTTGAGATGTTGTCATGATTGTCTTCGAGGGGTGCTTTGCCCTTGTCATCTTTCCAGCTTCACAAGCACCACACAGATGATCCTTATTGAACTTGACATCCTCGATGCCAATGACATGCTTCTTCTTGACGAGTGAGTGTAAGTTCCTCATGCCAGCATGTCCTAGCCTTCGATGCGAGCCAAGATTCGAAGCTTTTGTGAGAAGACATACGACAAGTCAGGACTCTTTGAGAAATCTACCATGTATAGATCATCTTTTCGATACCCTTCAAAGACTAGAGATTTGTCGATTCCATTAGTACAAGGCAACGATATTTTCCAAATATCACAATCATGTTCAAGTCACAAAGCATTGAGATGTACATTGTTGAAACCAAGGGATTCAACAAGCATCACTTTATCCATGTGTTGATCCTTTGAGATTGCAACTCTACCTAGACCCAATACCTTGCTTTTACCAGTGTCAGCAAGCGTGATGTGACTCTTGTCAGATGGACGTAAGGTTGAGTCCATGAGAAGACTTCGATCACCAGACATATGATTTGTGCATCCACTATCCATAATCCATTCTGAAGCTTTTGGTGATGTACCCTATAGTGTAGTTAGGAGGATAGGCTTCACAAGAGTGTTGTGAAGCATAAGCATTTGACACATATAGGGACAGTCATAGCTTATACCAAAGTTAGGACATATAGTAGGACTGATAAGCGATTCAGATGTGAAGTATATAGAATGACATTTTATCGTGCGTCCAGAATGTGTTTTAGGTCCCCAGCAATGGTATCGGACGCCATTGATTGCTGGCTGGAGACCGTATTCTGCAAAAGAGAGTTAGTTCTTTGCCACCCACATCTTCAGTGGTGGCTTAGAAGCAATGAGTCTAAGTGCAGCATCTGAGAATTTTGGCTTTGAAGCCATAGCAAATAGCCTTGCAGGAGATGAATGATACTCATATGAATAAGCAGAAAAGTTCTTAGTCCTATGAACATAGCGGTTCGAAGATACACGCTCATATTCATAAGTCCGAGCATGATTTCCTGCAAAACATTGGCATTAGGGTGACTCATGTGAGTCCTCAGATCAGATGAAGCCTTTGGGCCACATGAAGCTATAGGTCTGGGGTTTGTCTTCTTCCTTGGTGGTGTCATGATGACATTCACAGGAAGATTCTCAATGTACTTCTTAGGTACCCAGATCTTCTTCATAGGTGGTCCATTCCTGTAGTTAGTACCAATGTACCTGGCAAACACTTCACCATTCTGATTCTTGAACAGCTTATAGTTTGCATCACAGGATTCATCAATGATAATAGGATTAGCACAGGTAAAGCCAGATAAAGTGGATGGATCTCTCAAGGTTCCTTTGCAGCAACCCATGTGGTTTTGGGGTACCGCCAAAGCTTCGAAAGACGAGCCATCAACATTCATTTTCCTCTAGAACCCAACACCCTCTTTCCTAGGGTTTTGGTTCGAATCTGCTTTTGAGGACATCGCAGAGAGTCGATGTCCTTCAAACTTTTGTACATCCTGTTTCAAGCAATGTCTTCAACATAGCATTTTCATCAACAATAGCGGTGGTATCCTCCACGAGGGGTTAGTGACCACATCAGTAGGTGAAGACAATGAAACAAAGAGCAACCTTTGGAACATTCACAGAATGATGTAGCGTTATCACGCTCAATGCATTTTAGACATGGTGGTTCAAATCCATTCTGTGTAATGCTGATTTGTTGAGCAAGTAATGAATCTCGCTCCTTCTGAAGAACTTCATAATCCACTCTTATCTTTTCAAGGTCTAGCTTTCTTTGAAGACATTCAAAAGAAAGCTTCTCATGATCAGACAAGAGAGCATTATGTTGATCTTGAAGGGCGTCAAACTTAGCATGAAGTCTCTGAAGACTATCAGCCAAAGCTTTTGACTGATCCATTTCTTCACCCAACATATCATTGCTCTTACTTAGCATGTCTTGAACCTTTTCCAAGATTCTTTGTTGTTTAGTGGCAAGGGAAGCAAGCTTGTCATAACTGGGGCCAAATTCATCACCTGATTCATCATCGCTAGATTCAGAGAGATAGCATCCAGTTACCTTATCACCCCTTGCCATGTGGCACGATGAGGATGATGATGATTCAGGTGCAAAGGTCATCTCCTTAAGAGACTCCTTGTAGTCCTCAAACCACGGATCATGACGAGTGCGATGACCTTCATAGACCTCAGAAAGCCGGTCCCAGATTAGCTTCGCATGATTGAGGTGCATAACATTCCTGAACTAATTTCAGGACAAATGAGAGCAGATGACATCCTTCGCTGTAAGGTTCAATACAGTGTACTTGCGAATGTCATCAGCCTCTGCCATCTTGCATAGATCAGTGAGTCCAATCTCAGTGATTGTCCACAGTTCACTATCCATGGACATGAGTCGCTTCTTCATCATGGCCTTCCATCGGGGATACTCATGACCGTCATGACCGTCAAAGGTGGGACAAGATATGTTCCTCAATCCTGCAGTCGACATAGCTGAAACCCCAGGTGGTTAAACCGAATCACACAGAACAAGGGAGTACCTTGCTCTGATACCAATTGAAAGTGCTAGTATCGACTAGAGGGGGGGTGAATAGGCGATTTTTATGAAAGTCTTCAAAACTTAGAAGTTTTGAAGACAAACAATAGAAATGACCTAATTGATATGCAGCGGAAGTTAAACTACCCTAAGCAAGCCATAGTCAAGTATGCAATGATGTGAAAGTACAGGACTAATAGCAGCTAGGTAGTAAGGATCAGGATGGAAGATAGTATGAAGCCAATCAACAGTTGTAGTCAAGCAATGAAGTCAAACAGATACACGGATAGGCAATGACTTCACGAAGACAAACTTAAGTAAGGATGGAAAGGGATAGAACCAGTCGCTTGTTGAAGACACATGATTTGTTGGACCAGTTCGATTCTTTGTGACAAGCTATGACGTCAGTTAGGGAGGCTAAGATTTAACTCAGAAGACCGTGTCTTCACCTTATTCCCCTTGAGCTAAGGACACCCAGTCCTCGCCCAATCACTCTGGTAAGTCTTCAAGGGAGACTGCCAAACCTTCACAAACTTCGTTCACCGGCAATCCACAATGACTCTTGGATGCTCAGAACGCAACGCCTAACCGGCTAGAGGATTCACAGTCCTCAAGTGTAATAAGTCTTCAAGTCACACAGACAGAAAGACTTCAGTGATGCCTAACACTCTTTGGCTCTGGGTGTTTGGGATTTGTCCTCGCAAGGATTTCTCTCTCTCAAATGCTTCGAGGTGGGTTGCTATCAAACGAGAAAAGTCGTGCACAAACTCTGAGTAGCCACCAATTTATGGTGTAGGGGGTGGGCTATCTATAGCCACTAGGCAACCCGACCTGATTTGTCCAAAATGACCCAGGTCACTAAGGAACCGACACATGTTCCAACGGTCGATTTCAAACACACGCGATAACTTTACTTGGGCTACAAGCAAAGTGACTCATCCACTCTGGATAAGATTTGCTCTCATTGTCTTCGCCGAGGACATAGGATTTGAGTTGAGCATCACTCCGACCACTCGACTTAGTTCACTTGGACCCCACTTAACGAAGACGGTGGTTCCTATGACTCAACAAAGAAGAAAAGAACCAACGAAACCACACGTCTTGGCTCCATAGTCTTCACGTAATGTCTTCTCATGTCATAGTCTTCAATATGAATATCTTCTCATACCACCATTGTCTTCAATGTCTTCATACATTTTAAGGGGTCATCTCCGGTAGGTAAACCGAATCAATGAGGTACACTACCTGCGTTATCCTGCAATTCTCACAAACGCATTAGTCCCTCAACCAACTTTGTCGTCAATACTCCAAAACCAACTAGGGGTGGCACTAGATGCACTTACAGCATCATATACAACTCTTCTTCCAGAAATCCATTCAGGAATGCAGTTTTGACATCCATTTGCCAAATTTCATAATCATAAAATGCGGCAATTGCTAACATGATTCGGACAGACTTAAGCATCGCTACGGGTGAGAAAGTCTCATCGTAGTCAACCCCTTGAACTTGTCGAAAACCTTTCGCAACAAGTCGAGCTTTGTAGACAGTAACATTACCATCAACGTCAGTCTTCTTCTAGAAGATCCATTTATTCTCGATGGCTTGCCGATCATCGGGCAAGTCAACCAAAGTCCACACTTTGTTCTCATACATGGATCCCATCTCAGATTTCATGGCCTTCAAGCCATTTTGCGGAATCTGGGCTCATCATTGCTTCCTCATAGTTCGTAGGTTCATCATGGTCTAGTAACATGACTTCCAGAATAGGATTACCGTACCACTCTGGTGCGGATCTTAATCTGGAAGATCTACAAAGTTCGGTAGTAACTTGATCTGAAGCTTCATGATCATCATCATTAGCTGACTCACTAATTGGTGTAGGAATCACTAGAACAGATTTCTGTGATAAACTACTTTCCAATTCGGGAGAAGGTACAATTACCTTATCAAGATCTACTTTCCTCCCACTCACTTCTTTCGAGAGAAACTCCTTCTCTAGAAAGGATCCATCTTAGCAACGAATATCTTGCTTTCGGATCTGTGATAGAAGGTGTTCCCAATAGTTTCCTTTGGGTATTCTATGAAGACGCACTTCTCCAATTTGGGTTCGAGCTTATGAGGTTGAAACTTTTTCACATAAGCATCGCAGCCCCAAACTTTAAGAAATGATAACTTTGGTTTCTTGCCAAACCATAGTTCATAAGGCGTCGTCTCAACGGATTTTGATGGTGCCCTATTTAAAGTGAATGTAGCCGTCTCTAATGCATAACCCCAAAACGATAGTGGTAAATCTGTAAGATACATCATAGATCGCACCATATCCAATAAAGTGCGGTTACGATGTTCGGACACACCATTACGTTGTGGTGTTCCATGTGGCGTGAGCTGTGAAACTATTCCACGTTGTTTTTAAATGAAGGCCAAACTCATAACTCAAATATTCTCTTCTACGATCAGATTGTAGAAACTTTATTTTCTTGTTACGATGATTCTCCACTTCACTCTGAAATTCTTTGAACTTTTCAAATGTTTCAAACTTGTGCTTCATTAAGTAGATATACTCATATCTGCTCAAATCATTTGTGAAGGTCAGAAAATAACGACACCCGCCTCGAGCATCAACACTCATTGGACCGCATACATCGGAATGTATTATTTCCAACAAGTCAGTAGCTCCATTGTTTCGGAGAACGGAGTTTTAGTCATCTTTCCGAAAAGGCACGGTTTGCAAGCATCAGAAGATTCATTACCAAGTGATTCCAAAAGTCCATCTTTATGTAGTTTCTTCATGCACTTTACACCAATATGACCTAAACGGCAGTGCCACAAATAAGTTGCACTATCATTATGAACTTTGCATCTTTTGGCATCAATATTATGAATATGTGTATCACTATGATCGAGATCCAACAAACTATTTTCATTGCGTGTATGACCATCTAAGGTTTTATTCATGTAAACAGAACAACAATTATTCTCTGACTTTTAAATGAATAACCGTATTGCAATAAACATGATCAAATCATATTCATGCTCAACGCAAATGCCAAATAACATTTATTTAGGTTTAACACTAATCCTGAAAGTATAGGGAGTGTGCGATGATGATCATATCAATCTTGGAATCCACTTCCAACACACATCGTCACTTCACCCTCAAATAGTCTCTGTTTATTCTGTAACTCCTGTTTCGAGTTACTAATTTTTAGCAACCGAACAAGTATCAAATACCCAGGGGCTACTATAAACACTAGTAAGGTACACATCAATAACCTGTATATCAAATACACCCTTGTTCACTTTGCCATCCTTCTTATCCACCAAATATTCAGGGCATTTCCGCTTCTAGTGACCATTTCCTTTGCAGTAGAAGCACTCAGTTTCAAACTTTAGTCTAGCTTTGGGATTCTTCACGGAAGTGAAAACTTGCTTGCCATTCTACATGAAGTTGCCTTTCTGTCCCTTTTCCCTTTTCTTGAAACTAGTGGTCTTGTTAATCATCAACACTTGATGCTCTTTCTTGATTTCTACCTTCATCGATTTCATCATCATGAAAAGCTCGGGAATCGTTTTCGTCATCCCTTGAATACTATAGTTCATCACGAAGTTCTACTAACTTGGTGATGGTGACTAGAGAACTTTGTCAATCACTATCTTATCTAGAAGATTAACTCCCACTTGATTCAAGCGATTGTAGTACCTAGACAATCTGAGCACATGCTCACTACTTGAGCTATTCTCCTCCATCTTTTAGCTATAGAACTTGTTGGATACTTCATATCTCTCAACTCGGGTATTTGCTCGAAATATTAACTTCAACTACTGGAACATCTCATATGGTCCATGATGTTTAAAATGTCTTTGAATTCCTGATTCTAAGCCGTTAAGCATGGTGCACTAAACTATCAAGTAGTCATCATATTGAGCTAGCCAAACGTTCATAACGTCTGCATCTGCTCCTGCAATAGGTCTGTCACCTAGCGGTGCATCAAGGACATAATTCTTCTGTGCAGCAATGAGGATAAACCTTAGATCCCGGACCCAGTCCGCAGCATTACTACTAACATCTTTCAACTTAGTTTTCTCTAGGAACACATATAAAACATAGGGAAGCAACAACACGAGCTATTGATCTACAACATTATTTGCAAAATACTATCAAGACTAAGTTCATGATAAATTAAAGTTCAATTCATTGTATTACTTAAGAACTCCCACTTAGATAGACATCCCTCTAATCATCTAAGTGATCACGTGATCCAAATCAACTAAACCATGTCCGATCATCACGTGAGATGGAGTAGTTTTCAATGTGAACATCACTATGTTGATCATATCTACTATATGATTCACGCTCGACCTTTTGGTCTCAGTGTTCCGAGGCCATATCTGCATATGCTAGGCTCGTCAAGTTTAACCTGAGTATTCTGCGTGTGCAAAACTGTTTTACACCCGTTGTATTTGAACGTAGAGCTTATCACACCCGATCATCACGTGGTGTCTCGGCACGAAGAACTATCGCAACGGTGCATACTCAGGGAGAACACTTATACCTTGAAATTTAGTGAGAGATCATCATACAATGCTACCATCAATCAAAGCAGAATAAGATGCATAAAAGATAAACATCACATGCAATCAATATAAGTGATATGATATGGCTATCGTCAATTTGTGCCTTTGATCTCCATCTCCAAAGCACCGTCATGATCACCATCGTCACCGCCGCGACACCTTGATCTCCATCGTAGCATCGTTGTCGTCTCGCCAACTATTGCTCTACGACTATTGCTACCTCTTAGTGATAAAGTAAAGCAGTTACAGGGCGATTGCATTGCATACAATAAAGCGACAACCATATGGCTCCTGCTAGTTGCCGATAACTCCGTTACAAAACATGATCATCTCATACAATAAAATTTAGCATCATGTCTTGATCATATCACATCACAACATGCCCTGCAAAAACAAGTTAGACGTCCTCTACTTTGTTGTTGCAAGTTTTACGTGGATGCTACGGGTTGAGCAAGAACCGTTCTTACCTACGCATCAAAACAACAATGATATTTCATCATGTTAGTGTTGTTTTATCCTTCACAAGGACCGGGCGTAGCCACATTCGATTCAACTAAAGTTGGAGAAACTGACACCCGTCAGCCACCTGTGTGCAAATCACGTCGGTAGAACCAGTCTCGCGTAAATGTACGCGTAATGTCGGTCCGGGCCGCTTCATCCAGCAATACCGCCGAACCAAAGTATGGCATGCTGGTAAGCAGTATGACTTGTATCGCCCACAACTCACTTGTGTTCTACTCGTGCATATAACATCTACGCATAAACCTGGCTTGGATGCCACTGTTGGGGAACACAGTAATTTCAAAAAAAATCATGGTGATGCATAGCAACGAGAGGGGAGAGTGTCGTCCATGTACCCTCGTAGACCGTAAGCGGAAGCATTATGACAGCGCGGTTGATGTAGTCGTACGTCTTCATGATCGACCGATCCAAGTACCGGACGTACGACACCTCCGCGATCTGCACACGTTCATCTCGGTGACGTCCCACGAACTCATGATCCAGTAGAGCTTCGAGGGAGAGTTCCGTCAGCATGATGGCGTGATGACAGTGTTGATGAAGCTACCGACGCAGGGCTTCACCTAAGCACCGCTATGATATGACCGAGGTGGATTATGGTGGAGGGGGGCACCGCACAGTGCTAAAGATCAATGATCAACTTGTGTGTCCATGGGGTGCCCTTCTCCCCCGTATATAAAGGAGTAAGGGGGAGGCGGCCGGCGAGGAGGAGGGCGCGCCAAGGGGGGAGTCCTACTCCCACCTGGAGTAGGACTCCTCCTTTCCTAGTAGGAGTAGGAGAAGGGGGAAGGAGGTGTAACATCCCAAATTTTCAATTTGGAATGTTATGCATTAGATCATCATTGCATATCATATTTTATTGCATTTTGGGTGGATCCTAGAAATTCTACGCAACTCAAGGACCCACGGAGAGAGTTGGGGATTTCGTTATTTTCATATTTGAGTTTTCTCAAATTTTGAAAAGAGGATCATTTGATTTTAATTATTTTTCTCTTCGAATATTTCTTATATGAAAATAAAAGAGAGGGGATAAAATGACTTCTCCAAAATAAAGAAATATTGGAGGTTAAATATTAAAATCAAATAAGATTTTTATTCGGAGTTTTATCGCTATATTATTTGAATTAGGAAAAAATGCGTTTTTTAAAATTGCATTAGAGGCCCAAACAAATGTTCACTTTGTCCGCTATCTTTTTAGAGGACGGGGAAAATTTACTTCAGGATTTTTTGGAGTTAGTTTAGTATTTCTTTTAATCATTTTCTGCGCGTCAGAATTATTTTAAAAAAAGGAAACCGACCTACCGGGCCGTGTCCGCCTGGGACACCGACCCGGCCGGCCTCTAATAAGGCCGAGACCCATTCCGCAGCCCCGCCCTAGCGCCGCCGCCACCGCCGCCGACACCGACACCCGCTGCCGCCGACCTCCACCGTCCGTTCCGCCGCCCAGCCGCCGCCGCCGACCTCGCCGGAGGTGTAACTACCGTCGTTGCCGCCGGTTTATTCGAGAAAACTGTTCGGTTTTTTAAAAACCCTAGATTCGCTTTTTTAGATCGGTTCAGTTTTTCTCGGTTTAGTTAAATAGCGGACGTTTGTCCGTACGATCGTTTTAACGAACGATGTTCACCCGTTACCCGCAGACAGCGAACGTTCGTTCGTTATCCTGTTCGTCAGTTTTTCTTTTTCTAGGGTTTTTCCGCGATTATTTTTTATCGCGATTTCTGCCCTGATCTTCGTTTTAGTTTATCTTTTCGCTCGTTTATCGAAATCAGGCGATTCAAGCGCCTAGATCTTTGTCTCGAAGCCCTCTTTCTGTTTAACCAACTTGAACAAGATTTTCGTACTGTAAAATTTGACTTTAGCCCAGATTAGTAAATGGATCTTGCTACTTTCGCAGTTTGAGTTTCGCTATTTCGTTTGATTTGATTCTTTTTGCAAACCGGAGTTCTTCAGTTGAACTTTCTGATTAGATCTCTTATTTGAGTTTTACCCGTGCTTCTCGTTTGAGTGCTTATTGTATGCTTGTTTGTTTGCGATAGAGTACCTGGAGTGCGAAGCATGCTACTACGAGTCTCTAGGTTTCACGGATCATCAGCAAGGCAAGTAACACTTTGATGATACCTCTTTACTACCCAGTTTTATTTCATTAGATCAAACCCTCAAACATTGCATGGTTAGGATCTAATTTAACATGTGGGTTTTGGGAAGTAGATGATGAGGTAGAACCTATTGCCCTGTTTATTATCAAACCTTTGGGAGTTACTTCTACGTTATGCTCAGGATTGCTGTGCTATGCTCGTAGACGTGGATTGGGTGAGTGTGTCCATGACAGATGTGAGTTTTGTTAATTAATGGTTGACTTAAGGTGGCAACTTAAATACACATCTAGGTGGATTGCTTGAGGCACCCTGGAGTACCCAGTGGTTATCAGGGCACCTGGAGAATCCAGTGTTGTCCTAGGATATCCCGGAGTACCCGTGTGATCATCCTACGGTTTACCACCCAGGCTCAAAGGGATCATAAGATTATTAATGCTAGAAACTTCCATGTGCAGCCACAAGCCAATATGGGCTCTGGCATAGTTGAGTAAGTTGCGTGAAGCTCTAGAAGAGGTAGACTACCAGATGTAGTTGATTGTAGGTGGTACTGTCTACCCAGAGTAGAGAGTTAATGCTTCAGAAAGACTGTGTCTCGAATCTCTGACCATGGATGTATTCGAGTCTTGTGGGGAAAAGTGCACAAACCTCTGCAGAGTGTACAAACTAATCATGGTTAGCCGTGTCCCCGGTTATGCACATCTTGAGTATCTGGTTCTTGGATTATCATGTTGATCTCATCACTCTAAATTTAATTTGTTGGGATAATGATGATGCTTAATTGGGATTGAGTTGGAGGAACCTTCTCAATGTTTAACAACCACCATGATAGTTAAATAAAATTTTATTCCTTTGTTGTAGGGAAAAATTGGCTTTATGGAAAACTGTAACCATAGAGCTTTCCACCAGCCATATATGCATGTAGTGATATCAATTATTCTGTTCATTATTCTATGTGTCACATTGCCAGCATATTCCATGTGCTGACCCGTTTCAGGATGCAACATTTCATGTTGCAGACTTCTCAGACGACGAGTAAGGTGCCATAGGTCGTTGTCTTTCACTCAGCTATGTCGTTGGAGTTGATGGACTCACTTTATCTTCCAAGCCTTTCGCTGTTATTGTTTTTAGATGGCCTTAAGCCATATTATTGTAATAAGTCCTCTTTTGAGACATTCGATGTAATAAGTGTGTGATTGAAACTCTGTTATAAATCCTCAAGTACTGTGTGTGTCAGCATTACCGCCTAGGGATGACACTAATGCACAGAGACTAGACTGTTTGAGGTCTGGTCACTACAAGAAGGTATCAGAGCACACGCTGACTGTAGGACATGACCACTAAGCTAAGACCCTAGATCACTCTCTCTTCTCATTTCTGACTCCTCTCCTTTTCTACTCTATAGGATGGCATATGCAAGGAACAAGTTCACACAACCGGATGAAGGTACACATTTTGGACGACACTTGAAGGAAGTTACTAGATACCTGAATATCGGACCAAGCTTCACCGGGACCTACATTGCGACTTTACCAGAATAGGAGCGTTGGATGATTCGAGTTCAAGTTCCAGGAAGGACGTTCATGCCAGTCACTGAGCCCATAGAGTTTTCCTTTGATGCACCAACCTGGAGTCTAGGAAAGAGCATTGCAGTCCACATCACCATGGGACGCATTGGAGAAGTGTACCACAAGGATCTCAAGGATACTATCTACCAGATTTGTGGGCGCCGAGATGAGCAATGGGAGATGATCAGCACCTGGAGGGATTGATCCAATGCAGCTTTCATCCAGGAGTTAAACTAGCACATTCGACGCCAGGAGAACCAGATGTGTGCAAGCATGATAGATCTGAAGAAGGCAATGACCAGGATCACGGAGCTGGGGGAAGAACTCTGAAAGCACAAGTGCTCCCTAGGTGGTTTTGGTAATTAATGTCAACATATCTCTTGTTGGACTAACACTTTTATCTAGTATGTTTCAGATAAGTTCAACAATGGAGTGGCATGGACTAAAGGATGTGGGAACTCCTTCTAGATGCTCAGTACAAAGTATTGGCTGAAGCTTCAAGCTCAAGACTCTTCATTTTACATTTTAGTGATCCAAGATCACATTGAGTCTATAGGAAAAGCCAATACTATTAAGAAGGGATGAGGTGTTGCTTAATGAGCCTCTTGCTTCATGTGCTTAGTGATATGCTCCAAAACCCTCAACCACTTTCCCACTTCCACAAATGACCTAAACCTAAAGCCAAAATCGGTTACACCGATTCTTCCTATCGGGCGCCACCGATTCTAAAAGTCATAGCCACTGCCACCAATCCTAAGCAAATCGGTTCTACTGATAGGGATCTCGGTCTCACCGAGCTGGGATTGTAATCTCTCTGTGTATGTCCATTACCAATATTGGCCTCACCGAGTTTGAGCAATCGGTACTACCGAGATTACAATGCAAACTTCCTAGTTAACTCATTACCAAAATCGGTCTCACCGAGTTTGTGTAATCGGTCAAACCGAGTTTGCCTGACCAACTCTCTGGAAAGCTTATTACCAAAATCGGTCTCACCGAGTTTGTGTAATCGGTCCTACCGAGATTATGTTATGCCCTAACACGAATCATATCGGTCTTACCGAGTTGTATTTCGGTCCCACCAAAAACCCTAACGGTCACATTATTTGCTAAATCGGTCTGACCGAGTTTAACGATTCGGTCCCACCGAGTTTGGTAGATTGTGTGTAACGGTTAGATTTTGTGTGGAGGTTATATATACCCCTCCACCTCCTCTTCATTCGTGGAGAGAGCCATCAGACTGAACCTACACTTCCAGCACACATTTTCTGAGAGAGAACTACCTACTCATGTGTTGAGGCCAAGATATTCCATTCCTACCATATGAATCTTGATCTCTAGCCTTCCCCAAGTTGCTTTCCACTCAAATCTTCTTTCCACCAGATCCAAAACCTATGAGAGAGAGTTGAGTGTTGGGGAGACTATCATTTGAAGCACAAGAGCAAGGAGTTTATCATCAACGCA
This sequence comes from Aegilops speltoides, assembly GCA_021437245.1. NCBI lineage: Eukaryota > Viridiplantae > Streptophyta > Magnoliopsida > Poales > Poaceae > Aegilops > Aegilops speltoides. Next base: position 91,539,410 of record CM038141.1, on the reverse strand, counting down.
CCATTTGTTACTTCTTGGAGAGTGGTGTCTCCTAGATTGGCTAGGTGTCACTTGGGAGCCTCCGACAAGATTGTGGAGTTGAACCAAGGAGTTTGTAAGGGCAAGGAGATCGCCTACTTCGTGAAGATCTACTGCTAGTGAGGCAAGTCCTTCGTGGGCGACCGCCATGGTGGGATAGACAAGGTTGCTTCTTCATGGACCCTTCGTGGGTGGAGCCCTCCGTGGACTCGCGCAACCGTTACCCTTCGTGGGTTGAAGTCTCCATCAACGTGGATGTACGATAGCACCACCTATCAGAACCACGCCAAAAACATCCGTGTCTCCAATTGCGTTTGAATCCTCCAAACCCTTCCCTTTACATTCTTGCAAATTGCATGCTTTACTTTCCGCTGCTCATATACTCTTTGCATTCTTGCTTGATATGTATTGTGAATGTTAAACTTGTGCCTTATCTCGACTTAAACTTAAGGAAACTTAAAAACTGCAACTTTGGTACTTAGTGTCTAATCACCCCCCTCTAGGCACCTCTTCTCAAGGTCCTACAAGTGGTATCAGAGCATTGGTCTCCATTGCTTTGGTTTAATCACCATTGGAGGAAGATGGATGAGTCTACTATTGGGAGCCTTAGACATAGAGTGCCTATTCTTGATGGAGAGTATTTTCATGAGTGGAAAAATGAGATGCTTGTTATTTTCAATCAATATCATTTGAACAAGTACATTGCTAGCCCTTGTGCACCTTATGTTGATCCTATGCATCCTACCCATGATGAGTCAGTTGACATGATTAGGAATCTTAGAACTGCTAAACTTATCATTAGAGGATTGCCTAGAAACTTGATTGGATGCTTGCCTACTTTCAAGTGTGCCTACACTATATGGAAATTTCTTGAGGTACGATTTCCAGATTATTCCCTGAAAAATCTTGATGAAATTCTTCACAAGTCCATTGATTTGAGTAAAATGAATTCTAGTGAGCCTATGTTTGGTGATCGTCTATTTGAGCTTACAAACCTTATGCGTGCCAAAGGAAATGTTGGGATTATTAGTGATATTATTTCCGAAGCTATAAAAATTCATAAGCAAGATCATTGTCAAACTCATTCGAATGAATCACCCTCTCTAGGATTTGATCCACCACATGACGATGTTGAACATGGATACTATGATGAGGATGATGACAGTGACTTCGATCTTGATGATGCAATGAGACATTTTGGTCTTATGGAAAATCTTCAGGGATATATGTCAGGAGGAAAGGAATGGGTTCTTGATAGTGGATGTACCGATCACATGACCGAAGATAAAGACATGTTTCGTGAGCTTGCTGATAATGATAGTCCTCGAAAGTATGTCACTTTCGGTGACAACTCAAAGGGTAAGGTGGTTGGCCTCGGTAAGGTGGTCATATCACATGATAGCTCCATACAAAATGGTATGCTTGTTGAATCTCTTGGATACAACTTACTTTCAGTATCTAGACTTGCTGATTTCGGTTTCAATGTTCTATTTACTGAAGTAGATTGCCAAGTATTTCGTCGAGACAATCATAAAATGGTCTTTACCGGTGTGCGGAGAGGTGATCAATACATTGTTGATTTCACTAAAAAGGCTCAACCTAAAACTTGCTTCATTGCTAAATCCTCAAATGGTTGGTTATGGCATAGACGACTAGGTCATGTTGGTATGCGAAACCTTGACAAGCTTATTAAAGGAAATCATATCCTTGGAGTTAACGATGTCATATTTGATAAGGATAGACTTTGCAGTGCTTGTCAAGCAGGTAAACAGGTTGGAGGAAGGCCTCCCGTGAAGAACATCATGACCACAAGGCTACTACACATGGATCTTTTTGGTCCCAACTCTTACAAGAGTCTCGGTGGAAATTCTTTTGGTCTAGTTATAGTTGATGATTTTTTAAGATTTACGTGGGTGTTCTTTCTCGATGATAAATCGCAGGTCCAAAAGATCTTCAAAAACTTCGCTAGGAAGGCCCAAAATCAATTTGAAGTGAAGATCAAGAAGGTTCGCAGCGACAACGGAACGGACTTCAAGAACGCAAATGTGGACACCTTTCTTGACGAAGAAGGGATTTCACACAAGTTCTCGACTACGTACACACCTCAACAAAACGGAGTTGTTGAGAGGAAGAACCGGACGCTCATCAAAATGGCGAGAACGATTCTTGATGAGTACAAGACACCGAAGCACTTTTGGGCAGAAGCGGTTGAGACAGCTTGTCATGCGACAAATCGCTTGTATCTTCAAAAGCTACTCGGCAAAGACGGCATACGAGATCCTCACCGGTAACAAACCCCAAGTTGGATACTTTCGAGTATTTGGCTCAAAGTGCTACATTTTTTATAAGCATCGTCGCTCTAAATTTGCTCCTAAATCTCATGAAGGTTTCCTACTAGGTTATGGCTCAAACTCTCACACTTACCGTGTCTACAACAATTTCACCCGAAAGGTTGAAGAGACGGTAGATGTGAAGTTTGATGAATCTAACGGCTTGCAAGTAGAGCAATTGCCAATTGATGTAGGAGACAAAGATCCTTTGGAAGCAATCCAAGACTTGTCTATTGGCAAGGTTCGTCCAACGGAGGTGAAGGAGAGTACCTCGTCCGTCCAAGTGGAAGCTTCTACTTCACGACAAGGTGAACCAAGAGTTGACACGGAAGCATCCACAAGTGGGACACACCAAGATGAAGAAAACGAGGAAGTGCATCAAGATGAATGTCAACAACCTACTTCTCCACCACGACAAGAGAACGACAACGCCAACAATGAAGAAGGCCAAGAAGAAGAATAAGATGAAGAAGATGTTCAACGAAGACCCAAGCAAAAGCTTTCACGAGTTCGAGCAAGAATTGCTAAAGATCATCTCGTCGAGCAAATCTACAATGACATTCAAACCGGGAGAATCACTCGCTCTGAAACTCGTTTAGCTAACTTTTGTGAAAACTATTCTTTCATCTCTAGCATTGAACCTATGAAGGTTGAAGAAGCATTGGAAGATCCGGATTGGATAAATGCCATGCATGAAGAGCTACACAACTTTGAGAGGAACCAAGTTTGGACATTGGTTGAGAAGCCCGACAACAACCACAACGTCATCGGTACCAAATGGGTGTTTCACAACAAGCAAGATGAAGATGGACAAGTAGTTCGCAACAAAGCACGTCTCGTCGCCCAAGGCTACACACAAGTCGAAGGTATGGACTATGGTGAGACTTATGCTCCCGTTGCTAGCCTTGAGTCCATTCGCATCTTACTTGCCTATGCTAATCATCATAATATCACCTTCTACCAAATGGACATTAAAAGTGCTTTTCTAAATGGTGAAATAGAGGAGGAAGTTTATGTTAAGCAACCTCCCGTCTTTGTCAATCCTAAGAAACCCAATCATGTTTACAAACTTCACAAAGCCCTTTATGGTCTTAAACAAGCTCCTAGAGCATGGTATAAATGCTTGACCAAGTTCCTTATTGAAAAAGGCTTTGAAATTGGGAAAATTGATTCTACTCTTTTTACTGAAAGGGTTAATGGAGAACTATTTGTGTGCCAAATCTATGTTGATGATATTATATTTGGTTCAACTAACCCTCATTTTAGTGAAAAGTTTGGGAAGCTAATGTCGGAGAAGTTTGAGATGTCTATGATGAGTGAACTCAAATTCTTTCTTGGGTTGCAAATCAAGCAAACTAAGGAAGGTACCTTTGTTTCTCAAACGAAGTACACCAAGGACTTATTCAAGAAGTTCAATATGCAAGAATGCAAAGGTATGTCTACACCCATGCCTACTAGTGGACATATTGATTTTACCAAAGATAGTGAACCGGTCGATCAAAAGGTTTATCGCTCTATGATTGGTTCATTGTTATATCTATGTGCTTCATGTCCCGATATCATGCTAAGTGTGTGCATGTGTGCACGATATCAAGCTGCTCCTAAGGAATGTCATCTTAAGGCCGTGAAAAGGATAGTGAGATACTTAATCCATACACCAAACTTTAGCATTTGGTATCCTAAGAGGGCCTATTTCGATCTTGTTGGCTACTCCGACTCGGACTATGCCGGAGACAAGGTTGATAGAAAGTCCACTTCGGGTACTTGTCAATTTCTTGGTAGATCTCTTGTGTCTTGGTCCTCCAAGAAACAAAACTCGGTATCCTTATCCACCGCTGAAGCTGAATATATTGCCGCTGGTTCATGTTGTGCTCAATTACTTTGGATGACGCAAACTCTTAAAGATTATGGGATATATGTGAGATATGTTCCATTGCTTTGTGACAATGAAAGTGCTATCAAAATTGGTCATAATCCTGTGCAACATTCTCGAACTAAGCATATTGAAGTTCGTCATCATTTCATTCGAGATCATGTTGCTAAGGGTGACATTGATCTTAAGCATGTTCGCACGAAAAAGCAATTAGCGGATATATTCACTAAACCTCTTGATGAGAAAGTGTTTTTGCAGGTTAAGAGGAGAATTGAACATCATTGATGCTTCAAACTTGGAGTAGAAACTCCATTGGATACATGCAAGACATGAGCTTATGACTAATCCTTGACATTTCTCTTATGACGAAAATCTTATGTCTTGGATATATTTGTATCTTGCATGTTATCTAACCCATGTAGGTACTTGGTGGAATCAAATTCCATGAGATTATAATCTACTCACATCTTGAGCAATCTCTACATCACCAAGTCTCTACACTATGGTGGTTGAAGACAAGGAAGCACGGAACCACTCAAACATATCCTTTGACAAATTCTTTATTGAGCTTCATGATTGTCATTTTTGGATACACAAGTGCTCTTCCTTGCAAGAACTAACCCATGTAGGTAGATGGACTTAAATTCCAAGTGGTGCTCCAAATTCTTGATGAGCTACATCAACCTTGAGCAACTCACACAAGTTCAACTACATGGACACCACCACCAACCAAGGTATGTTATTCCATCTTAGAGAAGCTTTACTCCAAGTCATGAGCTAGAGCAACTTGACAAGATGCGAATACATCAAGATGCTTAAACGAAAAATGGCAACCCCATTTTGAGCTTAAACGATGAGTATGACCTATGATCAAGTGATCTCACTTGACTCCTAAGTCAATATACTCTAACATAGGTGACTTTGTTGCCGACCATCTCTAGATGAAGTTCTCTTGTGCTCTTTTCTGTGTTTTTGCATTTGGATCATGCATATTTGTTTCCCCTTTCAAAAAAACTTCATCTAGATTTCTTTCTGTTTGCTCTGCATTTTCAGCATCTAATTCCTTGCATATCTTTCAGTAATTTCCTTGCAAATCTTTGTGAGATCTTACTAGTCTAGTGAGCTGAGGTGACAAGTGTTTTTCTCTACGACGAACTCGGTTTCACCGATTTGTTATTTTTGGTCCAAACCGAATCCTTTCGGTACACCCGAAGCATACCACTCGGTGCCACCGATTTCACATCAGGAAAACAGTTTGCCACATATTCTATGTTTCTACTGATCCAGCTCCACTCAATGAATCTTGTCCTCTACAAGCATCACATTTTTATCATTGCTTTGTGCTGTGTCTCAAGGACCAAACACATTCGACGGATTCCATAAAACCCTTCTTGGAAATTGATGTCAAAGGGGGAGAGAGAGAACATCAAAGCTTATAATTTAGAAAGAGATCCTTAAGGGGGAGAGAGATCCTTAAGGGGGAGAGAGATCTTCATGGGGAGAGAGAGATCTCCAGGGGGAGAGAATACTTAAGTAGAAAGTATTTCTCAAGGACCTCAGATGCTTGGTGTTCAAGAGGAGAGATGCTCACATGTCTTCTTGAGGGGAGAGACATGTTCATATGATCTATTGTGCTTATTTGCATTAGCATACATTAGCTCTGATCATCATTCATATCTTTCAGCTCTGATTTTCTATTCCCTATCTTCTCCCAGTATCCCATGCTAGATTCAGGGGGAGCAAGACATCTAAGGGAAAGAAATCATTTAAATTCATTGCATATCTTTACTCTTGGGGACATGTCTAATCCAATGTGGTACTTAGTACTCACTCTCTACATGTCATCCCAGTCTTGGTATTCTTGTGGTTTCTTCTGTTTGCTCTGGCTAGTAGATGTATCTGTGTTATCTAACCTTGTTTACGCAGGTTCATCCCATCCCAAGCCAACTCAAGACTACAAGGCAAGTATATGCATCACAATCATGTGTATGAGGCATTCTTGCTGATGTACATACTGTTTGCAAGAAGGACTCATGGGCATGAAGTTACTTTCTTTAATATTCTTTTCTCTGATGCATATGGCCAAGATACATGTAACACATTGCCTGCTCTATCATGTTTATGCTCTCACATGCTTCTATATTCCATATTCACATGATTGCATACATGCAGGGGAAGCCTATGTTTGTTACATATCTTTCCAAAGCTTTACTTGCTATTCTTTATATCTTTATCTAAAGCTTTGATGTATGTTGTCATTAATTACCAAAAAGGGGGAGATTGAAAGCACAAGTGCTCCCTAGGTGGTTTTGGTAATTAATGTCAACATATCTCTTGTTGGACTAACACTTTTATCTAGTATGTTTCAGATAAGTTCAACAATGGAGTGGCATGGACTAAAGGATGTGGGAACTCCTTCTAGATGCTCAGGACAAAGGATTGGCTCAAGCTTCAAGCTTAAGACTCTTCATTTTACATTTTAGTGATCCAAGATCACATTGAGTCTATAGGAAAAGCCAATACTATTAAGAAGGGATGAGGTGTTGCTTAATGAGCCTCTTGCTTCATGTGCTTAGTGATATGCTCCAAAACCCTCAACCACTTTCCCACTTACACAAATGACCTAAACCTAAAGCCAAAATCGGTCACACCGATTCTTCCTATCCGGCGCCACTGATTCTAAAAGTCCTAGCCACTGCCACAAACCCTAAGCAAATCGGTTCTACCGATAGGGATCTCGGTCTCACCGAGATTGGATTTTAATCTCTCTGTGTATGTCCATTACCAAAATCGGCCTCACCGAGTTTGAGCAATCGGTACTACCGAGATTACAATGCAAAATTCCTGGTTAACTCATTACCAAAGCCGGTCTCACCGAGTTTGTGTAATCGGTCAAACCGAGTTTGCCTGACCAACTCTCTGGAAAGCTTATTACCAAAATCGGTCTCACCGAAGTTTGTATGTCGGTCCTACCGAGATTATGTTATGCCCTAACCCTAATCATATCGGTCTGACCGAGTTGTATTTTGGTCGCACCGAAAACCCTAACGGTCACATTATTTGCTAAATCGGTCTGACCGAGTTTAATGATTCAGTCCCACCGAGTTTGGTAGATTGTGTGTAACGGTTAGATTTTGTGTGGAGGTTATATATACCCCTCCACCTCCTCTTCATTTGTGGAGAGAGCCATCAGACTGAACTAACACTTCCAGCATACATTTTCTGAGAGAGAACTACCTACTCATGTGTTGAGGCCAAGATATTCCATTCCTACCATATGAATCTTGATCTCTAGCCTTCCCCAAGTTGCTTTCCACTCAAATCTTCTTTCCACCAGATCCAAAACCTATGAGAGAGAGTTGAGTGTTGGGGAGACTATAATTTGAAGCACAAGAGCAAGGAGTTCATCATCAACGCACCATTTGTTACTTCTTGGAGAGTGGTGTCTCCTATATTGGCTAGGTTTCACTTGGGAGCCTCCGACAAGATTGTGGAGTTGAACCAAGGAGTTTGTAAGGGCAAGGAGATCGCCTACTTCGTGAAGATCTACCGCTAGTGAGGCAAGTCCTTCATGGGCGACGGCCATGGTGGGATAGACAAGGTTGCTTCTTCGTGGACCCTTCGTGGGTGGAGCCCTCCGTGGACTCACAAGAACTGTTACCCTTCGTGGGTTGAAGTCTCCATCAATGTGGATGTACGATAGCACCACCTATCGGAACCACGCCAAAAACATCCGTGTCTCCAATTGTGTTTGAATCCTCCAAACCCTTCCCTTTACTTTCTTGCAAATTGCATGCTTTACTTTCCGCTGCTCATGTACTCTTTGCATCCTTGCTTGATATGTATTGTGAATGTTAAACTTGTGCCTAATCTCCACTTAACCTTAAGGAAACTTAAAAACTACAACTTTGGTACTTAGTGTCTAATCACCCCCCCCCCTCTAGACACCTCTTCTCAAGGTCCTAAAAACTCAACTCTACACGCGATGGATATGAGGAGAAAATGACGATACTCGTGGAGAAGAATGACGATTTGATGAGGAAGCTAGGAGTATTCATGGGAGACCCCGCGCCTGGAGGAGAAGACGACGATTCTACTTGTCTGGAGAACTACATCATCATCGACGACACTGATTCGGACCCCGATGATAGCGATGATGACTATATCGATGAAGATGGAGCAGATATCAAGGAGTCTTCCACCGATGAAAACTTCTAGTCGACCACCATATCAGTAGTAGTATTCCCCCATGCATATAATATAGTCCAAGCACTTTTGTAATGATAGTTAGACCGCTTGTATGCCCTTGTTTGAATTGATTGGAGTGATATGTTTGTGTTTGTCTCATGTGCATATGGGTAGCGTTTTTCCCTCTAGCCCTCATTCTATTCTATTTTCTCACCTTTTCTAAACCCATCAGATGCCTCCGAGACGCAACAATGGATTTGCTTTCCTGCCGGAACTCACTCGGTTGATCCAGCAGCAGAATGCCTTGATGTAGATACTAGTCCAGAATCAGAACCAGGGGAACAACAACAACAACAACCCACCACCACCACCTGTTGATCACTTAGCCTTTTTTCTAAGGATGAATCCGCCAGTGTTCTCCAGTAGCACCGAGCCGATAGTTGCAGATGATTGGCTCCGCAAGATTGGAAGGGAGTTGACCACTACATGATGCACAGATGCAGAGAGAGTGTGTTTTGCCGCACATCAGCTTGATGGACCCGCAACATCATGGTGGGAGAATTTCACAGCCACTTACCCCATCGACACTGTTACATGGGACCACTTTCATGAGGCTTTTCAGACCGCCCATGTTTTAGCGAAGCTATGGCCATGAAGAAGCGCGAGTTTAGAACTTGCGCCAAGGAGGACGACAAGATGGGCGATATGTGGATGATTTTAGTAAGTTAGCACGTTATGCCCCGGATGACGTTGCTATGGATGCAACTAAGCAGAAGAAGTTTCTGGAAGGACTAAATGATGAGCTGAGCATGCAGTTGATGGTGGCAACCTTCAACAACTACCAGGAGTTGGTAGAGAGAGCTCTCATGATTGAAGGGAAGCAGCAGCAGATTAACAACCGCAAGAGGAAGTATGGACAAGGGAAGTACAATTCAGGAGCTCAGTAGAGGCCCCGTTTTACCCCGAACTCAGGAGGACACATTCACCATAACCATGGAGACCATAATTCCAATGGAGGGAGTTCGCATAACCATAGTGGCCCAAAGAATGGGAATGGGAATGAAGGAAGCAACAACCAGAACCGTTCCAACCCAGCAACGCCCGCCAAGAAGGATCTAAGTCACATTACTTGTTTCAAGTGCGGGAAGAATGGACATTACGCCACGGAGTGTTTTGAAGCAAAGAATGGAAATGGCAACGGAAGCTCTGGGAAGAAGCCCAACCCTTTCAGCAGGGGACAAGTGAACCACGTTAGCATGGAGAAGGTTGAAGCGCAACTCGATGCAGTAATAGGTAAGTTTTTGGTTAAATCATTTACTGCAATCGTTATTTTTGATACTGGTGCATCACAGTCACACATATCAATGGTGAAAGTGTGTTATATTGACTAGAGGGGGTGAATAGGAGATTTTTATAAATTCTTCACTGAGGAATTTGCTAGTGAGGAAATTCCTAAATGAAGAAGTACTAGCAGCGGAATAAGTACTTAGAAGTAAACATAACAGAATACAAGCATAGTCATCATGGCGAGATGAAGACAAACATAGAGTACAGAAAGCGTAAACACATGATAACACAAGAAAGAAGACGGACGGACTGAAGAAATTGATCTGAGGAAATTGGGAAAGTCTTCAGTCAAAGTCTTCAAACAGATATGAATAGGCACACAACAACAGACATGAGGAAATGAAAGAGTTGAGGAAATAGAACCAGTAGGCTTGGTGAAGACAATGATTTGGTAGACCAGTTCCAACTGCTGCCTCAGTTGTACATCTGGTCGGAGCGGCTGAGTATTTAAACTCGAGGACACCCAGTCCCGGACACACAGTCCTCACCATATTATCCTTGAGATAAGGTCACACAGACCTCGCTCAATCACTCGTGGTAAGTCTTCAGGTGACTTCTGAACCTTCACAAACTTTGTCACTCGGCGATCCACAATTCCTCTTGGATGCTCTAGACCTTGACGCCTAACCGTCTGGAAGAAGCACAGTCTTCAAAGGTAACAAGCTTCGGATCCACTCAGGATCAATCTCTTCAGTGATGCTCAATCACTTTGGGTTGTAGGTGTGTTGGGTTTTGGGTTTTCCTCACTTGATGATTTTTTCTCAAAGTCCTCGGAGGATGGGATGCTCTCAAATGACAAGTGTCAGTTTCTCTCGGAGAAGCCAACCAGCTAGTGGTTGAAGGGGGCGGCTATTTATAGCCTAGGGAGCAGCCCGACATGATAAGACATAAGTGCCCTTGTCTGATATGACCGTTAGGTGGGTAGATATTTTGGAACCGCTGGCGCATAGCACAACAACGGTCGGAATTTTGACTATCAAAACCCTCAGGGCTATCATGTTCCTCACTGTGTAGGTAATTCACACTGGTGAATTCCTAACTTCTCGCCGAACCAATTCCTCGAGACCGGAAGAACTTTGTCTCATCCTTCAAGAATATGACTGAATCTGTATGAGATTTCCAATGGCTTCACTCGAAGGGATTGGTAGGTGTAGGATTTTGAGTTGAGCATCACATGGAAATTTTTCCTTGGTATTTCCTCGACCCCCTTTAACAGTACGGTGTTTCCTATGACTCAAGAAAGAGAAAATGAAACTACGAAAACAAAAGTCTTCACGCTTCATGTTCCTCGAATGAATACCAAGTCTTCAAGGTCAGACCAATTTCTTCACTTTCAAAGTCTTCAGAAAGTCTTCAGATATCTAAAGTCTTCAGACGAAGAACTTCATTTTTAGGGGTCGACTTTCTCTGTAAATATCAAACTCCTCATAGACTTATAGACCTGTGTACACTCACAAACGTATCAGTCCCTTAACCTATAAGTCTTCAATACACCAAAATCACTAAGGGGCACTAGATGCACTTACAATCTCCCCCTTTTTGGTGATTGATGACAATATAGGTTAAGTTTTCAATGGGGATAAACATGTGAAGTGTAAATACTGATATTGAGGAATTTGATCGCAAGATATAGAAGAACTCCCCCTGAAGATGTGCATAGTGAGGAATTTGCTTTTGAAGCAATGCATACTTGAAGTGTATAATCATGGAGATCTCCCCCTATATCTTGTAATTCATACACGCATTTGATATATAATATGAAGAATTTGAAATGCATGATGAAATATGGTGACTGATGTAATTCAGCATGCATGCATTAACATTAATGAGGAATAAGCATGCAGAAGAACATAGCAAAAGTATCAGGTCACCATAGAGTTTAAGGTTACAACTCGATCCAGCAAAGTCATCAGAAGAACGAGAGTTGTAACTTAGCAAAAAAACGCCCATATAAGATAGACCTGCTTGCAGACTAACTCAAATTTCTCCCCCTTTGTCATCGAATTACCAAAAGGGTTGAAACTGAGGACTAACACCCCTGAAGAATATCATGTTGATGGAGGAGCACCAGCGTTGTCAGGGTCTTGAGTCGATGTAGGGCCTGCTGCAGTGTCGTCCAAGTCTTCATGCTCGTCCGTGGCGCGTGATGAAGAATATGAGCTAGCCACCACGGAAGGAACCTTGACCCTCTTGAATTTCTTCGGTGGAGGAGCAGACCAGTCAAAGTCTTCCTTGAAGCCCATTTGCTTCAGGTCTTCTTCACCATATAGATGTGACAGAATAGCCCAGGTGCGATCAAACACTTCATGGAGGTAGTAGTGGTTTTTCTTCACTGCATTATGTGTGGAAGTCATGTTGTGAAGAATAGAACCAAACTGACACTTAACCCACTTGTGGTTGCGATCCACCTTCTGGTGAAGACTTATCGCGAGCTCACGATCAACAAGACACGAGGAGCAGTAGCTTGAGGACTTGTCTTGGTAGCATTGGCAGCAGTATCATGAGTGGCAGAGTCATCATTGGTGGAGTAATATGCAGCTTTGAGGAACTGACCATCCAATGGACGAATGCCTTCATCGATCACGGCTAGTGACTTGCCCTTCTCATCAGATGAGGAAATTGTCCGCTTGAGGACTTCGATAGGGGGCAAGTAGCTGAGGTGATTCAGAAAATCAGCCTTGTAGTTGAGTGAAGACCTTGTTCTGAGGAATCTCATGATCCACGGCGCATAAGGCTTCAGCTCAAATGGAGAAAGTGCAACATTTGCCAGAGTCCTCATGAAGAAATCATGATAATTTATGGGAATGCCATGCTTGATGTTGAAAAGCATGTTCTTCATCATTCCGATAATTTCTTCATCGGATGAGTTATGGCCTTTGATGGGACTCATGGTCTTCGTCAGAATGTGGTAGATTGTCCTTGGCACATAGAGCAATTCCTTCACAAGGAATTTGGTCCTTGGAGCTTGTCCTGGCTTCAGCAGCTTCATGAGCACTTGCGTATAGTGATCAGTGAGTTCAGGCTCATCATACAGATAACGAGCACCGTCAAGTGGAGGACTGATTGGTAGGGCACGAAGCAATTCAGTGGTTGGTGCCTTGTAATGAGTATTTTCAATCATCCAGTCCAACACCCATGAGTTGACGTCAGCAGCATCGCCTGTGATATGCAAAGTTGCGTAGAACTGAAGAATGAGCTCTTCATTCCAATCATCGATGTTAGAGCAAAAATTGAGTAAGCCAGTGTCATGAATCATGCTGAGGACTTGAGAGAAGCAAGGCATGGATTCCATGTCCACATGAGGAATATGCTCATGATCGAAGACTTTGTCCTTGTTATGCAAAGACCGAGGAATAGAAGTTTGCTGGTGGCAGTCGTAAACGCTTCCTTCTAAGACGAGCATTGTCATAGGGGTTGAAGTCAGTGAAGAACACGTGCTCGCCGAAGAAATCATCAGCCTTGAATTTCTGCTTCTTCGAGAAAGGATCCTTGGGCTTGGGCTGAGGAGTGTCAGTCAATTGCAGCACCACTTCAGGAATCGCAATCTCAGGTTCCTCAGGCTGAGGAATTTCAGGCTCTTCTTCAGCTTCAGCTTGGGTCGTCAATTCTTCATTGACAATTTCTTCAGCACTAGTGGCTGGAATTTATTCATGAACACTTGGGGTTGCATGAGGTTCTTCAGATCCCATTTGCACTTTAGTGGCGGCAGGGGACTGGGGGATAGCTTGAAGGGGAGTGAACATTGGAGAGTTGGGATGTTGACTGTCCCAAAATTAGTCATTGAGCACAGGAGTGGTACAGCCAATGTCCACATCCTCCTCTTCAATTTCTTCAACACCTGCCTCTTCAGCAGTAAACTGAGGCAAAGGTGAGGAAATGATTGGGGTTAAAGGGATCTTATCCACTTCAATTTCTTCGTCCAACTGCTCTGAAGAAGCAGCAAAAGGAGTTTCTTCATCAGATTCATCAGGAATCACATAGTCATCACCAAAAGGAACAAGGTCCTTTGATGGCATTGATGAAACTGGAACGGCATCAATTGGATTATCAATCGAACTGATTAGAGTCCTCATCTTCTTCGGAGCTGAAGAATTTGAAGAAGTTGATGCCTTCCTTTTCTTCACAGCTGCGCATTCTGCAGCCTTGGTCTTCTTCACATCTGATGCAGATGGAAGGATTGGAGTTGGTGTAGGCGCAGGAGGTGCAGAGGACATTGGTTCATTTTCTTCAGGCGCAACTGATGCAGGTGCCCTGACATGTTCACTTTCTTCAGGCGCACCAGTAGTGGATGCCCTGGCAATATTTTCAGCGGCTAGAATGGAGTCATCAGCCCCAGCACTCTCATTTTCTTCAGCAGCCTGATTGTCATCAGCGGTGCTGGCATTTTCTTCAGTAGGCTGAGCAGACGGCTCAGCTTGAGTAACTTCAACGTGCACAGGTGGAGCAGCACTTGAAGTGAACTTCTTCATCAGATTGACGAAACGCACCTTGGCGCCCTTCCAGTCAGCATAATAGTGATCAAATCCATCACTCAATTGCTTGATTTCAGCTTGCAGAGCAATGAGCTAATCAGGGGTGAGAGTGAGGACATTGTCCTTGAGGTAGCGCTGTTTCTTGTACTGCGCTTTCTTCAGACTTCTGCCTTGTTCAAATTTCCATTTCTCTTCTTCAATGAAGGCAGTGAGGACATGGCTTTGACCAGGCATGAGGTTCATCTCCGGCAAAGGCTTGTTGGGGTCCTTGTGCCATAAGTCAATGTAATCGAGGATTAGCTTGGGATCCAACATTAGTGGCACATTAATGCCTTTGGCTCTAGCGACCCTGGCTTGCCTGTTTCGGATGACTTTAGCAAGTTCTTCATCATCAGCCTCATCATCATCAGAAGGTACATGGAAGGCGACCTGCTTCTTGTGAGGACTTGGGCGAGTGCCTCATCCAGCAGTGGCCTTTTCCTTCAGCAAAGAGGGACCAGCTGAGGAATTTCGAGCAGCAGAGGAGCTTGTAGATGCTCCTGAGGCAATAGAGAAGCCTTGAGTCCTTTGGCACGTGGCGAGATGCACAGGTGTCGAGGATTTTGTTGGAGCAGCTGAAGACTTTGACGGAGGAGTTGAGGAATTTGACGGAGCAGACTGAGGAATTTGCCGTGAGGGCCTTGAGGAATCTGGCCTTGATGGCATAGCAGAGGAGCTTGGCCGTGAGGGAATTGAAGGTGAAGCACTGGACTTGTGTGCAGGCTTCTTGTGCATAGCCTTCTTGGGCTGGCTGGCAGAGGCCTCACCAGAGGTGCTACCTCTTGAGCACTGCGTTGGGTTTCCCCGAAGAGGAGAGGATGATGCAGCAAAGTAGCGTAAGTATTTCCCTCAGTTTTTGAGAACCAAGGTATCAATCCAGTAGGAGGCCACACACAAGTCCCTCGTACCTACACAAAACGATAGCTCCTCGCAACCAACGCGATTAGGGGTTGTCAATCCCTTCACGGCCACTTACGAGAGTGAGATCTGATAGAGATGATAAATAATATTTTTGGTATTTTTGGTATATAGATGCAAAGTGAAAAGTAAAAGGCAAAGTAAAAACAGAGCAAGTATTAAAGTAATGGAAATTGATATGATGAGAATAGACCCGGGGGCCATAGGTTTCACTAGTGGATTCTCTCAAGAGCATAGATATTCTACGGTGGGTGAACAAATTACTGTTGAGCAATTGACAGAATGGAGCATAGTTATGAGTATATCTAGGTATGATCATGTATATAGTCATCACGTCCAAGACAAGTAGACCGAAACAATTCTGCATCTACTACTATTACTCCACTCATCGACCGCTATCCAGCATGCATCTAGAGTATTAAGTTAAAAACAGAGTAACGCCTTAAGCAAGATGACATGATGTAGGGGGATAAATTCATGCATATGATAAAAACCCCATCTTGTTATCCTCGATGGCAACAATACAATATGTGCCTTGCTGCCCCTTCTGTCACTGGGAAAGGACACCGCAAGATTGAACCCAAAGCTAGGCACTTCTCCCATTGCAAGAACTACCAATCTAGTTGGCCAAACCAAACAGATAATTCGAAGAGACTTGCAAAGATAACCAATCATACATAAAAGAATTCAGAGAAGATTCAAATATTATTCATAGATAAGCTGGATCATAAACCCACAATTCATCGGTCTCAACAAACACACCGCAAAAAGAAGATTACATCGAATAGATCTCCACGAGAGAGGGGGAGAACATTGTATTGAGATCCAAAAAGAGAGAAGAAGCTACTAGCTATGGACCCGAAGGTCTGAAGTAAACTACTCACACTTCATCGGAGGGGCTATGGTGTTGATGTAGAAGCCCTCCATGGTTGATGCCCCCTCTAGCGGAGCTCCGGAACAGGCCCCAAGATGGGATCTTGTGGATACAGGAAGTTGCGGCAGTGGAATTAGGTTTTTGGCTCCTCTTCTAATCGTTTGGGGGTACGTAGGTATATCTAGGAGGAAGGAGTACGTCGGTGGAGCAACAGGGGGCCCACGAGGCAGGGGGCGCGCCCTAGCGGGCACCCTCGTGACCGCCTCCTCTGTGTCTTGGCGTAGGGTCCAAGTCTCCTGGATCACGTTCGGTGAGAAAATCACGTTTCTGAAGGTTTCATTCCGTTTGGACTCCGTTTGATATTCGGTTTCTTCGAAACACTGAAATAGGCAAAAAAACAGCAATTCTGGGCTGGGCCTCCAGTTAATAAGTTAGTCCCAAAAATAATATAAAAGTGGAAAATAAATCCCAATATAATCCAAAACAGTAGATAAAGTAGCATGGAGCAATAAAAAATTATAGATACGTTGGAGACGTATCAGGCATCCCCAAGCTTAATTCCTGCTCGTCCTCGAGTAGGTAAATGATAAAAAGAGAATATTTGATGCGGAGTGATACTTTGGCATAATTTCAATGTAAATCTTCTTAATTGTGGTATGAATATGCAGATCCGAAAGATTCAAGATGAATGTTCATATTGACATAAAAATAATAATACTTCAAGCATACTAATCAAAGCAATCATGTCTTCTCAAAATAGCATGGCAAAAGAAGGTTCATCCCTACAAAATCATATAGTTAGGCTATGCTTCATTTTCGTCACACAAAGATGTTCCCAACTTCTATACACCCGATGACAAGCCAAGCAATTGTTTCATACTTAAATAATCTCAAACTTTTTCAACCTTCACGCAATACATGAGCGTGAGCCATGGATATAGCACTATGGGTGGAATAGAATATGATGATGGGGATTGTGTGGAGAAGACAAAAAAGGAGAAAGTCTCACATTGACGAGGATAATCAACGGGCTATGGAGATGCCCATTAATTGATGTCAACATGAGGAGTAGGGATTGCCATGCAACGGATGCACTAGAGCTATGAATGCTCAACAAAAGAAAACTAGTGGGTGTGCATCCAACTCGCTTGCTCATGAAGACCTAGGGCATTTGAGGGAGCCCATCGTAGGAATATACAAGCCCAGTTCTATAATGAAAAATTCCCACTAGTATAAAAAGACAACTTATGAGACTCACTACATGAAGAACAGGTTGCTACGTTGAAGCACAATATATGAGACTCACTATATGAAGAACAAGGTGCTACTTTGAAGCATAAGTGTGGAAAAAGAGATAGTAGCATCGCCCTTTCTATTTATTTTCTTTTTCTTTTCTTTTATTTTTTGGGCCTTTTATTTTGGCCTTTCTTCTTTTTTTTCTTTTTTTTCTTTTGGGAAATGCTCTAATAATGATGATCATCACACTTATATTGATTACAACTTATGAATTACAACTCGAAACTAGAACAAGATATGACTCTATATGAATGCCTCCGTCGGTGTATGAGGATGGTGCAATGGATCAAGAGTGACATGTATGAAAAATAATGCATGGTGGCTTTGCCACAAATACGATGTCAACTACATGATCATGCAATGGCAATATGAAAAAAGTAATGTATGTCATGATGATGATGAATGGAACGGTGGAAAGTTGCATGGCAATATATCTCGGAATGGCTATGGAAATGCCATAATAGGTAGGTATGGTGGCTGTTTTGAGGAAGATATAAGGAGGTTTATGTGTGATAGAGTGTATCATATCACGGGGTTTGGATGCATCGGCGAAGTTTGCACCAACTCTCAAGGTGAGAAAGGGCAATGCATGGCACCGAAGAGGCTAGCAAAGGCGGAAAGGTAAAAGTGCGTATAATCCATGGACTCAACGTTAGTCAAAGAAATCATATACTTATTGCAAAAATTTAGAAGTCATCAAAAATCAAGTACTACGTGCATGCTCCTAGGGGGATAGATTGGTAGGAAAAGACCATCGCTCGTCCCCGACCGCCACTCATAAGGATGCACAAGCCAGGTACACTTCATGTTTCAAATTTGTTACACAACTTTAACCATGCGTTTATGCTACGGGACTTGCAAACTTCAACACAAGCATTTCTCAAATTCACAACTACTCAACTAGCACGACTTTAATATTATCACCTCCATATCTCAAAACAATTATCAAGCATCAAACTTATCTTAGTATCCAACGCACTCAAAAGAAAGTTTCACATATCTTGAATACCAAGTATATTAATATTAAGCAAATTACCATGCTATTAATCACTCTTAAAATAATCTAAGTGAAGCATGGGAGATCAATAGTTTCTTTAAACAAATCCACCACCGTGCTCTAAAAGATCTAAGTGAAGCACTAGAGCAAAAATTATCACACTCAAAAGATATAAGTGAAGCACTAGAGTATTATATCAAATTCCAATTCATGTATGGCTCTCTCAAAAGGTGTGTACAGAAAGGATGATTGTGGTAAACTAACAAGCAAAGACGCAAATAATACAAGACGCTCCAAGCAAAACACATATCATGTGGTGAATAAAAATATAGCTCCAAGTAAATAACCGATGGAAGTAGACGAAAGAGGGGATGCCTTCCAGGGCATCCCCAAGCTTTGACTTTTTGGTGTCCTTGGATTATCTTGGGGGTGCCATGGGCATCCCCAAGATTAGGCTCTTGCCACTCCTTGTTCCATAATCCATCAAAAGAATTCACCCAAAACTTGAAAACTTCACAACACAAAACTCAATAGAAATCTCGTGAGCTCCGTTAGAGAAAGAAAACAAAAGGCTATTTTAAGGTACTGTAATGAACTCATTCTTTATTTATATTGGTGTTAAACCTACTGTATTCCAACTTCTCTATGGTTCATAAACTATTTTACTAGCCATAGATTCATCAAAATAAGCAAACAACACACGCAAAACAGAATCTGTCAAAAACAGAACAGTCTGTAGCAATCTGCAACTAACGCAAACTTCTGGAACTCTAAAAATCCTACCAAAATAGGAAGTCCTGGACAATTTGTTTATTGAACAGATGCAAAAAGAATCAACGCAAAAGCACGTTCCTGTGATTTAACAAAATTATATTTGTGCGTGCAAAGTTTCTGTTTTTCAGCAGAATCAAATCAACTATCATCGTAGGTTATCATATAGGTTCTACTTGGCATAAACACTAATTAAAAGATAAAAACACATCTAAACATAAGGTAGATGGAAGATTTATTAAATAATAGCAAGGAAAAATATTGGGTTGCCTCCCAACAAGCGCTTTTCTTTAAAGCCTTTTTTAGCTAGGCATTGAGATTTCAAGGATGCTCACATCAAAGACAAGAATTGAAGCACAAAGAGAGCATCATAAAACATGTGACAAACACATCTAAGTCTAACATACTTACTATGCATAGGCATATTATAATCAAACAAATTTGCAAGGCAAGCAAAAACTAGTATACGCAAAGAAGAAGAAAGAGACGATAGAAATCTCAACATGACGAGAGGTAATTTAATAAGATAAAAATTTCTACGACCATATTTTCCTCTCTCATAATAATTACATGTAGGATCATAGGCAAATTCAACAAAATAGCTATCACGAAACATACTATCAACATGATCCACATGCATGCAAAGTTGACATTCTTCCAAGATAGCTGGATTAACATTAACTAAAGTCATGACCTTTGCGAACCCACTTTTATCAAAAATATCATAAGATTGAACATACTCCAAATATATGGGATCTAAAGTTGACATTCTTCCAAACCCACTATAAATGTTATTGCAAACACTATTATCAATCTCATATTCATCATGGGGCTTAAATAAATTTTCAAGGTTATAAGAAGAATCACCCCAATCATGATCATTGAAATAAGTAGTAGACATAGCAAAACTAGCATCCCCAACCTTAGAGTTTTGCATATTATTAACACAATTGACATCAAGAGAATTTATAGGAAAATCATTGCAATCATGCTTTTTATTCAAGGAGTTATCGTGAATCTCTTCATAAATTTCTTCATCATAATTTTCAGATTCATGAATTTCAAGCAAAACTTCATAAAGATAATCTAGTGCACACTCACTAGCAATTGGTTCATCATAATTGGATCTCTTAAAAAGATTAGCAAGCGGATGAGGATCCATAGATCTTAAGTTCTCAGTTTAGTAATAAATAAGCATCTAATCCAACCAAACGAGCAAACGAAAGGGCAAGCAAAAAGAGAGGAGGAGATTTGGGAAAAGAGAGGGCGAATAAAACGGCAAGGGTGAAGTGGGGGAGAGGAAAATGAGAGGCAAATGGCAAATAATGTAAATGCAAGGGAGATGGGTTTGTGATGGGTACTTGGTATGTCTTGACTTGAGCGAAGACCTCCCCAGCAACGGCGCCAGAAATTCTTCTTGCTACCTCTTGAGCACTGCATTGGATTTCCCCGAAGAGGAGAGGATGATGCAGCAAAGTAGCGTAAGTATTTCCCTTAGTTTTTGAGAACCAAGGTATCAATCCAGTAGGAGGCCACACACAAGTCCCTCGTACCTACACAAAACGATAGCTCCTCGCAACCAACGCGATTAGGGGTTGTCAATCCCTTCATGGTCACTTACGAGAGTGAGATCAGGTAGAGATGATAAATAATATTTTTGGTATTTTTGGTATATAGATGCAAAGTGAAAAGTAAAAGGCAAAGTAAAAACAAAGCAAGTATTAAAGTAATGGAAATTGATATGATGAGAATAGACCTGGGGGCCATAGGTTTCACTAGTGGCTTCTCTCAAGAGCATAGATATTCTACGGTGGGTGAACAAATTACTGTTGAGCAATTGACAGAATTGAGCATAGTTATGAGTATATCTCGGTGAGGGAGTCCTGGACTAGGGGGTGTCCGGGCAGCCGGACTATCATCGTCAGCCGGACTCCAAGACTATGAAGATACAAGATTGAAGACTTCGTCCTGTGTCCAGATGGGACTTTCCTTGGCATGGAAGGCAAGCTTGGCAATATGGATATGTAGATCTCCTACCATTGTAACCGACTCTGTGTAACCCTAGCCCTCCCCGGTGTCTATATAAACCGGATGTTTTAGTCCGTAGAACAACACAACCATTACAACAATCATACCATAGGCTAGCTTATAGGGTTTAGCCTCCTTGATCTCGTGGTAGATCCACTCTTGTACTACCCATATTATCAATATCAATCAAGCAGGAGTAGGGTTTTACCTCCATCGAGAGGGCCTGAACCTGGGTAAAAACATCGTGTCCCTCGTCTCCTGTTACCATCCGCCTAGACGCACAGTTCGGGACCCCCTACCCGAGATCCGCCGGTTTTGACACCGACATTGGTGCTTTCATTGAGAGTTCCTCTATGTCATCGCTGATAGGTTTGATGGCTTCTTCAATCAACAACAACTCAGTCCAGGGTGAGACTTTTCTCCCCGGGCAGATCTTCGTATTCGGCGGCTTCGCCTTGCGGGCAATTCACTTGGCCATCTGAGCAGATCGAAGCTACGCCCAGCCATCGTCGGTTTGGAAGCCTAAACTTCACGGTAGACATCCGCGGAGACTTGATCTTGATGGATCCGAGCCACACCGAAGGCGCGCCCGACCGCCACGATGGGCATGATCTAACTCTGCCGCGGACAAGACTTTTGGAGGTCAAGACACGAATCCGCTCCGACCCATAGTTCGGAGCCGATCGCGCAGATCGAGGATAGGTGGCTGGACACCGCCTCGGGAGCTGCAACCACTACGGTGATGGAGCCGAATACTGACCTTGTCCCTTATAAAGCTCATGACTCCGAGGCACCGGACTCCTTGGCGGACTCCGAACCTCCTGCGCCCCGGCCAATCGAATCCGATTGGGCGCCGATCATGGAGTTCACTGCCGCGGACATCTTTCAGCACTCACCCTTTGGCGACATCCTAAATTCGGTAAAGCATCTCTCGCTATCCGGAGAGCCCTGGCCGGACTACGGCCAGGATGGTTGGGATGCGGACGACGAAGAAATTCAAAGCCCACCCACCACCCACTTTGTAGCCACTGTCGACGATCTAACCGACATGCTAGACTACGACTCCGAAGACATCGACGGTATGGACGATGATGCCGGAGACGATCAAGAACCAGCACCTACAGGGCACTGGAAGACCACCTCGTCATACGACATATACATGGCGGACACCCCAAAAGATGGGGACGGCGAAGAAGCAGCGGAGGCAGATTCCTTAAAGAAACAGCCCAAGCGCCGACGTCAGCGGCGCCGCTCTAAATCCCGCCACAGCAAGAATGGAGATTCCGGCACAGGAGATAATAATACCCCAGAAAGTGCCGATGACAATCCCCTCCAGCAAGATTCAGCGCAGGAGGATGCGGAAGCAAGCCCTCACGAGAAAGCGTTAGACGAAGAGGTCGAGGATGATAATTACATACCTCCCTCCGGAGATGAGGCAAGCCTCGACGACGACGAATTCGTCGTGCCTGAGGATCCCGTCGGACAAGAGTGTTTCAAACGCAGGCTAATGGCCACAGCAAATAGCCTAAAGAAAAAGCAGCAGCAGCTTCAAGCTGATCAAGACCTGCTGGCCGACGGATGGACCGAGGTCCTCGCGTCAAGAGTATGAACTCGAACGCCCTCCAAGAGCTACCCAAACGTAAGTTGCTCTCCGATTAGAGGAGGAAGCATACATACCTTCATCACCAGCGCTGTCGGCCGACCGACCACCCCGTGGTCGCGACAGAGAGGCATCCAGGCCCTCCATCAAGACCGTACCCCGGCACCACTCGAAAAGTACGACGACACGAGGGAATGCACCGGACTTGCGGGATATATTGGAGGACAAGGCAAGACAATCCAGATCTATCTATGGATCACGTGAGTGCCCCGCGACCCATGACGAATACCGTCGCGCCGGATACAGCAACTCCGGTCGGGCAGAACACAGCAGACAACGCTCTCTTGAGCTACGTCGTGATATTGCTCAATATAGAGGCGCCGCACACCCACTATGCTTCACAGACGAAGTAATGGATCATCAAATCCCTGAAGGGTTTAAACCCATCAACATTGAATCCTACGATGGCACAATAGACCCCGCGGTTTGGATCGAGGATTATCTCCTTCATATCCATATGGCCCGCGGCAACGATCTCCACGCCATCAAATATCTCCCGCTCAAGCTTAAAGGACCAGCTCGGCATTGGCTTAACAGCCTGCCCGCAGAGTCAATTGGGTGTTGGGAGGACCTGGAAGCCGCATTCCTCGACAACTTCCAGGGCACATATGTGCGACCACCAAACGCCGATGACCTAAGCCACATAATTCAGCAACCAGACGAATCGGCCAGACAATTCTAGACACGGTTCTTAACAAAGAAAAATCAAATCATCGACTGTCCGGATGCAGAGGCCCTCGCAGCCTTCAAACATAACATCCGCAACGAGTGGTTGGCCCGGCACCTAGGACAGGAAAAGCCGAAATCCATGGCATCCCTCACATCACTCATGACCCGCTTCTGCGCGGGAGAGGATAGCTGGCTAGCTCGCAGCAACAACCTCAGTAAAAATGCTGGCAGTCCGGATATTAAGGACCACAATGGCAGGTCGCGTCGAAAACAAAACAAACGCCGCGTTAACGGCGACAACAATGAGGATACGGCAGTCAACGCCGGATTCCGAGGCTCTAAACCCGGTCAGCGGAAGAAGCCATTCAAAAGAACCACTCCGGGACCGTCCAATTTGGATCGAATACTCGACCGCTCTTGCCAGATACATGGCACCCCCGAAAAGCCAGCTAACCACACCAACAGAGGTTGTTGTGTTTTCAAGCAGGCAAGGGGCTGCACAGCGACGACGAGGAAGAGACCAGGCCGCCGAATAGTAGAGGACAGAAGGGCTTCCCCCCACAAGTGCGGACGGTAAACATGATATACGCAACCCATATACCCAAGAGGGAGCGGAAGCGTGCACTGAGGGACGTATATGTGATGGAGCCAGTCGCCCCGAAGTTCAATCCATGGTCCTCTTGCCCGATCACTTTCGATCGAAGAGACCATCCGACCAGTATCCGCCATGGCGGATTCGCCGCATTGGTTTTAGACCCAATCGTCGATGGATTTCACCTCACGACAGTCCTGATGGACGGCGGCAGTAGCCTGAACCTGCTTTATCAGGATACAGTGCGCAAGATGGGCATAGACCCCTCAAGGATTAAACCTACAAAGACGACCTTCAAAGGCGTCATACGAGGTGTTGAGGCCAATTGTACAGGCTCAGTCACACTAGAACTGGTCTTCGGATCCCCGGATAATTTCCGAAGCGAGGCGTTAATCTTCGACATAGTCCCGTTCCGCAGCGGCTATCACGCTCTGCTCGGACGAACCGCGTTCGCAAAGTTCAATGCGGTGCCGCATTATGCATACCTCAAGCTCAAGATGCCAGGCCCTCGTGGAGTCATCACGGTCAATGGAAATACGGAATGCTCCCTCCGAACGGAGGAACATACAATGCTCTCGCGGCGAAGTCTGAGCAGCCTTCTAAGGCAATTTTGAGTCCGGCCGTTAAACGACCGGACACGGCCAAACGCACCCGGAGCAACATCAATCAAGACCACCTGGCACGTTCCGAGCACGCGTAGCAATGCGGCCCCAACCCCAGCCCTCGCATAATTGCAAGACCAGCTCTCCGCGTACATCATTACGCTCTGGAGATACCATGGGCATAGGGGGAGGGGCACGACCACAATAGGCCCAGAGCGCGGCTCGACCACACCAGGGGCTCCCAAGTGTGTCGCTCTTTTCATTTTTATTTTCCTTCTTTTTATACACAGACTCCGTTCACGGAGGCCTCGTCCGCGGCGAACCCGCCGAACTCACGATGCAACAGCCAGGGAGGGACAAAGGCTGCGACGAATACTCAGGTGGTCTCCATTACGAGCATTAAATTTGTTAAATACACCATTCCGCAGCCTACCCCTGGAGGGAGACACGTCTAATTAGTCCAATCCCTTGCTTGCCGCACTATTTGTATCATTCCGCACTCATAGCAGAATTCCTTGAATAAACAATGCAGCACTTTTTGCCTATAATTGCATTACTTTACATATATGTTCATGACATCTTGCACCCGTATATTTTGGTACGGCCGAATACACCAGGGGCTTATGTTCCCCACATTATGGTGTGATAAGTCCGAACACTTTCGCAAGTGCGGCACCCCGAACTTAAAGCATTATATGAATCGTCTCTGAATCATGTCTTGGGTCAATAGTTGGGTTTGCCCGGCTCCCATGTTTTGGTACCTTACGTTCCGTTCTGTCGGCTATAGCACTGGGAGAACCACTGCGATTGCGCCCCGGTTGAGCTGGGCGGCGCCTCGATGGAAAGCTAAAACTGACTGTCATGATAAGGCGAGAGACTGGTCGCTGTTCGAGAGGTCTTTTCGAGTCCCTAAAGACTTATGCCGCTTCGAGCGAAGAACCGGATAATGTCCAGCCAAGGCGTGGATAGCGCCCCGAACTCGGTCTTCCGAATACTAGGGGCTTTGCCAAAATTTAAAATTATAGAATTCTATGGCTAAGTGAGAGTGTTCAAGCATTATAAGTCCGGTTGCCTTGTTCGTTGTGTTGAGCGCCTCCCTAGATGGACCCAAAAATGGGAACAAGAGCGCTCAAGTTTATCCTGAACACCCCAGCACTCGTGGCATGGGGGTTGAAGCCGACGACTTGCCATCTCTCAGATTTAATAAATGGCCGCACAGAAGGTAATATTTTAAATCAATAAGCGTTGCTTAGCGCATATGAACAAAGTTTTCAGCGCACAGGATAACACATAGCGAGTTTACTCAATAATTACATCTCTGGGCACTCATCCGCAATCTTGCGGGCACCCTTCAGGACAGTATTATAGTACATCTCGGGCGTGAGATACTCCTTGCCCACTGGCAGCGCGTCAGTGATAAGCCTCTCCGCATCCAGCCTGCCCCAATGCACCTTTGCGCGGGCAAGGGCCCGACGAGCACCTTCAATACAGGCGGAGCGCTTGATGACCTCCACCCAGGGGCACGCATCCACCAGCCGCCGCACGAGGCCGAAGTAGCTCCTAGGCATGGCCTCTCCAGGCCACAGCCGGACTATGAGGCCCTTCATGGCCTGCTCGGCTACCTTGTGGAGCTCGACCAGCTGCTTCAGCTGGTCGCTAGGGGGCACCGGATGACCGGCCTCAGCATACTGAGACCAGAAGACCTTCTCCGTTGAGCTCCCCTCCTCGTCTCGGTAGAATGCGGCGGCATCGGACACGCTGCGAGGCAGATCTGCAAACGCCCCTGGAGAGCTCCGAATTCGGGTAAGTGTCAGGTAGTTTACATTAACATGCTTGCTTTGCATGAAAAATGCCTTACCCGCCACTATTTTCTTCACATCCTCAATCTCCTGGAGGGCCTTACGGGCCTTGGCCTTAGTGGCTTTGGCACTTTCAAGAGCCGAGGCAAGCTCGGACTCTCGAGTCTTCGAGTCGCGCTCCATACTCTCATACTTTTCCATGAGAGCCTGGAGCTCTTACCGCACCTCCGCCACCCGAGCCTCCTGCATCTCTCGCTCCGCTCGTTCATGGCAAGATTATGTTCGGCATGATACGGCCTCCTTCAGGGTTGCCACCTCATTCGTGGCCCCTGCAGTACCCACGTTATCCTTGTTATTTTCATTGCAACCAAAATCCTTTTCTGTAAGGTACAAATTTAAAGATAGTATTACTCACCTTCTTTGTCCTCGAGCTGCTTCTTGGCAAGGCTGAGCTCTTGCTCGGACGGCTCGAGGTCCTGCTTCAACGCACCGACCTCCATAGTCAGTGCGGCAGAGGTCAGCAGCGCAGCCTGCAAACCCATATTGACAAAAATTTTAGCACTCCTGCGTATATCTTTTTTAGATCCTCAATTCGGTTTTTCTTTCTGAGCACCGAACCGAGAATCAGGGGCTACTGTCTATGCGGTATTACATTGCATATTTTTAACTTCTTACCTCAAAGCCTGTTAGAAGGCTACTGCAGGCTTCGGTCAGCCCGCTCTTCGCGAGCTGAACCTTCTGAATCACCGCACTCATGATAGTGCGGTGTTCTTCCTCGATGGAAGCGCCTTTGGCGCCTCAACAAGTTGTCCGGCGCCTCCGTTGGGCGGAGGCCGCCCGGCGTCACGGTCTTGCCCTTCTTGCGAAGGGCCGCTGCCGGACTCGGAACCACTGCGGGTTCTCGGCGTGGAGTCCGGCGCAAAGTCCGGAGGCTGCCTTGTGGCGCCTCGAGCCTCCTCCCGATGGGTCCCTTCACGATCCCACCTCGGCGTCCTCGGCGTCGCGAGGGGTGGAGGCGATCGAGATGGAATCTACATCCGACGGAGCTAACGACCCGCCGATGAAGCGGAAGCGATCATCATCGGCGGACTGCAGGCGGTGTGCGGCATTAGAAGGACACTATGTGACACAAAGAGAAATTATAAATCATTCAGGAACCGGATACTTACGATCTTGCGGAGGCTGGCCCTTGAGGGCCACTCTTCGCCGCCAACGTTGGCATTGGCGGAGCTGTCCGGGAATAGTCCTTCCCTCTTGGACCCTTCGCCTCCCGGTTAGGGAAGCCTTCCTTTCCTCTCTCCTTCCTCCGGGAGAGAGTCCTCTTCCTCCTCGCTCTTGGGAGGAGTCCGCCTCGAGCCATCGGACGATGAGTCCGATATCACCTGGCGTCGGGAACTTCTTCGAGTTCCCGTGGCCTTCTTCTTGGCCTTCTTCTCCGGCACAACATAGAGTGCCGGGACCAGCAGCCCCGTTAAGCGGGCGTCCGCTGGGTCTTCGGGGAGGGGAGCCGGACAGTCTACCTGTCCGGACGTCCTCTGTCAGTCCTGTCAAAGGCACTGGGAGTTTTAGATCCCACATAGAGTCAAACTATGAGGAAAAACAACTGTCCCATAGAGGATAACGAAGCTTACCTCACCGGCCAGGCGCTTGGTGCTGAATCCGCGATCTTCAGTCGCGGACGCGGGGGCTTCTCCGCCCTTGAACAACACCCTCCAGACGGCTTCATATGTCGTGTCGAAGAGCCCGCTCAGAGTCCGGTGTTGTGCCGCATCGAACTCCCACAGGTTGAAGGCCCGTTGTTGGCAGGGGAGAATCCGGTGGATGAGCATGACCTGGATCACATTGACAAGCCTAAGCTTCTTGTTCATTAGGGTCTGGAGACAGGACTGGAGTCCTGTCAGCTCCTCCGAACTGCCCCATAGCAAGCCCTTCTCTTTCCAGGAGGTGAGCTGCATCGGGATACCAGATCTAAACTCGGGGGTCGCCGCCCATTTAGGGTCGCGCGGCTTGGTGATGTAGAACCACCCTGATTGCCACCCCTTGACGGACACCATGAAGGCCCCTTCGAGCCAGATGACGTTGGGCATCTTGCCCAACATGGCGCCTCCGCACTCCGCTTGAGCGCCCTTCACCACCTTCGGCTTGACATTGAAGGTCTTGAGCCACAAGCCTAAGTGGGGCTGGATGCAGAGGAAGGCCTCGCACACGACGATGAACACCGAGATGTTGAGGATGAAGTTTGGCGCCAGGTCGTGGAAATCCAGGCTGTAATAGTACATGAGCTCCCGGACAAAGGGATGCAACGGGAAGCCCAGTCCGTGGAGGAAGTGGGGAAGGAATACGACCCTCTCATGGGGCCTGGGGGTGGGGATGAGCTGCCCCTTGTCGGGCAGCCGGTGCGCGATGTCGCCGGAAAGGTATCCTGCGCTGCGCAGCTTTGCGATGTGCTCCTCCGTAGCGGAGGAGGCCAACCATTTGCCTCCCGCTCCGGACATGGTCAGAGAAGGTCGAGACGAGATGCGCGGACTTGGGCGCTGGAGCTCGAGTGCACGAAGATGGATAAGTAGAGGAGGAAGAGGGCGTAGGTAAAAAAGGTGGATCCTTATCCCATTATATATGGGCGGACGAAAACTATGCGTCCCCACCGGTCTGGTAAAACTCGCTTATCTCCCAAGCGCCACCATCAATGGCGCGGTTGGGTTACCCACGTCCGTATTAATGAGAATCCCGGAATAAGGGGAACACGATCTCTGCTTCGACAAGACGTGCCAAGGAAACCGCTTCGCTAAACGCGCTAAGGTGGTATAATAAAAAACGATTCCAGTAAAGGCTTGGTGGTGGTGTGACGTCACGCCACAAAATACGTCAGCGGATTGAACTTGTGTACATAATATTCTATCTACGGGGGAATGTGGAAATTATTTTGCAGAGCCGGACACTATCCTGGTGTTCACAATCTTCTATGAATTATTCGGAGGTGGAACCCGCCTTGCAATGCCGAACAATATGCGCGCCGGACTCATCGTCATTGAAGCCTGGTTCAGGGGCTACGGAGGGAGTCCTGGACTAGGGGGTGTCCGGGCAGCCGGACTATCATCGTCAGCCGGACTCCAAGACTATGAAGATACAAGATTGAAGACTTCGTCCCGTGTCCGGATGGGACTTTCCTTGGCGTGGAAGGCAAGCTTGGCGATTCGGATATTTAGATCTCCTACCATTGTAACCGACTCTGTGTAACCCTAGCTCTCCCCGGTGTCTATATAAACCGGAGGGTTTTAGTCCATAGGACAACACAACCATTACAACAATCATACCATAGGCTAGCTTCTAGGGTTTAGCCTCCTTGATCTCATGGTAGATCCACTCTTGTACTACCCATATTATCAATATCAATCAAGCAGGAGTAGGGTTTTACCTCCATTGAGAGGGCCTGAACCAGGGTAAAAACATCGTGTCCCTCGTCTCCTGTTACCATCCGCCTAGACACACAGTTCGGGACCCCCTACCCGAGATCCGCCGGTTTTGACACCGACACTAGGTATGATCATGTATATATGCATCACGTCCAAGACAAGTAGACCGAAACGATTCTGCATCTACTACTATTACTCCACTCATCGACCGCTATCTAGCATGCATCTAGAGTATTAAGTTAAAAACAGAGTAACGCCTTAAGCAAGATGACATGATGTAGAGGGATAACTTCATGCAATATGATAAAAACAACCATCTTGTTATCCTTGATGGCAACAATAAATACGTGCCTTGCTGCCCCTTCTATCACTGGGAAAGGACACTGCAAGATTGAACCCAAAGCTAAGCACTTCTCCCATTGCAAGAACTACCAATCTAGTTGGCCAAACCAAACCGATAATTCGAAGAGACTTGCAAAGATAACCAATCATACATAAAATAATTCAGAGAAGATTCAAATATTATTCATAGATAAGCTGAATCATAAACCCACAATTCATCGGTCTCAACAAACACACCGCAAAAAGAAGATTACATCGAATAGATCTCCACGAGAAAGGGGGAGAACATTGTATTGAGATCCAAAAAGAGAGAAGAAGCCATCTAGCTACTAGCTATGGACCCGAAGGTCTGAAGTAAACTACTCACACTTCATCGGAGGGGCTATGGTGTTGATGTAGAAGCCCTCCATGGTTGATGCCCCCTCCGGCGGAGCTTCGGAACAGGCCCCAAGATGGGATCTCGTGGATACAAGAAGTTGTGGCAGTGGAATTAGGTTTTTGGCTCCTCTTCTGATCATTTGGGAGTACGTAGGTATATATATGAGGAAGGAGTACGTCGGTGGAGCAACAGGGGGCCCACGAGGCAGGGGGCGCGCCCTAGGGGGAGGGGCGCGCCCCCACCCTCGTGACCGCCTCTTCTATGCCTTTGCGTAGGGTCCAAGTCTCCTGGATCACATTTGGTGAGAAAATCACATTTCCGAAGGTTTCATTCCATTTGGACTCCGTTTGATATTCCATTTCTTCGAAACACTGCAATAGGCAAAAAAGCAGCAATTCTGGGCTGGGCCTCCGGTTAATAGGTTAGTCCCAAAAATAATATAAAATTGGAAAATAAAGCCCAATATAGTCCAAAACAGTAGATAAAGTAGCATGGAGCAATAAAAAAATTATAGATACGTTGGAGACATATCAAGAGGCAGCAGCAGCAGCAGAGTCAACATTGAATTTCCTCACTGCTTCCTTTGCTTGCTTTGCCAGTTTGGCTTGGCGCTTTGCCCATTCGTCAGGATAATCCTCACCACGCTTGAGGCTAGTGGGATCCGCCAACTGGCCTGGTGCCAATGGAGGTCTTGGGTATGGAGGGTTGAGTGCGAATTTCTTCATGTACTTGGGAATTACATACCTGTAATCCCTCCATTCCCTTGCCCATCTCATTTCAATCCTTTGTATGCGCAGCTTGCGCTGATTCTTGTTCTCCTTACCAAACTTGGCCTCATCAGGTGCATCTGCCATTTTCTTCAGTTGAGGAATTTGAACAATCGAATTCTCTGAAGAAGTATGCAACTTTTTTTCGAGGAACGCTGCAAATGAGTTAAGTTGATGAGAACCTAGTGATTCAGTAGCGGACATTTGTACCTGTGAACAAAGTGTAGTTGCGAGGAATTTGGAGAGGTCATATGCGTTCTCAGAGGGTTTTTCAAAAGGATCAAGTTTGAGGAATTTGACCAGATGAGTCTTGAGGAATTTCACTAAGCGTTCTTTGTCTTAGGTTCCAGAGTTATATAGATTGAAAATCCACACAATTGAGGAATCTTGAAGAAAATCATAGCTTAGAGAAACGGATCAAGAACAGATGATGTGTGAGGTGTTCATCTGTGTGAAGAATTGAAGAATAAACACCTTTGAAGATTTTCAGAAAAACTTGAGAATCAAAGCGAGCAGTTAAAGGTAACTTTTAATTACCCAAAGTGAAGAACACGACAAACTAGGAACAACAGATGTGAAGTTCGTCAGTTCAGATCTTCCACGCCCTAACTTGGCGGAGGAAGACGACTACAGCGGCGGCGGAGTGAAGGTTTCCGCGGCCAGCGCGAGTACGACGGCGACGAGGTCGAGGCAGTGAAGCTCTTCCTCACCAGCAACGATGGATTAGCGGTGGTACTATGGTTTGAGAAGCTCGAGCGGGAGAGAGAGATCGAGCGGAGTAAAGGAAGTGAGGAAGGGGTGAGGGGGTATTTATGGTCGCAGTGAAAAACTGTTCGCCCGAAGATTTAGGACAAACATGCCCCTGGCCCTTCTCATCTGCATGACATGTGTCACCCACGTACTGTGAGGTGGCGATCGTGTAGGATCGTGGGTGAATAGATAAGTATATCGTGGGATGAACGGTTTGAGCGGCAGAGCCAAAAATTTAGATAAGATAATTTAAAAGTTCCATTCGCAATTTCTTCAGTTGTGAAGGACACAGTGAAGAATTTGAATGAGTTTCAAATAGAACACATATGAGGAATTTGTGAATAGACTGGGTTGAGTTTAGCATAGAGGGAGAAGGGTCCGATCACATTCACTTAGCAGAAGAATTCAACTTGAAGAAATAACAATAAGTGAATGCTATAGAGGACATAAAACTCATATATATATATATATATATATATATATATATATATATATATATATATTCGAATGAAGAACAACACCGGAAAGAGTGAAGACAATGCAAAGTTGAAGAATTTGAAAAACTGAGGAATTTCAAAATTGAAGAAAAACTCAAATTTAAGATTTTCAACTTTGGTTGGTGGCGTAACCCACCGTATAAGAAAGCTGATTTCAGACACCGTGTACAATTGTCGTAGGGTTCTGAGAATCAATTTCTTCATTAATTTCTTCACACTTAGAGGGGTAGTCTTCATTAATTGAAGAAAAACGTTACTTCATGTGTTGCGCATCTAAGTCATCAAGTCAGCATAAGTGTTAGGATGTGTGTCAATTTCAGAGAACATTCGAAGATTCTAGGATATTTAGCTCACAACGCAACTTGTTAAATCTCTTCTCATCCAAGGGCTTAGTGAAGATATCGGCCAATTGATCTCAGTGCTGACGTGGTCGATGGAGATGTCGCCCTTCAACACATGATCACGAAGAAAATGATGACGAATTTGGATGTGCTTGGTCTTCAAGTGCTGAACTGGGTTATGAGCAATCTTGATGCACTCTCATTGTCACAGTAGAGAGGCACATTCTTCACGTTGACGCCATAGTCCTTGAGTGTTTGCTTCATCCATAGTAGTTGAGCACAGCACGATCCAGCAGCAATGTACTCAGCTTCTGCAGTGGAGAGAGATACGCAGTTCTGTTTCTTCAAGGACCAACAGACCAAAGATCGTCCAAGGAAATGACAAGCGATCGCCAGCGTAGTCAGAGTCTGAATATCCAATGAGATCAAAAGTGGAGCCCTTGGGATACCATAATCCAAGTGTTGGTGTGTGAGCTGAGTATCAAAGAATATGCTTCACAGCCTTATGGTGTGATTCCTTTGGTGTAGCTAGAAATCGGGCACACATGCAAACACTAAGCATAATATCCGGCCTAGATGCACATAGGTACAATAAAGAGCCAATCATGGAGCGGTATACCTTTTGATCAAATTCTTTACCATTTTCATCAGTGCATAGATGGCCATTTGTGGGGATTGGAATTTTGACCCCTTTGCAATCTTGCATGCTGAATTTCCTCAATACATCCTTGAGTTATTTCTCCAGAGATATGAATATTCCATTGCGCGGTTGACAAATTTGAAGACCTAAAAAGAATTTCAACTCTCCCATCATAGACATTTGATATTCTTCACTCATCATATAGGCAAATTCATCACTATATCGTTGGTTAGTACAGCCAAAAATGATATCATCAACATATATTTGGCACACAAACAATTCACCATCATAAGATTTAGTGAAAAGAGTTGGGTCGGGTGAACCGGGTTTGAAGCCATTCTTCACGAAGAATTCCTTCAAGGTATCATACCACGCTCGAGGGGCTTGCTTGAGGCCATACAGGGCCTTGTTGAGCTTGAAGACTTTGTCGGGATTCTTTGGATCTTCAAAACCTGGGGGTTGAGCAACATATACTTCTTCCTCAATCTTACCATTGAGGAATGCACTTTTCACATCCATTTGTTGTAAGATAATATCATGATGGTTAGCATAAGCAAGTAATTTGTGAATAGCCTCAAGTCTAGCAACAGGTGCAAAAGTTTCATCGAAATCAATTCCTTCAACCTGTGTGTAGCCTTGAGCTACAAGCCGTGCCTTATTCCTCACCACAAGGCCATTTTCATCTTGCTTGTTGCGGTAGATCCACTTTGTGCCAATAATGTTGTGCTTGCGAGGATCTGTACATTTAACCAGTTCCCAGACATTGTTGAGCTTGAACTGATGTAATTCTTCTTGCATAGCTTGAATCCACTCAGGCTCCAGAAATGCTTCATCTACCTTAGTGGACTCTGTGATAGAGACAAACGCAAAGTGCCCACAAAAGTTAGATAAATGTGAAGGTTTTGAGTGTGTGACAGGACCTGGTGCTTCAATGTCATCGATGATCTTCTCGATTTGCACTTCATTTGCAATACGAGGATGAGCGGGTTGTCTTCGAGGAATTTGATCCGCATTTTCTTCAGGAGCATTTTCCTCAGCACCATTTTCTTCAGGTGTGCCCGCTCGACGTTCATCACGTTCTGGAATAAATTCTTCAGCAGATTCTTCAGTAGGAATGACATCCTCAGTGGCTTTGAACTTGATAGAATCCTCAGGTGCTGGTTCATCTATCACAGAAGGTAGGTGCTCTCTTTGCGAGCCATTAGTTTCATCGAACCACACATCTATAGTTTCAACAACCTTGTGAAGAACGTTGTTGAAGACTCTGTAGGTGTGCGGGTCCTTTCTGTAACCAAGCATGAAACCCTCATGTGCTTTCGGTGCAAACTTAGAATTGTGATGTGGATCTCTAAACCAACATTTAGCACCGAAGACTTTGAAGTAACTTACATTGGGTTTCTTGTCAGTGAGGAGTTCATAGGCAGTCTTCTTGAAGAATTTGTGAAGATATACTCTGTTGATGATGTGGCAAGCGGTATCAATTGCATCAATCCAGAACCGACGAGGTGTCTTGTATTCATCAAGCATAGTGCGAGCCATTTCAGCGAGGGTTCTGTTTTTGCGCTCCACGACGCCATTCTGTTGAGGAGTATAAGGAGCAGATAACTCATGAGTAATACCAAGTTCATCAAGATAGTCATCAAGACCGGAATTCTTGAACTCAGTTCCATTGTCACTCCTGATGTGCTTGATCTTCACACCAAAGTTGGTTGAAGCCCTCGAGGAAAATCGTTTGAAGACTTCCTGCACTTCATGTTTGTAAGTAACAATGTGTACCCATGTGTAACGAGAATAATCATCAACAATAACCAAGCCATATAGAGATGCATCATTTGTCACAGCGGAATAATGATTAGGACCGAAGAGATCCATGTGAAGCAATTCAAATGGTGAGTGGTAGTCATGATAGTCTTTGCTGGATGCTTGGCCTTTGTCATCTTTACAGCTTCACAGGCTCCGCATAAATGATCCTTGAGGAATTTGACATTCTCAATGCCAATGACATGCTTCTTCTTCGCGGGCGTGTGCAGATTCCTCATGCCAGCATGACCAAGTCGTCGATGCCATAGCCAGCCTTTTGAAGCTTTTGCAAGTAAGCAGGCAGGTTGTGGTCCTGTAGAGAAATCAACAATGTACAAGTCTCCTCTCCTAAATCCTTCAGAGACTTTGGAATTGTCAGCTTCCATGATCACAACACAACGATACTTGCCAAAGACAACAACCATATCAAGATCACAAAGCATTGAGACAGACATGAGGTTGTATCCTAAGGACTCAACAAGCATGACTTTGTCCATGTGTATGTCCTTAGAGATCGCAACCTTACCTAGACCCAATACCTGACTTTTGCCTTTGTCAGCGAAGATGATATGCTTTAGATGTGACGGTGATAAGGGAGCATCCATCAATAGATTCTTGTCACCAGTCATGTGATTTGTACATCCACTATCGAGGACCCACTCATTTGCCTTGGGTTGATCATCCTGAAGATGAATTAGTGGAGCTTACAAACTCATATACTTCATCAGTGAAGAATATGACATCAGTACCATCAGGTCAATTTCATCAAGCAATTTGAACAGATAATCAGTATGAGGACGTGAGAAATGAAGGTTCATTTCATCATGATTAGCCTGTGTCCTATCAGGCATTGTTCAGGTCTCCAGCAAATTCTTCAGTCGTTTTAAGCACGACTGGAGACCTGAGCCTGCATAAGAGATTAGTTCTTTTTATTTACCACCCACATCTGGAGGGTTGGCAAAGAATTCATCACTCTGCGAGCACCATATGAGAAAGGTGGCATGGATGCTAGTCCACTTCTTTTCACATAAGAGGGGTTAGGGTAAGCATATAAATAAGCAGAGAAATTCTTCGAGGACTTATGAACATAATGATTTGAAGAATAATGCACATATTCATAGCCCTTAGATCTACCCTGCGAAGCAGAAGGGTTAGCACGATGATGATCATATGAGGACTTTGATCCTTTTGAGGAATTTGATCCATGTGAGGATTTGGATCTGAGGGAGTCCTGGACTAGGGGGTGTCCGGATAGCCGGACTGTCATCATCGGCCGGACTCCAATACTATGAAGATACAAGATTGAAGACTTTGTCCCGTGTCCGGATGGGACTTTCCTTGGCGTGGAAGGCAAGCTTGGCGATACGGATATGTAGATCTCCTACCATTGTAACCGACTCTGTGTAACCCTAGCCCTCTCCGGTGTCTATATAAACCGGAGGGTTTTAGTCCGTAGGACACAACCATTACAACAATCATACCATAGGCTAGCTTCTAGGGTTTAGCCTCCTTGATCTCGTGGTAGATCCACTCTTGTACTACCCATATCATCAATATCAATCAAGCAGGAGTAGGGTTTTACCTCCATCGAGAGGGCCCAACCAGGTAAAAACATCATGTCCCTTGTCTCCTATTACCATCCGCCTAGACGCACAGTTCGGGACCCCCTACCCGAGATCCGCCGGTTTTGACACCGACATTGGTGCTTTCATTGAGAGTTCCTCTGTGCCGTCACCGATAGGAAGGATGCCTCTTCCCGTCTTTAAAGACGGTATCTTCGCCAAAGGAGCCTTGGCCGCCGGCCAAACTATCCGGCTGGGCGGTTTTCTCATGACCGCCTGTTCGGCCACCGCTTCGACGATGACCTCTCGGGTCATCAAAAGCAATCTTCACGTCAACTTGGAATTTGCCGAGCAGCTGGATCCAATAGAGCTCTCGTCCGTAAACGAGCTCTTGGATCGCATTGCCGCCCTAGGAGTCGCTACAAACTACAATCAGATTGGGCTTAAAACTGATCTGAGAGAGATTAACTCTCCCCAGGTTACCCACCACGTTGCGGTGGTAGAGGAACAACGCGGCGACTCTTCTCCTATATTGAAAACTAGTCATGTCCGGGCTCCCGAACCCTCCATGCCGGATTCCTGCGGAGAGATGGACTTCGATCAAGCACTGAACCTAAAGTCAGGCATCAGACCAGACTCGTTGGACAACGTCCAGCAATCCAAGCTTCCAAATTCGGAAACTTCTCGGCCCTTGAGCCTCGAGATGGGTAGAGTTCCGGACACAATTCCACCCACCCACCCAGACATATGCGATCTATCTCTAATCCGGCAAGAGCCCGCTGAAACAGTACATCATTACTGGGCCAGATTCCTCCTGGTTATGAACAGGATAAAGGACTGTTGAGAGGAAAACGCAAATTCAATTTTCTGCAATAATTGCACGGATGAGGGAATCTTGAACGCCGTCAGCCGTCGTGAAATTACACGCTTCACCGAACTGGCGACCATAGTACGAAAGTACTGTGCGATGGAGAGTTTTCGGAAAACCGAAACTAAGTTTTGGGACAATCTGGCCCCGAACACAACCCTAGTCCGTAACAAAAGGGTGCATTACACTCAGACACCAGGTACAAAAAAAAGAAAAAACCCCATAAAGGGCATGGAACCGTACTTTGGAGGGATGGCTCAGCGGACCTGTAAAATTCACAATCTGATATGCCACCCCAACACATAGCCTTGAGCATGTTGGATATCTGCGGTAGGTGGCCAAAAGTGGCGAGGAGCTTCTAGCCCCGAAAACCACTCCAACAGTGCCAAGACGGTGTCAGCAGTCTTCGAGACTTTCGCATCAAATAATATGCGGAAACGAACAATCCGCAGCCTCACCGAAGTCTACCAAGTAGCAACAACAAATCCATGGAGCGACACGGCCATCACCTTCAACGCCAGCGACAAACCTAAATTCCAAACAGCCAGAGCACCGGTCGCATTGGTCCTCAGTCCAATAGTGGACGGCTTTCGTCTCACCAAGGTACTCATGGATGGCCGCAGCGGACTAAACCTCATCTATGAGGAAACTCTTCAAAAATGGAAATAGAGTGGAGCTGCATTGAGCGAAGCAGCACAACCTTTAGAGGAATAATCCCTAGCTGGGAAGCGTGCTGCACAGGAAAAATCACACTTGATGTGGTGTTCGTCTCGCCAGACAATTACAGGTCTGAAGAGGTGACGTTCCAAGTGGCCCCATTCAGCAGCGGATATCACGCTATATTAGGACGAGAAGCATTCACAATTTTTCAAGCCATACCCCATTACGGGTACATGAAGCTTAAGATGCATGGGCCCGGCGGAATAATCACTCTCGTTAGTGATCCGGACATAGCACTCCGCGCCAAAAATAAGACAGCCGCACTAGTCCTGGAGGCACTATCCGAAGCCCTCACAAGCGGAGGAACTCATCACACAGGTTTCTCAAAGGAATAGGGGCGATGTGATACTCGATAAGAGATCCAAGTCCACCTCCTTTAAACCAGCGGATGAAATAGTCAAATTCCAGGTCCACCCAACGGACCCAACAAAGACGGCCTCCATCGGGGCACAATTGAACCCTGATGTAGATGCCGCACTGCGAGAATTCCTTTGGGAAAATTGGGACATCTTTGCCTGGCACCCTTTAGATATGCCAGGAATCCCACGCAGATTGGCAGAACACAGCCTAAACATCCTAAAAGGATTCAAGCCAGTCAAAC
This sequence comes from Aegilops speltoides, assembly GCA_021437245.1. Classification (NCBI taxonomy): domain Eukaryota; kingdom Viridiplantae; phylum Streptophyta; class Magnoliopsida; order Poales; family Poaceae; genus Aegilops; species Aegilops speltoides. The sequence goes on along the minus strand of CM038141.1, from coordinate 91,500,257 downwards.
AGGCTCTTCGATGATTTTCCGAACCCAAAAGACAGGCAATGGGAGAAGAGCTAGCCAAATTACTGGAAGCCGGATTCATCAGAGACATCAAACATCCGGACTGGCTAGCAAACCTGGTAATGGTACCAAAGAAGGACAAATCCTGGCGCCTATGTGTCGATTTTAAAGACCTCAACAAGGCCTGCCCAAAGGATCCCTTCCCCCTTCCCCGCATCGACCAGATAATCGATACTACTGCAGGGCACGATTCATTGTGCTTCCTTGATGCATACTCCGGCTACCACCAAATCAAGATGGCGGAAGCGGACCAAGCCGCAACGGCATTCATTACTCCATACGGACCATTCTGCTTCAACACGATGCCCTTCGGACTCAAAAACATCGGCGCAACATATCAGCGCATGATTCAGACATGTCTGGCCACCCAGATCGGCAAAACAGTAGAGGCATATGTAGACGACATAGTCGTCAAAACCAAACACGTCGAAACTCTAGTAGATGATTAGAGGCATACATTCGACAACCTCAGAGCATATGACATTAAGCTGAATCCGGAAAAGTGCGTTTTCGGCGTATCAGCCGAAAAGCTCCTAGGCTTCATTGTATCCAGTAGAGGAATTGAAGCAAACCCAGCCAAGATCCGAGCTCTGTCACAGCTGGATATTCCAAAAGACCTCAAACAAATACAAAAATTGACTGGATGCATGGCGGCCCTAAGCCACTTTATCTCCCGTTTGGGAGAAAAGGCATTGCCCCTCTATCGCCTCCTCAGGCGCACCGAACACTTCGAGTGGACGGATGCTGCAACTGCCGGACTTGAAGAAATAAAAGCCGTATTGGCAACAAATCCGGTCCTGGCTGCGCCTAACCTGGGCGAACCAATGTTGTTATACATCGCGGCAACACATCAAGTGGTAAGCGTGGTACTCGTCGTCGAACGAGAAACAGAAGGGCACAAATTCCCTCTTCAAAAACCAGTGCACTACGTATCCACTGTCTTAACTCCCTGCAAGTCCCATTACCCGCACTATCAAAAGATAGCGTATGCGATGTTCATGGCATCTCGGAAGCTCCTACACTACTTTCAAGAGTGTTCGATAACAGTGGCCTCCGAAGTGCCCCTCAACGACATTATAAACAACTGTGACGCGATGGGCAGGATTGCGAAATGGGCCATTGAGCTCTTACCATTCGATATAACTTATAAACCTCGGCGAGCTATAAAGTCGCAGGTTTTGGCTGACTTTGTCGCGGAATGGACTGAAGCCGAACTCCCTAAAGAGTACGGCGCATACTCCAATTGGATTATGCATTTGGACGGCTCCAAAATGTTGGCCGGTTTGGGGGCTGGCGTCGTATTTACATCCCCAACCGGGGACACAGTCCAATACGTACTTCAGATAATGTACACGGACTCCAACAATGCAGCCGAATACGAGGCCCTCCTACGTGGCCTCCGGATGGCAATCTCCATGGGCATTCAACGCTTAGAGGTGCGCGGGGATTCAAACCTTGCAATATCCCAAGTAAATGGGGACTTTGATGCCAAGGATCCGAAAATGGCAGCCTATCGCAACGCTGTCCTAAAAATGTCAGCTCGGTTCGAAGGACTCGAATTCCACCACATAGCCTGAGATAATAACCAAGCAGCCGACGTGTTAGCACGCATCGGCGCGAAACGCGACGCTGTCCCTCCAAACATCTTCCTGGAGCGGCTCTTTAAGCCATCCGTACTATGGGAAGAGGAGTCCGGAAATAACAACTCGGAAGCAGCCGCACCACCCAACACAGAACAATCTGACATAGTCGGCGACTCAGCCGATGAAATAACACCTTCAGCCCACGAAATAATGGCAGTAATCGCCCCGTGGACAGAGCCATTCCTAGCCTACTTACTTAGGCAGGAACTTCCCAAAGACCAAAATGAGGCCCGCTGCATAGTCCGGCGATCTAAAGCCTACAAGGTCCACGAGGGAGAACTCTATAAGAAAAGTACAACCGGAGTCCTTCAAAGGTGTATCTCCGAAGAGGAAGGGCGAAACCTTCTAGCCGAAATTCATGCCGGACTAGGCGGACACCACGCCGCAACTCGGGCCCTTGTAGGCAAGGCATTCCGTACAGGATTTTACTGGCCGACGGCCCGGGCAGACGCTCAAGACTTAGTCCAAAGATGCGTCGGTTGTCAGCTCTTTGCTAATCAGAGCCATATGCCACCCACCGCCCTCAAAACTATACCCATTACCTGGTCGTTCACAGTCTGGGGGCTTGACATGGTTGGACCCCTTAAAGGGGGAACCCACAAGCAAAAGTACCTATTGGTAATGGTGGAAAAATTCACCAAACGGATAGAGGCCAAGCCAGTTAAAACGGCAGAGTCTGGACTAGTGATAGACTTCATATCCGGGGTAGTACACTGTTATGGCGTCCCCCATAGCATCATTACCGATAACGGCACGAACTTCACGGCCGACGAGGTTAAATCATGGTGCAAAAACATGGGCATTAAGCTTGATTACGCTTCAGTCTATCATCCTCAAACCAATGGTCAAGAGGAACGAGCAAATGGTCTAATAATGAGCGGCATCAAACCCAGACTAGTGCGGTCCCTTATGGAATCTAGCACACACTGGGTAGAGGAGCTTGACTCCGTACTCTGGGGGCTGCGGACAACGCCCAACCGTACTACCGGATTCACACCATTTTTTATGGTATAGGGCGCAGAGGCAGTTTTGCCCTATGACATCATTCATGACTCACCTCGAGTGCGCATGTACGAAGAAAGAGAAGCCGAGCTGGATCGGCAGGACAGCTTGGACGCATTGGAGGAAGAACGCGACGTCGCCAAGGCTCGTTCCGCATTCTATCGCAGCAGCTCAAGATATCAAAGCAGAGAAGTACGGGCTAAAACTTACAATGTTGGCGAGCTAGTTCTACGCCTGCCAGACAAGAAAAAGGACAAGCTCAAGCCCAAATGGGAAGGCCCTTTCATTAACGACCAAGTCCTGACCGGTGGGGCGTACCGCCTGCGAAATGCATCGGACAACCGACTCGAGCCGAATCCATGGAACGCAGCCCGCCTCCAAAGATTCTACGCCTAGCGCTGGACTAAGAGTTCGTCTCCTTCCTCCGTCCAAATTTTTACACTTCAGCTGTCTTTCGTTTCTATCTTTTCTCTCACCTTTTTCATAAAAGCCCTTTACGGCCTGCTTGCGCATTGTTCACACAAAATTGATGTGCTATCTGCACTCATTATACCTGGGGGCTTCTTTACCAGAAGCTTACTTATACGGGCATTATGCCCAGCACATGTGTCAAACTTCCACATGTACCTTTTATTCACCATTATATGCATCGATATGACTTAAGTTTTGGCCAAGCTGGGTTGCCTGGCTCCTGTGCTTACCCCTATGTTCCCGATTGTTCGGCTAGGAGGTAAAGGTAGCACCTCTGCGATTGTTACTGCCGGGTCAGCCGGATGTGTACCTCAGACTAGGTGAAGCCGAAAGCTAGCGTTCTTAAGGGAATATTCGATCGGTGACTTGACAGATGATTTTTCTTTTTTACCTATCTGCCCCTAGATGTTTTACTGCTCTTTTCACAGTCCGGACATGTACTTTAGGGCATGCCTCCCAGGGAAAGGAACCCTTAACGGAACTATTCTCCCTGGAAGATGTTTCTTACTAACCATGTAATATAACACAACTAGTTGGGCACTTGTCTGATAAAGCACTAATGACCCCTACGCCTGGTCTCCATGCATGCCCTGGTTTTTTTAACCGAGAAGGTATTCGGACACACTCCAGACTGTAGGGTCCCGAGGTTGAAGCGAAAAGGTCGGCAAAGACAAACGTTCTACAATTCAGCTAGAAGGCATTTTACATGTCATTTTACATAGTCAAATCGACTGACTATACTCCTCCTAAATCCCGTCTAACAGGCTGTCTAATTTACAGTCTTGTTGGGAATATTTAGCGGCCAACTCTACTTGGCCGTACACTAAGCTCACAGGGATCTCCTTCCCATCGGGCCCCACAGGTCCGACCTCGGCCATGTGGTTGGGATCCGCCTTCTTGTACCGCGTCTATACCATGGCCCAGGCCTCCCTGGCACCTTGGCGGCAGGCCGATATCTTCCACAAACGGAAGCGCTGCCGCGCTCCCTGAAGCTTCTCCGCAAGCTCCCCAAGGCCCTCGGGTAGGGAGAGGGACGGCCATAAGGCCTGGACGGCGCCGCTCATCGCCTGCCGAACTCGTTCGAACAGTTGCACCAGCTCGGGAAGTCGATGACCCGCTGATACGGGCATCTCCTCTGCAGGCGACACAGTGAGCACACCTACTGATATATATTTACATCAATTGGCTTCCTCGCCGAACTCTTCTTTTCAAAGGAGTTCTCTCAAGCACTTACTATAGATGCCGCGACGAAGCCGCTGATTCTCCTTCACGGAACCAGACAGCTCGACCCGAACACCTTTCAGCTCTTCTCCAAGCTGGACGTGGGCATCCTGGAGTTTGTTCTTTTCCTGCTGCGCCTTCGTCAGCACCCTCTCGCCGGGCTTCAGCTGGCGCAGTAATTGTTGCTTGTCCGGATCTAGTCCGGCAAAATCTGCAATATTATTGTTAGACTTACACGCACGCCGCACACCGCTTATCTTTTTGAAATAATGTGTTACCAGGAGGGGTCTCTGTGTTTCCTCCTGCGGCAACGAGTGCGGCCTCAAGTTGGGCCTTACACTCTTGCAGCTCCTGGGACAATTGGGTATTCTTCTCTGTAAGATCCTGCATAACAAATGATAATTAAATCAGTTACTCTAACTACTTTAAGTCTCGGGGGCTACTGGCATATACAACTATTAAAATCTCTTACCCGTATGTCTTTTACATACTGCTCCGTGGCTTTGGTCAAACCATCTTGAGCAGCACGGAGGTGCGCGTCCCCCGCGTTAAAGGCATTCAACGCCTCAGGGGAGAGACACGCATCACGAAAAACTGTCCGGCGGCGCCTATGGTTCATGGCGCTCTCCACCTCAGATCTGGTGGCGGACAGCCTGTCGGCATCCTCCATTGGAGGAGTATCCGGCTCGCGCCTTGCGCTCGCCTCCCCTTCCGGACCAGGTGGTGGAGCCTGGCTGGTGGAGGCCTGGGTGGCAACCTCGCCAGGCATAGTCCGGCGAGCGCTCTTCCTCCTGAAAAGGTCATGAGCATTAATACACCCCCTAGGAATCTTTTCCTGGACAACGGTCGCGAGCTATACCGTTGCGGTGACGTTTCGATTCGCACCACACTCCTCTTCCGCCTGCGGGGTCGGACTGACCCTTGTTGGTCAGCCGCCGCGGGTTCAGCTTCCCGCCTTGAAGGCGCCTCCTGCAAGACACCATCGTATACGGTGGTCAAAAATGCGCAAGGAAGAAATAATGGTGTCAGGACTTCGGTCACAATCACCTGGGAAGCCGAAGATAGGCCGGGGTAGTCAGCCGTAATGGCGACTAGAGCATTGTCCATGCTGAGTTGGTGGAACACCCCGTCGATTAGCTCCACCTTTATGTCCAGATCCTCTTCAGAGGCCGGTTCTAGGGATCTTTCTGGATCCTTGGGTTGTGGAGCCGGACTATGCATACCCTCCACATCCCGACGCAGCTCCTGCGTCGAAAACAAAAAGTAAGGTACTTAACTTTGAAAGCATGGTTCGGATAAACAAAGTGTCCGCTTACCCAGCGTCGAGGGTTATTCATGGAGAACCCATTCAATGGGCTCGTCTAGAGGAAATCCTCCTTCTCCCCCTTGTACAGGCCGGACAGAATCTTCACCAGATCTTCGGCCGATCCCGGCCCTCTGCGGCCATGACGGGTGGCGTCATTTTCCCCATTGAAATCCCACATGGGGTGGCCCCAGTACTGCAGCGGTGCACCCCCCGCATAATGCACATGGCCATGACTCCAATCATGGTCAATCCGGAATGTGCCAGTAACCTTATCCGGCCCATCAAATAATGGACGCTCTTGTCTTCCTCCGGTGGGGGCTCATGGACGCCAACTCAGCGTTTCTTGAGGAGCATTGCTGAACTCCGGAGGCCGATCCGAACAGGTCCGCAGCGGGCGTCTTCTACATAAAACCATTCTGAAGGCCAGCCTTCGGACGCCTTCTTAGGGGTTCCGGATGGATATCCGGTCCCGGCAATGCGCCATATTTCGGCACCGCCCACTTGATATATGGACCCCTCGTGAGAGCGGGGTACAAGGCAGAACAACCTCTTCCACAGCGCAAAATGGGGCTCGACGCCCAGGAATAGCTCGCAAAGAGCTACAAAACCCGCGATATGCAGAATAGAGGCGGGCGTGAGGTGATGGAGCTGGAGTCTGTAGAACTCCAGAAGCCCGCAGAGGAACGAATGTACAGGAAATCCAAGCCCCCTTATCAGATAGGGGACGAAGCATACCCGCTCCCCTTTGTTGGGACTAGGGGTGGCCTCTGCTTGCTTCCCACCTTTGTAGGTGGCCAACCCGGCTTGAACCGGGACCATAAAGGCCGGAGGAAGATATCCCTCCGCTTGGAGCGTCACCAGCTCGTTGTGCGGGACAGAACATCTCCTCCAATCTCCTGGCAGAGGGCTGGGAGCACGAGAGAAGGAGCCGCGTCGACGGTCCATGATGGAATGGATTTTTGGTCAGAAGCGCTCCGATGAGTACTCGCGGAAGGAAGATGGTCTGATTTGGATCTGGATTCTTGCCTCTCTTATAGGCAGATTATTTGCGCAACTAGGGGTAAAACATAAAAGATACCCTGGCTTTTTGCATTCGTGCGACGCGTGGAAGAAAGCCATTATTGGGCGTGGAAGCCAAGAAGCGCAACATAGGTAAGGGAGCCGGACACTGTTCGGCAGGTACATGGAATTTGAAGGAGAACCCGCCTTGCAACGCCGAAGACAATATATGCGCTGGACTCATCATCATTGAAGCCTGGTTCGAGGGCTACTGAGGGAGTCCTGGACTAGGGGGTGTCCGGATAGCCGGACTATCATTGTCGGCCGGACTCCAAGACTATGAAGATACAAGATTGAAGACTTCGCCCCGTGTCCGGATGGGACTTTCCTTGGCGTGGAAGGCAAGCTTGGCGATACGGATATGTAGATCTCCTACCATTGTAACCGACTCTGTGTAACCCTAGCCCTCTCCGGTGTCTATATAAACCGGAGGGTTTTAGTCCGTAGGACACAACCATTACAACAATCATACCATAGGCTAGCTTCTAGGGTTTAGCCTCCTTGATCTCGTGGTAGATCCACTCTTGTACTACCCATATCATCAATATCAATCAAGCAGGAGTAGGGTTTTACCTCCATCGAGAGGGCCCGAAACTGGGTAAAAACATCGTGTCCCTTGTCTCCTGTTACCATCCGCCTAGACGCACAGTTAGGGACCCCCTACCCGAGATCCGCCGGTTTTGACACCGACAGGATCCATATGAAGAATTTGGTTCATATGAAGAATTTGATCTGGACTTCCTTTTCTTCACAGGTGGTGTCATGAGGACATTCACCTAAAGACTTTCAAGGCAACTTTTGGGAACCCAGATTTTCTTCATAGGGGAACCGTTCCTGCAGTTAGTCCCAACATATCTAGCAAATACTTCACCATTCTGATTTTTGAACATTTTATAGTTAGAGTCAAATGACTCATGAGAAGAATGAGGAGATTCACATGTAAAGCCAGATAAGTTGGATGGATCAACTAGAGGTCCCATTGCAGCAACCCATGAGGTTTTGGGGTACTGCTCAGGCTTCCAATATGTTCCATCAGCATTAAGTTTCCTCTCAAAGGCAATACCCTCTTTTCTAGGGTTTCTGTTGAGGATCTGCTTTTTGAGCACATCACAAAGGGTCTGATGCCATTTGAGGCTTTTGTACATACCTGTCATGTACAATTCCTTCAGCCCTACATCATCAGTGATACTTGCATTGTCCTCAGATGAGGAATTAGTGACAGCAGAGACACATGAAGAATTTGTAGCATTAGAAGCATTTGAACATTCAGGTGAGGAATTAGCAGTTTCACGTTCAATGCACTTCAGACATGGAGGAACAAATTCTTCCTGGGTAGCGTTGATTTGTTGAGCAACTAATGAATCGCGCTCCTTCTGAAGATCTTCATAATCCACTCTTAGCTTTTCAAGATCTTGCTTTCTTTGAAGAAATTCATAAGAAAGCTTCTCATGATCGATATAACGAGTGTTATGATGACCTTGAAGATTGTCAAACCTGGACCGAAGTCTCTAAAGATTTTCAGTCAAGGTTTTCGTGCGATCCATTTCTTCACCCAACATATCATCACTTTTGTCTAGCATGTTTTGAACCTTTTCAAATGCCTTTTGTTGTTTCACAACAATTTTAGCAAGTTTAGAGTAGCTGGGTTTGAGATTTTCATTAGATTCATCCTCACTTGAGTCAGAGGAGGCGTATTTAGTTACCTTGGCACCCTTTGCCATGAAGCAATAGGTGGGAGCGTAGTCATCATTGCCTTCATCAGCCTTGTTGGTGGAGTCGTTTTCTTCAGAGTTGAAGATAGACTTGCTGACGAATGCATTAGCGAGAGATAGGCTCGCCACACCAGACTCTGACTCCTCAGACGCCTCCTCGTCCTCATGTTCCTCAGATTCAGCCTTAGAGTCCATTTCCTTGCCAATGAATGCCCGAGCCTTCTTGGAGCTTCTCTTCTTGTGAGATGAAGACCTCGAGGATTTTGATGATGAAGACTTTGAAGATTTCTTCTTCTTCTTTGCGTCATCAAAACTATAATCCTTGTATTTCTTCTTCTTTGATTCCTTATCCCACTGAGGACAATCTTGGATGTAGTGACCAGGTTTTTTGCATTTGTGACATAGCCTCTTCTTGTAGTCACTGGATGAGGAATCATTGCTCCTTGAGGGTTTTCCAAAGCGACCACGTCTTGAGAACTTCTGAAATTTCTTCACAAGCAGTGCAAGTTCCTGGCTCAGTTCTTCAGGATCACCAAGGCTGCTAGCAGAGTCTTCATCTTCAGACTCAGAGACTGCCTTGGCCTTCAAAGCACGTGATCCACCATAGCTCAAACCGTAGATATCTCTCTTCTCAGCAAGCTAGAACTCATGAGTGTTTAGCCTCTCGAGGATATCAGAGGGATCAAGTGACTTGTAGTCAGCACGCTCTTGAATCATCAGTGCCAGAGTGTCAAATGAGGTATCTAGCGATCTCAGCAATTTCTTCACCACCTCATGGTCGGTGATGTCAGTGGCGCCAAGCGCTTGAAGCTCATTTGAGATGTCAGTGAGGCGATCGAAGGTTTGCTGAACATTTTCAATGTCGAGTCTTTTGAAGTGTTTGAAGAGATGCGAAGAACGTCAACACGAGAGTCACGTTGAGTTGAGACTCCTTCATTCACTTTGGACAGCCTATCCCAGATAAGCTTAGCCGTTTCCAAAGCACTCACTCTTCCATACTGTCCTTTGCTCAGATGACCACATATGATATTCTTTGCTTGAGAGTCGAGTTGATTGAATCTCTTCACATTAGTAGCGTTCAGAGAAGGCGTGACTGAGGGAACACCATTTTCCACAACATACCAGAGATCGTTGTCAATTGCCTCAAGATGCATTCGCATCTTATTTTTCCAGTAGGGGTAGTCTGTTCCATCGAAGGTAGGACACCCAGCAGAGACTTTGATCATACCTGTGGTCGACATAACTAAAACTCCAGGCGGTTAAACCAAAATCACATAGAACAAGGGAGTACCTTGCTCTGATACCAATTGAAAGTGCGTTATATCGACTAGAGGGGGGGTGAATAGGCGATTTTTATAAATTCGTCACTGAGGAATTTGCTAGTGAGGAAATTCCTAAATGAAGAACTACTAGCAGCAGAATAAGTACTCAGAAGTAAACATAACAGAATACAAGCATAGTCATCATGGCGAGATGAAGACAAACACAGAGTACAGAGAGCGTAAACATAGGATAACACAAGAAAGAAGACGGATAGACTGAAGAAATTGATCTGAGGAAATTGAGAAAGTCTTCAGTCAAAGTCTTCAAACAGATATGAACAGGCACACAACAACAGACATGAGGAAATGAAAGAGTTGAGGAAATAGAACCAGTAGGCTTGGTGAAGACAATGATTTGGTAGACCAGTTCCAACTGCTGCCTCAGTTGTACATCTGGTTGGAGCGGCTGAGTATTTAAACTCGAGGACACCCAGTCCCAGACACACAGTCCTCACCGTATTCTCCTTGAGATAAGGTCACACAGACCTCGCTCAATCACTCGTGGTAAGTCTTCAGGTGACTTCCGAACCTTCACAAACTTGGTCACTCGGCGATCCACAATTCCTCTTGGATGCTCTAGACCTTGACGCCTAACTGTGTGGAAGAAGCACAGTCTTCAAAGGTAACAAGCATTGGATCCACGCAGGATCAATCTCTTCAGTGATGCTCAATCACTTTGGGTTGTAGGTGTGTTGGGTTTTGGGTTTTCCTCACTTGATGATTTTTGCTCAAAGTCCTCGGAGGATGGGATGCTCTCGAATGACAAGTGTCAGTTTCTCTCAGAGCAGCCAACCAGCTAGTGGTTGAAGGGGGTGGCTATATATAGCCTAGGGAGCAGCCCGTCATGATAAGACATAAATGCCCTTGTTGGATATGACTGTTAGGTGGGTAGATATTTTGGAACCGCTGGCGCATAGCACAGCAACGGTCGGAATTTTGACTATCAAAATCCTCAGGGCTATCATGTTCCTCACTGTGTAGGTAATTCACACTGGTGAATTCCTAACTCCTTAGTCGAACAAATTCCTCGAGACCGTAAGAACTTTGTCTCTCGCCATCGCAGAATATGACCGAATCAGTATGAGATTTCCAATGGCTTCACTCGAAGGGATTGGTACGTGTAGGATTTTGAGTTGAGCATCACATGGAAATTTTTCCTTAATATTTCCTCGACCCCCTTTAACAGTACGGTGTTTCCTATGACTCAAGAAAGAGAAAATGAAACTACAAAAACAAAAGTCTTCACGCTTCATGTTCCTCGAATGAATACCAAGTCTTTAAGGTCACACCAATTTCTTGACTTTCAAAGTCTTCAGAAAGTCTTCAGATATCCAAAGTCTTCAGACGAAGAACTTTATTTTTAGGGGTCGACTTTCTCTATAAATATCAAACTCCTCATAGACTTCTAGACCTGTGTACACTCACAAACGCATCAGTCTCTTAATCTATAAGTCTTCAATACACCGAAATCACTAAGGGGCACTAGATGCACTTACAAAGGGGATTTGTGGATAAGTATAAGTTGCCCACCAAAGTTCTTAGAACACCCATGTTAGTAACCTCGCCAGGAGCAGAGTATATGGCTAGCCTATGGTGCAATCGGTTACTATTGCGGATTGGTATCTATGTGTTCCCCTAAGACCTGGTAATTCTGGAGTCGCAAGCTTTGGTTGTGATTTTGGGTATGGATTGGCTATCGATGTATGGAGGGAATATCGACTGCGCCAGTAAGTCGATTATGCTCACCACCCCAGAAGGAAGAAGAATTAAGTATGTATCCTGGCATGTGCCGGAGAGGACTCAAGTGAATTCCTTATCAAGAGTTGTACAGGAGGAAGTACCAATGGTGAAGGATTTCCCGGATGTATTTCCATAGGAGTTGCCAGGCATGCCACCGGATAGAGACATTGAGTTTTTTATTGAGCTTTTGCCAGGCACAAGGCCAATATCTAAGAGACCGTATCGGATGCCCGCAAAGGATTTGGAGGAAATTAAGAAGCAGATTAAGGAGTTACTGGAAAAGGCTATATTCACCCAAGTTCGTCACCTTGGGGATCACCAGTGCTTCTAGTGGATAAGAAGGATGGATCGTTGATACGTCTCCAACGTATCTACTTTTCCAAACACTTTTGCCCTTGTTTTGGATTCTTACTTGCATGATTTGAATGAAACTAACCCGGACTGACGTTGTTTTCAGCAGAACTGCCATGATGTTGTTTATTGTGCAGAAAACAAAAGTTCTCAGAATGACCTGAAAATCCACGGAGATACGTTTTGGAAAATATAAAAAATACTAGCGAAAGAATCAAGGCCAAGGGGCCCACACCCTGTCCACAAGGGTGGGGGCGCGCCCTCCCCCCTGGGTGCGCCCCCTGTCTCGTGGGCCCCCTGACGCTCCACCGACCTCAACTCCAACTCCATATATTCCATTTCGCGGAGAGAAAAAACAAAGAGAAAGTTTCATCGCGTTTTACGATACAGAGCCGCCGCCAAGCCCTAATCTCTCTCGGGAGGGTTGATCTGGAGTCCGTTCGGGGCTCCGGAGAGGGGGATTAGTCACCGTCATCATCATTAACCATCCTCCATCACCAATTTCATGATGCTCATCGCCGTGCGTGAGTAATTCCATCGTAGGCTTGCTGGATGGTGATGGGTTGGATGAGATTTACCATGTAATCAAGTTAGTTTTGTTAGGGTTTGATCCCTAGTATCCACTATGTTGTGAGCTTGATGTTGCTATGACTTTGCTATGCTTAATGCTTGTCACTAGGGCTCAAGTGCCACGATGTGAGATCCGAACCTATTATGTTTTCATGAATATATGTGTGTTCTTGATCCTATCTTGCAAGTCTATAGTCACCTATTATGTGTTATGACCCGACAACCCCGAAGTGACAATAATCGGGATACTTCTCGGTGATGACCGTAGTTTGAGGAGTTCATGTATTCACTATGTGTTAATGCTTTGGTCCAGTACTCTATTAAAGGAGGCCTTAATATCCCTTAGTTTCCACTAGGACCCCGCTGCCACGGGAGGGCTAGACAAAAGATGTCATGCAAGTTCTTTTCCATAAGCACGTATGACTATATTCGGAATACATGCCTACATTACATTGATGAATTGGAGCTAATTTTGTGTCACCCTATGTTATAGCTATTACATGAGGAATCGCATCCGACATAATTATCCATCACTGTCTAATGCCTATGAGCTTTTCACATCTTGTGTCTCGCTTATTTACTTTTCCGTTCCTATTGTTACAATCACTACAAAACTATTATCTTTACTTTTGCCACTATTACCATTACTATCATACTACTTTGCTACTAAATACTTTGCTACAGATACTAAGTTATCTAGGTGTGGTTGAATTGACAACTCAACTGCTAATACTTAAGGATATTATTTGTCTTCCCTTGTGTCGAATCAATAAATTTGGGTTGAATACTCTACCCTCGAAAGCTGTTGCGATCCCCTACACTTGTGGGTTATCAAGACTAATTTCTGGCGCCGTTGCCGGGGAGCATAGCTCTATTCTTTGAGTCACTTGGGATTTATATCTGTTGATCACTATGAGGAACTTGAAGGACGAAAGAACTAAGATTTTGCCCCAACTACGAGGGGAGTTAAGGAACTGCCATCTAGCTTTGCACTAGATTCTCCTTTCGTTATTAGTAAGCTTGCGACACCTAAACCTGCTACTGCTATGAATTCTGATATGTCGCATGTTATTGATGATGCCACTTCTACTATGCATGATACTTATGATGAAACTACTTCTGTGTGTGATACTACTTTGCCATTAGGTGAATTTCTTGATGAACAACTTGCTAGGGTTAGAGAGAATGAAATTATTGAAGATGCTATTATTGATGATAGCGATGATGAAAGTTCTCCCCCCGATTATGAATTACCTGTTGTTCCTGAGGGTTATGTTATGAATGAGGAAGCTGCTAGAGCTATTTTTGCTTGCAAAGATAGATATGATCTTAAGAAGTTATTAGCTAAATGGAAGCAGCAATCTCTTAATGCTAGAATGAAACCCGACCCTGCTTTTGCTATTTCACCTATCTGTGTTACTAATAAGGATTATGAATTCTCTGTTGATCCTAAGATTATTGCTTTGGTCGAATCTGATCCATTTTATGGCCTTGAATCTGAAACTGTTGTGGCACATCTTACCAAGTTGAATGATATAGCCACCCTGTTTACTAATGATGAGAAGTCTCGCTATTATTATATCCTTAAGATATTTCCGTTCTCATTAAAGGGTGATGCTAAGACTTGGTTTAATTCTCTTGATCCTGGTTGTGTGCGTATTCCCCAGGATATGATTTATTACTTCTCTGCTAAATATTTCCCTGCTCATAAGAAACAAGCTGCCTTGCGGGAAATATATAATTTTGTGCAAATCAAAGAAGAGTCTCCCACAAGCTTGGGGGAGGCTTCTCCGATTACTTAATGCTTTGCCTGATCATCCTCTTAAGAAAATGAAATACTTGATATCTTTTATAATGGACTAACCGATGCTTCCAAGGACTACTTGGATAGTTGGGCTGGTTCTGTTTTCAGGGAAAGAACAGTCGACCAAGCTGAATTACTATTGAATAATATGTTGACTAAAGAAAATAATTGGACTCTTCCTGAGCCAATTCCCGAGCCAATTGAGCCAACTCCTGAGCCTATTCCTAAACCTACTCCGAAGAAGAGGGGCGTTCTATTTCTCAGTCCTGAAGATATGCAAGAGGCAAAGAAATCAATGAAAAAAAAGGTATTAAAGCTGAAGATGTTAAGAATTTACCACACATTGAAGAAATACATGGTCTTAATATGCCGCATCTTGAAGAAACACATTGTCTTGATAACCCGACACAGGTAGTAAAGGTAAATTCTCTCTATAGATATGATAAAGTTGAAATCCCGTCTACTAAATTTCATAGCCCTTGCTTAGATGAATTTGATGACTTTATGGCTAGGCAAGAAAGTTTTAATGCTTATGTTGGTAGAGAATTAAAGAATAATGCTTTCAAGATAGGACGCTTGAGTGATTATATGGCTAGAGTTAAAGGTGAACTTAAACTCATTAGCAAATATGGTTGCCACTCAAGCTGAGCAAGTACTTAAAGCTCAAAATGAATTGCTCGATGAATTAAATAATAAATATGACTATGCTGTTAGAGTGGCTACTAGAACTGGTAGAATGACTCAGGAACCTTTGTATCCTGAAGGCCACCCAAAGAGAATCTAGCAGGATTCTCAGAGAAATAATTTAGAGGCACCTAGTTCTGCCAAAAAGAAGAAAAAGAAAAACGATAGGACTTTGCATGCTTCTAGTGAACCTGTTGTAGACACACCTGAGAATCCCAATGATATTTATATTTCTGATGCTGAAACACAATCAGGTGATGAACATGAACCTAGTGATAATGTTAATGATAATGTTCATGTTGATGCTCAACCTAGCAAAAATAATGAGATAGAGATTGAACCTGCTGTTGATCTTGATAACCCACAATCAAAGAATCAACGTTATGATAAGAGAAATTTTGTTGCTAGGAAGCATGGTAGAGAAAGAGAACCATGGGTTCAGAAACACATGCCCTTTCCTCCGAAACCATCCAAGACAAAGGATGATGAGGATTTTGAGCGCTTTGCAGAAATGATTAGACCTATCTTCTTACGTATGCGCTTGACTGATATGCTTAAAGTAAATCCGTATGCTAAGTATATGAAGGATATCATTACAAATAAAAGAAAGATACCGGAAGTTGAAATTTCCACCATGCTTGCTAATTATACTTTTAAGGGTGGAATACCAAAGAAACTTGGAGACCCCGGGGTATCAACAATACCATATGCTCCATTAAAAGAAATTATGTTAAGACTGCTTTATGTGATCTTGGAGCCGGTGTTAGTGTTATGCCTCTCTCTTTATATCGTAGACTTGAATTGAATAAGTTGACACCTACTGAAATATCTTTGCAAATGGCTGATAAATCAACTGCTATACCTGTCGGTATTTGTGAGGATGTGCCTGTTGTGGTTGCAAATGTCACTATCTTAACGGACTTTGTTATTCTTGATATTCCCGAGGACGATAGTATGTTGATTATCCTTGGTAGACCCTTTTTGAATACTGCAGGGGTTGTTATTGATTGCAACAAAGGCAATGTCACTTTTCATGTTAATGGTAATGAGCATACTGTACACTTTCCGAGGAAACAACCTCAAGTTCATAGCATCAATTCTATTGGAAAAGTTCCAACTATCATTATTGGAGGTTTTGAATTTCCTCTTCCTATTGTCAAGAAGGGGATGTTCATATCCCCGTTGAGGTAACTTAGTGTTATTCGAAATTTGTCTGGTTCCGTGTTATTCGAAATGAGTTTGTTAACAAGACTTGATCAACCTTGTTAGTGGATTCATTTTGATGATCATGAGATGGATGAAACTAGAAGGCACAACCTTCTGTACCCTCTTTTTACTTTCTATTATTTAGAATCGATAAAGAAAAAATAGTATTATCTGTCTGTTTTCTGATTTATCCGTGCAATAAAAAATATACCGAAAATAAAAGTGCTCCAAATGCCCTACAAATTTAATATGATTTTTTATGGAATATTTGAGGATTTTAGGCACTGAAAACACTGCAGGAGGGGCACACACCTGGCCACGAGGGTGGAGGGCGCGCCCACACCCCCTGGGCGCGCCCCCCTGTCTTGTGGCCCACGGTGGCCCCCCTCCACTTATTCCTGCACCCACACACTCCATCTTCTTCCCAAAAAAATCCTCATCCAGCTCAAGCACGAGTTCTATCTCTTTTTGCTGCGATTTTCGATCTCCTTGCTCAAAGCTCCATTCACAAAACTGCTTTGGGAGATTGTTGCTTGGTATGTGACTCCTCCATTGGTCCAATTAGTTTTTGTTCTAGTGCTTTATTCATTGCAAAATTTTGCCGCATAGGTGCCCTGTTCTTGAGCTTGCATGTTAAATTTATGAGGTCCCAAGCAATTCTAATGCATGATATAGGCTCTAGGCACTTTTAGGAGTAGTTGCTACCAATCTTGTTTAGTTTTATTCACTTTTATTTTGAAGTTACTAAAATTTCAGAAATTTTTCAGAAAAAGAAATATGTCTAGGAGAATGTATCAAGGTGGTTCCTCAATAAATAAAGGACCTAGGCTTGCTATGCGTGAGCAAGATGATGAACTACCAAGGGACGCAGAAGTGCGAGCTTGTGAGTGGCCATCAGACGATTTTATGGTCAATGCAGGCATTAAGGATGAATTTGGCGCATATGTGCGTAATGCCAATCTTGAGGACTTCTTACAAGATAAGTGTCCTCAGTACTATCAATTGACTAATTCATTTGTGAGAAGGTTTAAATATAAATTTTCACGTAATTCTCAGAGTGCCCTATTTGATATTTATGATAAATCTTATACCATGGACTTAGAAGATTTTACAACTGCTTGCAAACTTCCGCAATGGGGCAATGTTAATGATCCCCACAAATCTGAATTTAGAGACTTTCTTGCTAGTATTACTGTGGGAGAATCTAGGGATATAGCACAAGCTACCATAGGGAGCATTCATTTTCCAGCTATACATTATTTTGCTCTCTTCATGGTAGATGCATTAACGGTAAAGATGAAGCATGTCATATGTGTGTCCCTGATCTTTGTGTCCTCAAGAGCGCTGTGTTAGGTAATAAAGATTACAACTTGGGGGCAATAGTTGCACATAGGTTGCATAATAATAGTAGGGCTGGAGATTTATTTGGAGGAATTTATGCGACCCGTGTGGCTAATTATCTCAGTATAGCCCCACGAGAGGGGGATATGGTGTTGCCTCCTGCTTATTTAGATTATGACGCTATGGTCAAACATCATTTTATTTTAAGGAATGAACAATTCCTCCAGTATCGACTAATCTTTGACAGACATAGCTCTGTCCATGTTACTCTCCCTGCTCCTTTCCTTTTTGATTACCAGGCAAAAGGAAGATATGTTGTTACCAGGGAGAAGGCAGCTGAACACGAGGGGAGAGCGAAGGCGGCTCGCCAACATGCCGCAGCTCAGGAGGCATTTGCTGTTGCATCTCAGTACGACCCCAGTTACAACTACGGATATCAGCCAGGCTACCCTTGCATTAGACCAACTTAGGCCAAAAGCCTAAGCTTGGGGGAGTACATATTTCTCACCAACTTTACATTCATGTTCACACACTATTCTAGTTGTCAGTGCTCATACTCTTTCATTGTATTATCCATGCTAGTTTAATTTTCTTTTTCTCGTTTTCTTCTTGCGTGCTTGATAAACCTTAAGAAAAACCAAAAAAATAGTTAGTTTAATTTCCATGCTTGTAGTAGAAATTAAAATGAAAACCCAAAAAGATTTCTCATTCTTCTTCTTACTTGTTGGGAGCTTTCCCGTGTAAATAGTTTTATTTTCTTTTCTTTCCTTTGGGGGTCGAGAGTAGAAGACCATATTGAAAATGTTTAATGGCTCTCATTTGCATGATTGTTTATTTAACTTAGAGCCCATATTACTTTGTATTCTCTCTTGAATTGAATGCTTGCAGATTCCAGCTTAGTCCAATGCACATGCACTATTATTATTATACACATCATTCGATAGTGCAAGTGAAAGGCAATAATGACGATATATGATGGACTGATTGAGATGAGAGAAGCTGGTATGAACTCGACCTCTCTTGTTTTTGTAAATATGATGAGTCCATCGTTCCTGATTCAGCTTATTATGAAGTAAACATATTTGCAATGACATGTAGAGATTATAGTTGCTTGTGCCATGCTTGATTAGCTATGAGTTATAATGGTTTACCTTGCGTGCCAACATGCTATTAAAATGATTATGATGTGGTATGATGGGATGGTATCCTCCTTTGAATGAATTGAGTGACTCGACTTGGCACATGTTCACGCATGTAGTTGAAACAAATCAACATAGCCTTCACGATATTTATGTTCATGGTAGATTATATCCTACTCATGCTTGTACTCGGTATGAATTGATTTTAATGCAAGTTCATGCGTGTTGTCGCTCTCTTAGTTGGTCGCTTCCCAGTCTTTTGCTAGCCTTCACCTGTACTAAGCGGGAATACTGCTTGTGCATCCAAACTCCTTAAACCCCAAAGTTGTTCCATATGAGTCCACCATACCTTCCTATATGCGGTATCTACCTGCCGTTCCAAGTAAATTTGTATGTGCCAAACTCCAAACCTTCAAATGAAATTCTGTTCTGTATGCTCGAGCAGCTCATGTTTCAACTAGGGCTGCATGTATCTTCCATGCTAGGTGGGTTATTCTCAGGAGGAGTGGACTCCGCTCCTCATTCACGAGAAAGGGCCGGTAACCAAGATGCCCAGTCCCATGATCCAAAAAGATCAAAGCAAATCAATATAATTAAACAAAACTCCCCCAGGGTTGTTGTTACTTGGAGGCACTTGTTATTTTGAGCAAGCCATGGATTGATGCTTGTTGGTGGTGGGGGAGTATAAACTTTTACCATTCTGTTTGGGAACTGCCTATAATGCATGTATTATGGAAGATATAGCCATCTCATAGTTGTTGCGTTGACAGTGAAAGTATGCCGCTCAAAATGTTATTCATCTCTATTTTAAAATCGAGCTCTGGCACCTCTACAAATCACTGCTTCCCTCTGCGAAGGGCCTATCTATCTACTTTTATGTTGAGTCATCACCTTCATATTAAAAAGCACCCGCTTGAGAGCACACTGTCATTTGCATTCATTACTATTAGTTTATATTGGGTATGACTTGACTGGATCTCTTTTACCATGAATTACAATGTTTAGTCAGTCCTTGATCTTTAAAGGTGCTCTGCATTTATGTTTTGCAGTCTCAGAAAGGGCTAGCGAGATGCCATTTTGTTATATCATATTATGATTGTTTTGAGAAAGTGTTGTCATCCGAGTTTTATTATCATGGCTCGCTAGCTGATTATGCCATTGATATGAGTAATTGTGAGACCTAAGTGTTATTGTGAGTCTGGTTAGTTCATAATATTTGCTGAAAACCTGAATGCTGGCTTTACATATTTACAACAACAAGAGCAAATAGAGTTTGTAAAAGTTTTTCTTTATCACTTTTAGTTTATCAATTGAATTGCTTGAGGACAAGCAAAGGTTTAAGCTTGGGGGAGTTGACACGTCTCCAACGTATCTACTTTTCCAAACACTTTTGCCCTTGTCTTGGACTCTAACTTGCATGATTTGAATGAAACTAACCCGGACTGACGCTGTTTTTAGCAGAACTGCCATGATGTTGTTTATTGTGCAGAAAATAAAAGTTCTCGGAATGACCTGGAAATCCACGGAGATATGTTTTGGAAAATAAACTGGCAAAAAGAATCAAGGCCAGGGGGCCACACCCTGTCCACGAGGGTGGGGGCGCGCCCTTCCCCTGGGCGCGCCCCCTGTCTCGTGGGCCCCTTGACGCTCCACCGAACTCAACTCCAACTCCATATATTCCGT
This sequence comes from Aegilops speltoides, assembly GCA_021437245.1. Taxonomy (NCBI): domain Eukaryota; kingdom Viridiplantae; phylum Streptophyta; class Magnoliopsida; order Poales; family Poaceae; genus Aegilops; species Aegilops speltoides. The sequence continues at coordinate 91,479,946 of CM038141.1, read as the reverse complement.
TTCGCGGAGAAAAAATCAGAGAGAAAGTTTCATCGCATTTTACGATACAGAGCCGCCGCCAAGTCCTAATCTCTCTCGGGAAGGCTGATCTGGAGTCCGTTCGGGGCTCCGGAGAGGGGGATTCGTCACCGTCGTCATCATCAACCATCCTCCATCACCAATTTCATGATGCTCACCGCCATGCATGAGTAATTCCATCGTAGGCTTGCTAGACGGTGATGGGTTGGATGAGATTTACCATGTAATCAAGTTGGTTTTCTTAGGGTTTGATCCCTAGTATCCACTATGTTATGAGATTAATGTTGCTATGACTTTGCTATGCTTAATGCTTGTCACTAGGGCCCGAGGGCCATGATTTGAGATCTGAACCTATTATGTTTTCATGAATATATGTGTGTTCTTGATCCTATCTTGCAAGTCTATAGTCACCTATTATGTGTTATGATCCGACAACCCGAAGTGACAATAATCGGGATACTTCTCGGTGATGACCGTAGTTTGAGGAGTTCATGTATTCACTATGTGTTAATGCTTTGGTCCGGTACTCTATTAAAATGAGGCCTTAATATCCCTTAGTTTTCACTAGGACCCCGCTGCCACGGGAGGGTAGGACAAAAGATGTCATGCAAGTTCTTTTCCATAAGCGCGTATGACTATATTCGGAATACATGCCTACATTACATTGATGGATTGGAGCTAGTTCTGTGTCACCCTATGTTATAGCTATTACATGAGGAATCGCATCCGACATAATTATCCATCACTGATCCAATGCCTACGAGCTTTTCACATCTTCTGTTTCGCTTATTTACTTTTCTGTTGCTATTGTTACAATCACTACAAAACTATTATCTTTACTTTTGCCACTGTTACCATTACTATCATACTACTTTGCTACTAAATACTTTGCTGCAGATACTAAGTTATCCAGGTGTGGTTGAATTGACAACTCAAGTGCTAATACTTAAGAATATTCTTTGGCTCCCCTTGTGTCGAATAAGTAAATTTGGGTTGAATACTCTACCCTCGAAAGCTGTTGCGATCCCCTACACTTGGGGGTTATCAATCGTTGAGGATGGTCGTCGATTATCGAGGGTTGAATGAAGTGACAATCAAGAACAAGTACCAACTGTCGATGATCAATGATTTGTTTGACCAGTTGCAAGGAGACAAAGTATTTTCGAAGATCGATCTGCGATCAGGATACCACCAGCTGAAGATTTGAGAGCAGGATATACCTAAGACAACTTTTACCACAAGGTACGGGCTATATGAGTATATCGTTATGTCATTCGGTCTGACTAACGCACCTGCCTATTTCATGAACATGATGAACAAGGTGTTTATGGAGTTCTTGGATAAGTTCGTCGTGGTGTTCATTGATGACATATTGGTCTACTCAAAGAATGAAGAGGATCATAAGGAGCATTTGCGTTTGGTACTTGGGAAGCTCAGAGAACATCAGTTATATGCCAAATTCAGCAAGTGTGAGTTTTGGATGAAGGAAGTTGGATTCCTTGGACATGTTATATCCGTAGACGGGATAGCAGTAGACCCCACCAAGGTTGTCACGGTGACAAATTGGGAAGCACCCACGTCAGTTGGAGAGATCCGGAGTTTTCTTGGACTCCCAGGATACTACAGGAGGTTTATTGAGAATTTCTCGAAGATTGCAAAGCCCATGACGGAGTTGTTGAAGAAGGACACCAATTTCAAATGGACGGAGGAATGTGAGGCCAGTTTTCAGGAGTTGAAGAAACGTTTGGTTACAGCCCCAGTGTTGATTCTTCCAGATCAACGCAAGGATTATCAAGTGTATTGCGACGCTTCTCGTCGAGGACTTGGAGCAGTGCTTATGCAGGAGGGAAGAGTTGTTTCATATGCCTCATGACAGCTTAAACCCCATGAGTTGAATTATGCTATGCATGATTTGGAGTTAGCAGCCATAGTGCATGCGTTGAAGACATGGAGACATTTTCTCATCGAAAACCATTGTGAGGTGTACTCGGATCACAAGAGTTTGAAGTATAACTTCACGCAGAAGGAGTTGAATCTCAGGCAGAGGAGATAGTTGGAGCTCATTAAGGATTATGATATGAGATTACACTATCATCCCAGAAAGGCTAACGTAGTAGCCGATGCATTGAGTCGCAAGAGTCATGTCAATACACTCATGACCGGAGGATTACCCAAGAAGTTAGCAGAGGATCTTCGCGAGCTATGTTTGGAAATAGTTTCGAGAGGTTATGTAGCAGCACTGGAAATTCAGTCTACTTTGATGGATAAGATCAGAGAAGCTCAGAAGACGGACAAGGAGATTGCCGAGATAAAGGAAACGATGAGCAAGGGAAAGGCTAAAGGATTTCGTGAGGAGAGCACGATACCTTATGGTTTGAGGATCGCGTATATGTGCCTAATGACCCTGAGATCAGGAAGTTGATTTTGCAGGAGGCCCATGATTCGCCATATTCAATTCACCCAGGAAATACCAAGATGTATTTGGATTTGAAGGACAGTTTCTAGTGGACTGGAATGAAGAAGGATATTGCTGAGTATGTAGCAGTATGTGATGTATGTCAGAGAGTGAAGGCAGAGCATCAGAAGCCAGCAAGATTGTTACATCCATTGTTGATACCCGAATGGAAGTGGGATAAGCTAGGCATGGATCTTATCACGGGATTGCCCAGGACTCGTTCAGGCTTGCTACGTCTTGAGCTTGCGTTGGTTTTCCTCGAAGAGGAGAGGGTGATGCAGCAAAGTGTAGCGTAAGTATTTCCCTCAGTTTTGAGAACCAAGGTATCAATCCAGTAGGAGGCTCCTCAAAAGTTCCACGCACCTACACAAACAAAATGAGAACTCGCAACCAACGCAATAAAGGGGTTGTCAATCCCTTCACGGCCACTTGCGGAAGTGAGATCTAATAAATATAGTATGATAAGATAAATATATTTTTTGCATTTTATAAGATAGATCCAAAAATAAAGATGCAAATAAAGGTAGATTGAAAGCAAATATGATAAGAGATAGACCCGTGGGCCATAGGTTTCACTAGAGGCTTCTCTCAAGATAGCATAAGTATTACGGTGGGTGAACAAATAACTTTCGAGCAATTGATAGAAAAGCGCATAGTTATGAGATTATCTAGGCATGATCATGTATACGACCAACTCCTGCCTGCATATACTACTATTACTCCACACATCGACCGACTCCTGTCTGCATCTAGAGTATTAAGTTCATAAGAACAGAGTGACGCATTAAGCAAGATGACATGATGTAGAGGGATAAACACATGCAATATGATATAAACCCCATCTTGTTATCCTCGATGGCAACAATACAATCGTGTCTTGCAACCCATTACATCCTTTGGGTAAGAACACATAAAGATTGAACCCAAAGCTAAGCACTTCTACCATGGCAAGAAAGATCAATCTAGTAGGCCAAACCAAACTGATAATTCGAAGAGACTTGCAAAGATAACTCAATCATACATAAAAGAATTCAGAGAAGATTCAAATATTATTCATAGATAAACTTGATCATAAACCCACAATTCATCGGATCTCGACAAACACAGCGCAAAAAGAGTTTGCATTGAATAGATCTCCACAAGAGAGGGGGAGAACATTGTATTGAGATCCAAAAAAGAGAGAATTAGCCATCTAGCTAATAACTATGGACCCGTAGGACTGTGGTAAACTACTCACAACTCATCGGAGGGGCAAGGATGTTGATGTAGAAGCCCTCCGTGGTTGATTCCCCCTCCGGTAGAGTGCCGACAAAGGCTGCAAGATGAGATCTCGCGGATACAGAAGGTCACGGCGGTGGAAATTGTGTTTCGTGGTGCTCCTGGATGTTTTCGGGGTACGTAGGTATATATAGGAAGAAGAAGTACGTCGGTGGCATGAGGGGCCCATGAGGCAGGCGTGCCTGCGGGGGCGCCCCCTATCTCGTGGGGCCCTCAGGAGCTTCTTGACTTGCACTCCAAGCTCTCCGGATTAGATTTGTTCCAAAAATCACGCTCCCAAAGGTTTCATTCCGTTTGGACTCCGTTTGATATTCCTTTTCTTCGAAATACTGAAATAGGCAAAAAAACAACAATATGGGTTGGGCCTCTGGTTAGTAGGTTAGTCCCAAAAATGATATAAATGTGTAAAATAAAGCCCATAAACATCAAAAGGGGTAATATAATAGCATGGAACAATCAAAATTATAGATACGTTGGAGACGTATCAAGGCTATGACCCGATATGGGTTGTAGTCGATCGTTTGACGAAGATAGCTCATTTCATCCCAGTGAAGACCACTTACACCAGTGCTAAGTTGGCGAAGATATACATGACCAGGATCATATGTCTGCATGGAGTTCCGAGGAACCTAGTTTACCTCAAAGTTCTGGAATCAGTTGCACGAAACCTTGGGTACCAAACTAGAGTTTAGTACAGCCTTTCATCCACAGACAGATGGACAGACCGAGAGAGTCAATCAGATTCTGGAGGACATGTTGAGAGCTTGTGCGCTAGATTATGGATCTAGTTGGGACGACAATTTGCCATATGCAGAGTTCTCTCACAATAACTGTTATCAAGCCAGTTTGAGGATGGCCCCTTTCGAAGCTTTGTATGGAAGGAGGTGCAGGACACCGTTCTTATGGGATGAAGTTGGAGACCGTCAGTTGTTTGGACCGGATTTGATTAAAGAGTCTCAAGAGAAGGTTAAGTTGATTCGCGATAGACTCAAGGTAGCCCAGTCCAGGCAGAAGAGCTATGCGGATTCTAAACACAAGGAGACAGTTTGTGGAGTCAGAGACAGAGTGTATCTTCGTGTGTCCCCACTTCGAGGAGTTAAGCTTTTTGGAGTTAAGGGAAAGTTAGCGCCACGTTTTGTGGAACCATACAAAGTTTTGGAACATATGGGAGAAGTTGCTTACAAGTTGGAATTACCCGAAGGATTATCTGGAGTTCATGATGTGTTCCATGTTTCCCAGTTGAAGAAGTGCCACGCAGAGATGGCCGATATTCCTCTCAGAGATACAGTGCCATTGGAAGCGATTCCGTTGGATAGCGATTTGACCTGCAAGAAGAAACCAGTGAAGATTCTCGAGTTTGCCAACCGAGTCACATCCAGCAAGGTTATCAAGTTCTGCAAAGTTCAGTGGAGCCACCATACCAAGGATGAAGCCACCTGGGAAAGAGAGGAAGACCTATGGAAGGACCACCCGCACCTATTTTCTAACCAACACGAATCTCGAGGGCGAGATTCATCTTAAGGGGGGTAGGTAACATCCCAAATTTTCAATTTGGAATGTTATGCATTAGATCATCATTGCATATAATATTTTATTGCATTTTGGGTTGATCCTAGAAATTCTACGCAACTCAAGGACCCAAAGAGAGAGTTGGGGATTTCGTTATTTTCATATTTGAGTTTTCTCAAATTTTGAAAAGAGGATCATTTGATTTTAATTATTTTTCTTTTCCAATATTTCTTATATGAAAATAAAAGAGAGGGGATGAAATGAATTCTCCAAAATAAAGAAATATTGGAGGTTAAATATTAAAATCAAATAAGATTTTTATTCGGAGTTTTATCGCTATTTTATTTGAATTAGGAAAAAATGTGTTTTTCAAAATTGCATTAGGGGCCCAAATAAATGTTCACTTTGTCCGCTATATTTTTAGAGGACGGGGAAAATTTATTTCAGGATTTTTGGAGTCCGTTTAGTATTTCTTTTAATCATTTTCTGTGCATCGGAATTATTTAAAAAAGGAATAGACCTCGGTCAGGCCGTGTCACTTTGGAACACCGACCCAGACGACCTCTTATAAGGCCGAGGCTCGTTCCGCCGCCCTGCCCTAGCACCGCCGCTGCCTCTCACCGTCGTCGCCGCATGGAGGAGCCGCCGCCGACGCCGACCGCTGCCGCCGCCTTCATGCGCCGGCCGTAAATGCGCCGCCGCCGACCTCTCCGGAGGTATAATCGCCGCCACCGCCGCCGGTTTATTCGAGAAAACCGTTCGGTTTTAAAAAAACCCTAGATTCGTTTTTTTAGATCGGCTCGGTTTTTCCCGGTTTAGTTAAATAGCGGACATTCGTCCATACGACCGTTTTAACGAACGATGTTCACCTGTTAGCCGCAGACAGCGAACGTTTGTTCGTTAGCCTGTTCGTCAGTTTTTCTTTTTCCAGGGTTTTTCCGTGATTATTTTCGATCACGATTTCTGCCCTGATTTTCGTTTTAGTTTATCTTTTCCCTCGTTTATGGAAATCAGGCGATTCAAGCGCCTAGATCTTTGTCTCGAAGCCCTCTTTCTGTTTAACCAACTTGAACAGGATTTTGGTACTATAAAATTTGACTTTAGCCCAGATTAGTAAATGGATCTTGTTACTTTCGCAGTTTGAGTTTTGTTGTTTCGTTTGATTTGATTCTTTTTGCAAACCGGAGTTCTTCAGTTGAACTTTCTGGTTAGATCTATTATTTGAGTTTTACCCGTGCTTCTAGTTTGATTGCTTATTGTATGCTTGTTTGTTTGCAATAGAATACCCGGAGTGCGAAGCGTGCTACTATGAGTCTCTAGGTTTCACGGAACATCAGCAAGGCAAGTAACACTTTGATCATACCTCTTTACTACTCAGTTTTATTGCATTAGATCAAACCCTCAAACATTGCATGGTTAGGATCTGATTTAACATGTGGGTTTTGGGAAGTAGAAGATGAGGTAGAACCTATTGCCTGTTTATTATCAAACCTTTGGAAGTTACTTCTACATTATGCTCAGGATTGCTATGATATGCTCGTAGACGTGGATTGGGTGAGTGTATCCATGACAGATGTGAGTTTTGTTAATTAATGGTTGACTTAAGGTGGCCACTTAAATACACATTTGGGTGGATTGCTTGAGGCACCCTAGAGTACCCAGTGGTTGTCAGGGCACCTGGAGAATCCAGTGTTGTCCTAGGATATCCTGGAGTACCCGTGTGATCATCCTACGGTCTGCCACCCAGGCTCAAAGTGATCACAAGATTATTCATGCTAGAAACTTCCGTGTGCAGCCACAAGCCAATATGGGCTCTGGCATAGTTGAGTAAGTCGCGTGAAGCTCTTGAAGAGGTAGACTAGCAGATGTAGTGGGTTGTAGGTGGTACTGTCTACCTAGAGTAGAGAGTAAATGCTTCAGAAAGACTGTGTCTCGAATCTCCGACCATGGATGTATTCGAGTCTTGTGGGCTGATACGTCCATTTTGCATCATGCTTTTATATCAATATTTATTGCATTATGGGCTGTTATTACACATTATATCTCAATACTTATGGCTATTCTCCCTTATTTTACAAGGTTTACCATGAAGAGGGGGATCTTGCGTGACTGAATTCAGGTGGAAAAGGAGCAACGTTGGAGACCTATTCCGCACAACTCCAAAAGACCTGAGACTCCACGAAACAACTTTTTAGATTTAATAAGAATTTTTGGACAAAAGAAATAGGCCAGGGGGCCCACACCCTGTCCAGGAGACAGGGGGCGCCCCCCCTAGGGCGCGGCCCCTATCTCCTGGGCATGGTGGGCTTCCGGCGTCCATCTTCTGCTATATGAAGGGTTTTCCCCTAGAAAATATCGTGAGCAAGCTTACGGGACGAAACTCCGCCGCCACGAAGCGGATCCTTGGCAGAATCAATCTAGGGCTCTGGCGGAGCTGTTCTGCCGGGGACACTTCCCTCCGGGAGGGGGAAATCATCACCAACGTCATCACCAATGATCCTCTCATCGAGAGGGGGTCAATCTCCATCAACATCTTCACCAGCACCATCTCCTCTCAAAACCCTAGTTCATCTCTTGTATCCAATCTTGTATCAAAACCACAAATTGATACCTGTGGGTTGCTAGTAGTGTTGATTACTCCTTGTAGTTGATGCTATTTGGTTTACTTGGTGGAAGATCATATGTTCAGATCCTTTATGCATATTATTACCCCTCTGATTATGAACATGAAAATGCTTTGTGAGTAGTTACGTTTGTTCCTGAGGACATGGGTGAATTCTTGCTATTGGTAGTCATGTGAATTTGGTATTCGTTCGATATTTTCATGAGATGTATGTTGTCTTTCCTCTAGTGGTGTTATGTGAACGTCGACTACATGACACTTCACCATTATTTGGGCCTATAGGAAGGCATACAGGACTAATAAGTAGATGATGGGTTGCTAGAGTGACAGAAGCTTAAACCCTAGTTCATGCGTTTCTTCGTTAGGGGTTGATATGGACCCATATGTTTAATGTTGTGGTTAGGTTTACCTTAATACTCCTTTTTGTAGTTGGGGATGCTTGCAATAGGGGTTAATCATAAGTGGGATGCTTGTCCATGTTAGGGCAGTACCCAAGTGCCAGTCCACCCACATATCAAATTATCAAAGTACCGAACGCGAATCTTACGAACGTGATGAAAACTAACTTGACGATAATTCCCAATGTGTCCTCGGGAGCTCCTTCTTCATTATTAGAATTTGTCCAGGCTTATGCTTTGCTACATAAAGGATTGGGCCACCTTGCTGCAATTTATTTACTTTATTTACTTTTGCTCGTTACTATTTATCTTATCACAAAACTATCTATCACCTACTATTTCAGTGCTTGCAGAGAAAACCTTATTGAAAACCACTTATCATTTCCTTCTGCTCCTTGTTGGGTTCGACACTCTTAATTATCGAAAGGACTATGATAGATCCCCTATACTTGTGGGTCATCAAGACTCTTTTCTGGCGCCATTGCCGGGGAGCGTAGCGCTCTTGGTGAGTGGAACTTGGTAAGGAAACATTTATATAGTGTGCTGAAATTTTCTGTTACTTGTCACTATGGAAACTAATCCTTTGAGGGGCTTGTTTGGGGTATTTTCACCCCAACCAAAAGAGAAAAGAGATGATCCTCAGCCTACTGAACCTTATGAAAATATTCACTTTGAGATTCTTTTGGGTATGATAGAAAAACTGCTAGCTAATCCTTTTGGAGGAGACGGAACATTGCATCCCGACTTACACCTTATCTTTGTGGATGAAGTTTGTGGATTATTTAAGCTTGCAGGTATTCCCTATGATGTTGTCAAAAGGAAGGTCTTCCCTTTATCTTTGAAGGGAGATGCAATGACATGGTATAGGCTATGTGATGATACGAGATATTGGAATTATAAGCGTTTGAAGTTGGAATTTCACCAGAAGTTCTATCCTATGCATCTTGTTCATCGTGATCGTAATTACATATATAGTTTTTGGCCTCGCGAAGGAGAAAGCGTAGCTCAAGCTTGGGGGAGGCTTAAGTCAATGTTGTATTCATGCCCTAATCATGAGCTCTCTCGGGAAATGATTATTCAGAATTTTTATGCTTGGCTTTCTCTTGATAATCGCAACTTGCTCGATACTTCCTGTGCTGGTTCCTATATGCTAAAGACTATTGATTTCAAATGGGACTTATTGGAAAGAATTAGACGCGACTCTGAAGATTGGGGTTCCGATGATGGTAAGGAGTCAGGTATGACACCTAAGTTTGATTGTGTTAAATCTTTTATGGATACCGATGCTTTCCGTGGATTTAGCTCTATGTATGGACTTGACTCTAAGATAGTAGCTACTTTTTGTGAAACTTTTGCTACTCACGTTGATCTCCCTAAAGAGAAGTGGTTTAAATATAATCCTCCTGTTGAAGTGAAAGTAGTCTATTACAGTCGAAGAGAAGACTATTACATATAGTGATCCTATTGTTCCTACTGCTTATGTTGAAAAACCTCCGTTTCCTGTTAGGATAAAAGATCATGCTAAAGCTTCGACTATTGTTCGTAAGAGCAATGTTAGAACTTATACACCTCCTGAGCAAATCAAAGTTGAACCTAATGTTGCTATTGTTAAAGATCTCTTGTCTGATAATATTGATGGGCATGTTATTTATTTCTGTGATGAAACTGCTAGAATTGCCAAACCTTGTGCTAAAGATAAACATAGACCTGTGGTAAGCATGCCTGTTATTTCTGTTAAAATAGGAAATCATTGCTATCATGGCTTATGTGATATGGGTGCTAGTGCTAGTGCAATACCTATTGACTTATACAAAGAAATTAAGCACGATATTGCACCTACTGAGTTAGAAGATATTGATGTCACAATTAAACTTGCCAATAGAGATACTATTTCACCATTGGGAATTGTTAGAGATGTTGAAGTCTTGTGTGGGAAAACTAAATATCCTGCTGATTTTCTTGTTCTTGGCTCCCCACCAGATAGCTTTTGTCCCATTATATTTCGTAGACCCTTCTTGAACACCGTTAATGCTAGGATAGATTACGGAAAGGATGTAGTTACTATTGGTCTAGGTGATATGTCTCATGAGTTCAACTTTTCTAAATTTCGTAGACAATACCGTGAAGAGGAACCATCTAGTAAGGATGAAATTATTGGTCTTGCTTCCATTGTTGTTCCTCCAACTGATCCATTAGAAAAATATTTGCTAGACCATGAAAATGATATGTTTATGAAGGAAAGGGAAGAAATAGATGAAGTGTTCCTTAAACAAGAACCTATGCTGAAACATAACCTTACCGTTGAAATTCTTGGGATCCCCCTCCACCCAAGGGCGATCCTGTGTTTGAACTCAAACCATTACCTGATAATCTTAAGTATGCTTATCTTGATGAAAAATAAATATATCTTGTTATTATTAGTGCTAACCTTTCAGAGAAAGAAGAAGAAAGATTGTTGAAAACTCTGAAGAAGCACCGAGCTACTATTGGATATACTCTGGATGATCTTAAGGGCATTAGTCCCACATTATGTCAACACAAAATTTCAGTGGAGAAAGATGCCAAACCAGTTAGAGATCCTCAAAGACGATTAAATCCCAAAATGAAGGAAGTGGTAAGAAAGGAGATACTAAAGCTCCTTGAGGCAGGTATTATTTATCCCGTTGCTGATATTGAATGGGTAAGCCCTGTCCATTGTGTCCCTAAAAAGGGAGGTATTACCGTTGTTCCTAATGATAAAGATGAATTGATCCCACTAAGAATTATTATAGGTTATAGGATGGTAATTGATTTCCGTAAGTAAAATAAAGCTACTAAGAAAGATCATTACCCTTTACCTTTTATTGATCAAATGCTAGAGAGGCTATCCAAACACACACATTTTTGCTTTCTAGATGGTTATTCTGGCTTCTCTCAGATACCTGTATCAGCGGGGGATCAATCTAAAACTACTTTTACTTGCCCTTTTGGAACTTTTGCTTATAGACGTATGCATTTTGGTTTATGTAATGCACCTGCTACCTTTCAAAGATGCATGATGGCTATATTTTCTTATTTTTGTGAAAAGATTTGTGAGGTATTCATGGATGACTTCTCCGTCTATGGATCCTCTTTTGATGATTGTTTGAGCAACCTTGATCGAGTTTTGCGAGATCTTGAAGACACTAGTCTCGTCTGAATTGGGAAAAGTGTCACTTTATGGTTAATGAAGGCATTGTCTTGGGGCAAATATCTCCGAGAGAGGTATTGAAGTTGATAAAGCCAAAGTTGATGCTATTGAAAGATGCCATGTCCCAAGGACATAAAAGGTATAAGAAGTTCCTTGGTCATGCGGTTTTTATAGGAGGTTCATTAAGGACTTTTCTAAAATCTCTAGGCCTCTGACTAATTTATTGCAAAAAGATATTCCTTTTGTTTTTGATGATGATTGTGTAGAAGCATTTGAAACACTCAAGAAAGCTTTGATCACTGCACCTATTGTTCAGCCACCTGATTGGAACTTACCTTTTGAAATTATGTGTGATGCTAGTGATTATGCTGTAGGTGCTGCTTTAGGGAAAAGAGTCGATAAGAAATTGAATGTTATCCAGTATGCTAGTAAAACTCTTGATACTGCCCAGAGAAATTATGCTACCACTGAAAAAGAATTCTTAGCAGTTGTGTTTGCATGTGATAAGTTTAGACCTAATATTGTTGATTCCAAAGTTACTATCCACACTGATCATGCTGCTATTAAGTATCTTATGGAAAAGAAAGATGTTAAGACTAGACTCATTAGATGGGTTCTCTTGCTCCAAGAATTTGACTTGCATATTATTGATAGAAAGGGAGCTGAGAACCCCGTTGCAGACAACTTGTCTAGGTTAGAAAATGTTCTTGTTGACCCACTTCCTATTAATGATAGTTTTCCTGATGAACAATTAGCGGTCGTCAATGCTTCTCGTGCTGCTCCTTGGTATGCTGATTATGCTAATTACATTGTTGCTAAATATATACCACCTAGTTTCACATACCAGCAAAAGAAAAAGTTCTTTTATGATTTAAGACATTACTTCTGGGATGATCCACACCTTTATAAAGAAGGAGTAGATGGTATTATTAGACGTTGTGTGCCTGAGCATGAACAGGAATAAATTCTACGTAAGTGTCACTCTGAATCCTATGGAGGACACCACGCTAGAGACAGAACTGCACACAAGGTACTACAATCTGGTTTTTATTGTCCTACTCTTTTCAAAGATGCTCGTAAGTTTGTCTTATCTTGTGATGAATGTCAAAGAATAGGTAACATTAGTAGACGTCAAGAAATGCCTATGAATTATTCTCTTGTTATTGAACCGTTTGATGTTTGGGGCTTTTATTATATGGGACCTTTTCCTGCCTCCAATGGTTATACACATATTTTAGTTGCTATTGATTACGTTACTAAGTGGGTAGAAGCTATTCCAACTAGTAGTGCTGATCATAATACTTCTATTAAAATGCTTAAAGAAGTTATTTTTCCGAGGTTTGGAGTCCCTAGATATCTTATGACTGATTGTGGTTCACACTTTATTCATGGTGCTTTCCGTAAGATGCTTGCTAAGTATGATGTCAATCATAGAATCGCATCTCCTTATCACCGCAGTCTAGTGGTCAAGTAGAGTTGAGCAATAGAGAGCTCAAATTAATTTTGCAAAAGACTGTGAATAGATCTAGAAAGAATTGGTCCAAAAAACTTGATGATGCATTATGGGCCTATAGAACTGCATACAAAAATCCTATTGTCGGGGAGGCTGACCCACGAACACCTATGGGACCGGCGAACCGAGCCCCTTTCGATTCGGCGGGGGGCGGAGATCGCACGAAGAGCGGATCGAGGCGAAGCACATGAGCGATTTACCCAGCTTCGGAGCTCTCCGGAGAGATAATACTCCTACTGTTGCATGTCTGAGTGCATTGAGTTCTTGCTTGGGAGCGCTGAGTGCTACAGTACACACTAGCTGCTAACGAGACCGAGCGTGAGTGTTTTCTGGCTTCGAACCCTCCTCTACGTTGCGCATGGGCCTCCTTTTATATGCTCAAGGGGTCACCGACAGGTGGCAACGTAGACAAGGGTAAAAATGGAGAGGTGTTGCGGTTGGTACAACTACCTGTACAGTGTATCATACCTAACCCTGACGGCAGGGGACAAAGGCAATAAATGCCCGTCTGTGTCGCCCAAACAGTGCAAAAAGGGACCGTCAGGGACGCCACCGCTTGCCACAATGGCAATCTTGTCAGCGTTGCTTGCCACCGCGCACCGCTGGCTGCACAGCCTCCTGCCACGCTACTGAAAGGTCCTGTGGCGACACGTTGGTGGATGTCTTTGGAAGCGCTGGTCTTGAGTGGTAGCCTGCCGCGGCAAGCGCCTTGCCGCGGTCATTGTCTTGTCGCGTCCGGAAGCTTGTCGCTCACCGGGCCTTGCCGGGACGCGTGGCGCGTCGCGGCAAGTTCTTCGAGATGCCTTGGTCGGCCTTCCCGGCAAGCTCCTCTTGCCGGGGCCTTGTCTCCTTGGCTTGAATACTTTGTTCTTGAATGGCTCCAAAGGAACCACGGAGGACCTTGGCGGTCACCCAGCAAGCCTTGCCGCGGGGAGCTGCGACTGCCCGTGCACAAGTTCGGGATACTAGGGTACCCCTACTCTAGTACACCGACAGGAGCCCCCGGGCCTGGGCCACACATTGTGCCGAGCGCTGTTGGGCCAGGCCCAAAACAGGGCATGGGCACGCGTGGCCTGGGTTATGCCGTATCTCACTCCGTATCCACCGCGCCCTCCCCTAACGGCACACGTTGAATGCAGCGTCGTGGGAGAGATCGTGGGTGGTTTCTTTATTGGGAAAGAGGGAACGTCCGCCCCCTCCCTCTTTATAAGCAGGGGAAACAGGGGCAGTTCGCCCATCTCACCAGTTGTTGTTCCAATCTCAGAGACTTCTGCTGCTCCCCCCCCCTTTCCCAAAGCAGAAAGAGAGCAGCGCTCCGCCCCCCATCGCCACCAGCACCACCAACGCCGTCGATCTCCCCCACCGCCTCCGCCATGGCTACGAAAGCCGGCAAGGGGAAGGGCGTGAAGACGACCGAGGCGCAGCGGCGGCGCTGCGAAGGGAGCGGACAACCTTCCCCCCCAAGATCGCCGCGAAGGAGCTGAGGGAGTACTATTACCTCTTCTGGTCGATGGAGACGCGAGCGCATCCGCGCACGAAGGTACTCTCTGCCGCCGCTTTGAAACGGGCTCCGTATGGATATCCCTTCTTCGCGTTGTTCTTCTACTGCGGGCTCCGCCCGCCTTTCTCTGAGTTCTTCTGCGACATCATGAACACCTACGGGTTCCACCTCCTTGACTTCACCCCCAATGCCGTTCTGACCATGGCGGTTTTCGCACATCTCTGCGGAAACTTTGTTGGAGTCCATCCAAATGTAGCTCTTTTCCGCCACTTCTTTATGCCCCGAGTTGAGAGAGGAGAGCCTCTATCCGGCGGAATCGCCTGGATCTCGAGAGCCGGCAAGAAGGAAGCTTATCTGGAGGGAGAGCTCCGCGGCAAGTGGGAGGAATGGAGAGCTGATTGGTGCTGGATTGTCGAGGAGAACCCGCAGCCATTTACCGTCGAGCGCCAAGCCCCAATAGTGCGCGGCAACGATTGGAGCGCCGTGGCCCCGGAAGACGATAGGCTGAAGATCACCGTCACCCGGATCTTACACCTCAGGCTTGACGGGCTCACTATAGGTGCCGTTGGCGCGGATTTTCTTCGCCGCCGCATCGCCCTCCTGCAGGAGAGGAGGAGACACGCCTGGGAGTTCGGGGGTGCGGCGGACATCATGAGGCTGCGCCCGGGCCTCAACTTCAACTTCACTGTCACGGCGGGCGCGATGCTCAAGGAATTGTTCAGGCACGACCCTCAACATCCCGAATGGTTCAGGTTGCCGAAGGGCGTCGTTCCGCTGTGCAACAATTCCTCGCTCGACCGCATCCGTGCAATGATGCCGCTGTGCGATTCACATGGAATTGTCCCAACTTGGCAAGAGCCTGCGGACGACGTCGTGCAGGAGTTCTTCAACGGCTTGGTAGAAGTGGTGGTCCGCTCTGATGAACAGAAGAGCCTCACCCGCGACACCACCGATGCGGAGATGCAGCGCATCGCCACTAGGGCGGAAGAGGCGGCGGCAGCCACTGCCGCAGGCGAGTTTGGATTTACCGTGGTGGAGGCAGAGGCAGTAGAGGCGGCAAGCCTTGCCGAGCGAGAGTGGCTTGCCGGCGAGGAAGAATTTCCGAGCCTGAAGCCGAGTCGAGCGAGCCCGCCGAGGGTGTGAGCAGCTCGTCGGAGTCCGACTCCTCTTCCTCCTCATCTTCAGAGAGTCCGCCGCAAGCAGAGCCCCCAACTCCACCAAGAAGGCATCTCCGCAAGGCCTGGGACGTAGCGGGGCGGCAAACGAGTCAACAGCCGCCGCGCCGCGTGACACGCTCCACCGTGACAAGCACTGTTGCCGCGGGAGCGCCTCACGCCGCTGCGGCAACTGGAGCAGGGACCTCCCGGACCGCCGCTTCTGCTCCTGCCGCTGCCCCCGCCAAGCGGTTAAGGGAACCCACTCCTCCGCCTCGTCGCGCCGAAGGTGGGCTGGACTTCGACCTCTCCGCGCTCAGCTCCGACAAGGAAGAAGAAGAGTAAGATTCTTTGCTGTACTTGTAGTCCTTCAATTCTTGCTGTTTTGTCTTGTATCTGATTTGCTTTACTCCGATTCTTTTTTAGGACTCTGGCCCAGAGAGCAGCGAAGAGAGCCAAGGTCCCGGTGATTGTCATCGAGGACGGACCCACTGCGACAACAGGGGGTGCGCCCGAGACCACCTTGCCGGACCCGGCAATCATTCCCCAAAGCAGCCCCCATCGCAGCCCCCAGCGTAAGTATATGGTTTACTTCCCGCTGTTTGGCGCGCATGGGTGCTCTTTCTTTGCTGACATCTGATTATTGGTTTGTGTAGGAGCAGAACAGCCTCACCAGGAGCGCCCAGAAGTCGCCCCCGACATGACATCTGCTTCGACTACGCCGCCAAGGGAGGATTCCCTGGCAAGGGAGCGTTCTCCGGCAAGGGAGAAGTCTCCGGCAAGGGACAGTTCTCCGGCAAGGGACAGCACCAGCGACCCCCCGGTGGTGGAGCCCATGACTGTAGAACCCCGAGGCCGCCAAGAAGGAGCTGGAGACGAAGGTGGCGCAGCTGGAGGCTGATCTCAAGGCGAGGGGTGAAGAACTTGCTGCGCTCAAGCACGAGCGCGAGAAGGACGCCTACACTCTTGGCGAGCTGCAGGGTAGTCTCGCCGAGAAGGGAAAGGAGCTTAACACCGCCAAGGACTCCAACGCAGATCTTGAGTTGAAGCTAGCTACTTTGACCAAGACGCTAGACGGCGCCAGGGAGCAGGAGGTGGCCTTGAAGAAGCAGATCAAAGCCAACGAGGCGCTGCTGGCGAGTGTTGCGACCACCCAGAACACCTTTAGGGAGAATGTGGAGCACTGGACGGAGGGTCTCGTGGATGTTGCCGCAGCCATCGACGGGGAGCTGGCGCAGCTGGGGATGGAGGATTTCGGGTATTCCTCCGATGAGAACCTACAACTCAGCGCCAAGCTCAGCTTGTTCTTCAAAGGCGTGGCAACGGCCCTCTAGTGACTCCGAGAAAGGATCCCAAAGCAGCTGGCCGACGAGTCGCGCACGATCTGCATGGGAGTTCTTCAAAAGGTGTTGGTGAAGGTGGCCTTCTGCAACCCGGGCCTCAACCTCACCAACGTCCTCAGGACCTTGCCGCCGGATGCTGATCTGGAAGCGCTCAAGACCCTTGTCGCACCCATTGTGGACAAGGTAAGCGGGGTCAAGAGGGTTGATGGCGATCGCGTAGATTAGGCCGCCCGTTTTCTCCTTTTCTTGTCGCTGCTGGTCATGTTACGAGAACAATCTATTAGAGCCGCGACGAGCTATCTTGTAATATAACTTTATTTTGGGTATCGATTGCTATGTTATTTCCTTTACTTGATTCCTTCCTTTTTATGTTTTTTCCCTACGCTTTTAGGGAACTTGTCGGTCTGAGCTCCTTAGCATGGCGCTGAGTCTTGAGACGTCGGCAAGACTTCTTTGGCGGTGCCGCTACCGACAAGAAACCTTGTCGCAACTAGTCGCAGCTCACTTTTTTTTTGAAAATTAGGACAGTAGGAGAGCTTCCTACTGCATATATATATATATATATATAATGGGTGGTGTTACATGATGATTACAAGGGAGAGGGGGTGGTAGCGTGGGGGTGTGGGTGGGGGGGAGGTGGTTAGGCAAGATTAGCAATAAAAGTGGCCACTAAGTGTTTCTTATGTGGTGGCAGCCTATGACTAATATCAGAGAAGTCTTTCTTGAAGCGTGCCCTCCAGGAGGTGACCGTGGGGGTCACATGTCGAAAGTAGTTGTTGTTACATTCCTTCCAGAGACTCCATGCAGCAACGAGGAAGATGTCCATGATCATCTTGCTCCTGTCTCATCTTTAGATGTGAAATCAAATCAATCTGTTGCCTGTGTTGTGCCAACGAATTCCCAAATATCGCCAAAGACGCTGAACTGAAAGTGCAATGAAAGAACAGGTGTTCCACAGTCTCTTCAACGTGTTGGTTGCGAGAGGAGGCAATCAAGTTATCGCCAATGTTGTAGTGTCGCTTTCTTGAGCATGTTGCGGCGTATTGAGTATGTCGAGAGCAAAAACCAACCAAATACCTTGATCTTAGGGATCGTTTTGGCCTTCGAGCAATTTGAACCCCTCATGTGCGGCAGGTCTCGGAAGACAAAGTTGTAATATCGAGAGGTCTTAAGGACTGATCTCCCCAAGCATAAATCCATTGATCGGCAGAGTCATTTAGAACAACCTGAGAGACCTCCCGCTGGATTTGACGAAGCTCGTCATGGGCTTGCATGGAGAGTGGAAGGTGAAAGGTTGCAGCCAGATCCGTGTTGGACAGGAATGCCTGCACTGAAATATCAGCATTGGTGGCAAAGGAGGAAGCTCTGGGGAAGGATGATGTGTAAATAGAGTTGTTCCACATATCCTTCCAGAACAGGGTCGCCGAACCGGAGTTGATTTGAACTTTTGTGACCCCACGGTAAGTTGGCATGAGCTTAACTAGGTCTTTCCACCAAAATGATCCAGAGGGGTCAGCTGCATGCGGAACGGTGTCATTATAGTAGCTGTGCCAGATTAGATTAACCCATGGTGTGTCGTGGTGATTGTAAAATTTGTGCAACATTTTGAGAAGTAGGGCATCATTTTGGATACGCAGGTTTAGCACCCCAAGGCCACCACATTTTTTGGGTCGGCAGATCATATCCCAAGCAGCCAGAGGTGTGCATTTCTCCCCAGCTTCGGTCTTCTTTTTCCACAAGCAATGCCTTCTGATTTTATCCAGTTGATCCAAAATCTTAGGCGGGAGCTTTAGGGTCCCCATGGGATAGATCGCCAGCGCCGTGATTAGGGAGTTGACAAGGGCCAATTTCCCAGCATAAGACATAAGGGACATGGCAGCAGTAATTCTGCGTTCTGCTTTGCAAACCATCGGAGCCATATCCAGTACTGTTGGCTTGGTCGTGCCCAGAGGTAGGCCAAGATAGGTAAAGGGCATACTGGCAGTGGCACAACCAAAAATATCCGCTAATGATTGGCACTTGTCTTGTGATGTGTTGATTGGAATCATGGTTGACTTATGGAAGTTGATTTTTAGTCCGATCGAGGATGCATAATCTGTCATAATTTGTTTCATGCGATAAACCTGTGCTTGGCAAGCCGGCATGACAATTATGGTGTCATCCGCGTATTGAATGACCGGATAATCCTCGCCAGGTGAGGGTGGGATCGGATGATGCAAGAGATTGTTATCCAGAGCCTCATTAATGGCCATTTGAAGCAAGTCGACTGCCAACACAAAGATCAAGGGCGACAAGGGGTCCCCTTGTCGGACTCCACACATGCATTGAAATTGGCGCCCGGGATTCCCATTTAGAAGAACTGAAGATTTCCCAGAGGCAAATATGCAATCAATCCACTGCAGCCATTTTTTGTTAAATCCCATGTTCTTCATGATTTGTAACATGGCCGAGTGCTCTATAGTGTCAAAAGCCTTAGCAAATCCAACTTCAGTAGGATGATTTCCCTTTTGGAGGCATGGCATTGGTGTATATATTCGAAAGCCCAGGCCAGACAGTCATGTATTGATCTACCACGAAGAAAACCATACTGGTTGCGGTGGACAATTTTAAGTATGATTTTCTGAAGCCGGTTGGCCAAGATTTTAGTGATCATCTTGAGACAGCAGTTAAGGAGTGTGATGGGTCGATAATCATTGACGGTCTCAGGGGCATTTTTCTTGGGTATCAGTGTGATAAATCCATAGTTTAGGCTTTCCAAGTTCAGGTTGCCTGAGTGAAACTCATCACAGAGCTGATAGAAATCATGTTTTATGATTGGCCAGCATGCTTTTAAGAATGCCCTGTTGAAGCCATCAGGCCCAGGGGCACGATCCGGCGGCATGTCCTTGATTACAGCATCAATTTCTGCATGCGAGAAAGGAGTGGTGAGGCTATTAAAATCCACCTGTGATCGAAACAGCTTGGAGAGGTTGAAGCGCATTGGTTTAGGGTTAGCTTTCCCTAAGCGCTCTTTAAAAGCCTCAAAAAGGATGGATTCTTTGCCCACATGATCGTCCACCGTCGTGCCGTCCATCGTTTTTAGGGTGGAGATACAATTTCTTCTATAACTTTCAGTAGCCACCGCCTGGAAGAACTTCGAGTTCTCATCACCAAACTGAATCCATCTGATAGTGCAACGTTTTTTTCAGTAGTCCTTCTGATACTGCAAGAGTCTTATAATGTGGTTTTTAAGAATAGCCAAAAAAATATTTTCAGGAGTACTGAGAACACGACGGTCGGCAATAGAGAACAATTCAAGAATGGCTTTGTTGGTGTTATCAATGGCAACTTTGAGGCGGGAAATCTTTTTACTCCATTGGGAGAGCGCATGACGAATAGCCTTAAGTTTCTGACATAAAATAGATGCAGCATTCGAGTTCTTCCCATGGCGGATAGGTTTATGCCAAGCATGCACAACAACGTCCATAAACCCCTGGTGCGCGATCCAGTAAGTTTCAAACCGAAAGATTTTGCTTTTGGGGATCGTGGTCTAAATAACTACCGAGCACGGGGTATGATCAGAAACCGGCCTGCCCAACGGGTTGACAATTGTATTAGGGAATGATGCAGTCTAGTTGAGAGAGGTGAAGACCCAGTCAAGCTGTTCAAGTAGTGGGTTTTGTTGCATGTTTGACCAGGTATAACTTCTGCCTTTGATAGGAATTTCCGTGAGCAATTGTTGCCGAATGAAATCGTTAAAAGTAAACATATCATGGACATTACCACCAGGTTTACTACGATTATCAGGTGAGCGAATGTAATTGAAATCACCGAGAAGGAGCCAATCTTCAGAAGGTGGGATGTCAATATCAAAGAGCCACTGAGTAAAAATGTCGCGTTGTTCCCCTTGGCACGGTCCGTAAATATTTATCAATTTCCACCGATGCGCAGACTGCGTGGAAACAAATTCAATACCCAGAGCAAAGGGTTTTGAAAGAAAAACAGCGCCAGAAAACATGCTACTATTCCAGATCGTGATTATGCCGCCCGAGGCCCCTTGCGAAGGTATAAAAGCAAATTTATCAAATCGTCTAGGACATAAAGCTTTGAGCGAAGCAGCATCAAAGGAGGGCATTTTGGATTCCTGAAGACAAATAACGGCACAACCACTAGCATTGATCGCATTGATCGCAGCTCACTTAAGTTGTTGAGCGGACTCGAAACAAAGTAAGGGCGCAACTAGCTACGAGTTGGTTCCTCCGCGCACAGGTTTTGCATACAAAGCACGGTCGTTCGAGGAAGATAACTTAAAAATTTTAAAATTGATTGCTCAAACTTTGGCAACTTAGCTTTTTTGTCGTTTGCGTCCCGGTAAGGCGAAACTTTCTTGAACGATGCTCGGTCCACACCATTATCTTCTCCTCCCCCCCCCCCCCCACGGCAAACTTGTGGGCGAGGGAACCTTCCTTTCTTTTGAGGAAAAGAAAGAAGAGAAAATAAAGATATGGAGCCTTACGGCTCGTTATTGCTTACCGGGGATAGGCGCTGCACAAAGTTGTCAGATAACACATGCAAAAAATAGAAAGCATGAAATTGACAAGATGTGCGGAGCACATGAGCTTTACTTGTGCATGGGGTCTGCGCCCGGCTTTGTACAAAGGGTTACATGCAACAGCGGCAAGACTTGTACAAAAGGTGATCGCCGGAACAGGTTCCAGCAACCGTGCCTACGGGTAAAACTTACGAAGATGCTCAATGTTCCAGGAGTTGCTCACCGGAATGTCATCTTCGGTCTCAAGGCGGACAGCGCCAGGTCTAGTGACTCGTTTCACCCGGTAAGGGCCTTCCCACTTTGGCGTCAACTTGTTGGAATTCTTGGCGGACTGAACGCGCCGAAGAACAAGGTCGCCTTCCTCGAGACTTCTGGCACTAACTTTGCGGCTATGGTAGCGGCGCAAAGCTTGCTGGTATCGAGCAGCTCGTACAGCAGCCTGAAGACGGTCCTCCTCAAGGAGCAGCGCATCATCTTGTCGCAGCTGCTCTTGCTCAAGCTCATCATAAGCGAGCACTCGGGCTGACCCATATACGAGTTCCGTGGGGAGAACTGCCTCTGCTCCATAGACTAGAACGAAAGGTGTCTGGCCGGTGGCTCGATTTGGCGTCGTCCTGATCGACCAAAGAACCACCGGCAGCTCCTCGATCCAGTTCTTTCCGCACTTGCACAGCCTGTCGAAAGTTCTGGTCTTGAGCCCGCACAGCACTTCAGCATTTGCCCTCTCTGCTTGACCGTTTCTTCTCGGGTGAGCAACAGAAGCGAAGCAGACCTTGGCGCCAAGATCTTGAACGTACTACATGAAGGTGCGGCTCGTGAATTGCGTGCCGTTGTCGGTGATGATCCTATTAGGGATTCCGAAACGGCAAACAATCGACCTGAAGAACTTGATCTTGTTGTGATGTCACCTTCCTCACTTTGCTTCCACTTCCGCCGCCGTGAACTTGTCGATTGTGACGTACAAGTACTCAAAGCCCCCGACAGCTCGGGGAAAAGGGCCAAGGATGTCGAGCCCCCAGACCGAAAATGGCCAGGATAAAGGGATCGTCTGGAGAGCTTGAGCTGGCTGGTGTATCTGCTTGGAATGGGCCTTGCGCTTCACACTTGGTTACTTGTGCAGTTGCATCCTGGAGGGCTGTCGGCCAAAAGAAACCTTGCCAGAATGCTTTGCCGGCAAGCGCTCTTGCGCCAATGTGGTGGCCACATATGCCTCCATGTATCTCTGCCAATAGCTTTTGTCCATCTTCCCGGTGAATACACTTCAATTTCACACCATTGAGTCTTCTTCTGTACAGTGTGTCGTCGACAAACTGGTACATACTTGACTGCCGGGCTACTCTTTCCGCTTCTTCTTACTCTTCGGGAAGTTCTCACATCTCAAGGAAATGGACAATCTCTTTGTGCCCATCTTTGGAGCTTGCGGCTCGACAACGAGGACTAAAGGCACATCTGCTGCTGCTGGAACATCCTCTTCTGGCGAGAACTGCGGCTCACCGAGCTTGACGTTCCCGGCAAGCTTGCCGGAACAAAACTTGTCGGGAGCGTCGCTTCAGCGGAACAAACCCTAGGGCTTGCCGGAGCAGACTGCTCCTCAGCACCCTTGGTGTTGATCTTGGGGACCTTCTTGGCGGCGGCTTCGGGGAGCTCTACCGGAAAATAGTCACCAGAAATCAACTTCCTCTTCTTCCTCTGTCCAGTTGATGGCGTCACAGACGGTTGAGTCAGCTTGAGCACAAAGATCCCTGGTTCCACAGGTAACTTAAGTGCGGCGCACTTCGACAGGCCATCAGCAATGTTGTTCTGAGCTCTTGGAACTTGTTCCATCTATAGGCCGTCAAAGTGCTCTTCTAGCTTTCTCACTTCATCAACGTAAGCTTCCATCAATGGACTCTGATAATTCTTGTTCACTTGGCGGACGACAAGCTGCGAGTCACCCCTGACAATGAGCTTCTTGATCCCAAGGTCTGCCGCGATCCTGAGACCGGCAAGCAACCCTTCATACTCTGCGGTATTGTTCGTTGCCTGCTCCTTGGGAAAGTGCATCTGGACTACGTACTTGAGGTGCTCTCCGGTGGGCACAACAAGTAGCACGCCTGCACCGGCGCCTTGCGGCGAGAAGGCACCATCAAAGTACATCAGCCACTCTTTGCTTGCTTCCTTGATGGGGATGCTTGTCTCTGGAATTTCTTCATCTGGTGTTGGCGTCCACTCTGCTATGAACTCTGCCAATGCTCTGCTTTGGATAGTTGAAGTACTCTCAAACTTGAGGCCAAAGCTTGACAGTTCCAGTGCCCACTCGACAATCCTGCTGTTGCTTCGGATTCTGCAGATCCTCTTCACGGAAAATGGTGACAAGCTGTGATCTCATGTGCTTGGAAGTAATGGCGTAGCTTTCTCGAGGCCATGAGAAGGCGAAAAGCAATTCTGCACACCGAATACCTTGACCTAGCCCCCTGCAGAAGGGAACTGACAAAGTAAACTGGGTGCTGCACCATTCTTTTCTGTATCTCCTCACGCGCCTGCGCAGATCCATCTTTGTCGGGACCAGAGCTTGCCGGTGAAGCCCCCTGCTTGTCGCTGGATGCATCTGTAGTGGTTGCTGGCTCATCATCCGCCTCCCTCTCTGCTACTAACGCAGCACTAACCACTTGATTGGTTGCCGCTATATACAGCAGCAACTTCTCTTGTGGCTTAGGTGCGACAAGTGTTGGAGTGGAGGACAGGTATCTCTAAGTCCTGCAGCGCAGCCTCCGCTTCCGGAGTCCATTTCATTGGAACTGCCTTTTTCAATATTTTGAAAAAGGCAGGGCGCGCTCAGCAGACCTAGAGATAAACCGCTGAGAGCAGCCACGCAACCGGCAAGTCTTCGTACATCCTTGACGCGCTTTGGTGCTTCAATCTGCTCAATGGCCTTGATCTTGTCGGGATTGGCTTCAATTCCCCGCTGAGACACGAAGAACCCGAGAAGCTTGCCGGAGGGGACTCCAAACAGACACTTCTCGGGGTTAAGCTTGAGGTTGATCTTGCGCAGATTTGCAAAGGTTTCGTCTAAATCTTGATCAGAGTTGCCTTGTCTTTGCTCTTGACCACTATGTCATCCATGTAGGCTTCCACATTTCTGTGCATCTGTGGCTCAAAAGCATCATGGACTACTCTTGCAAATGTTGAACCAGCATTCTTTAAACCGAAAGGCATCCGTACGAAATAGTATGTACCACATGGAGTGATGAATGCGGTCTTTTCCTCATCCTCTTCTGCCATGAAGATCTGATGGTATCCTGAGTATGCGTCAAGAAATGAAAGCAAGTCACATCCGGCCGTGGAGTCAACAATCTGGTCAATGCGCGGCAAGGGAAATGGGTCTTTGGGTCAAGCTTTATTAACATCCGTAAAGTCGATACAAAGCCTCCATTTCCCGTTTGCCTTGCGCACGACTACAGGATTGGCCAACCATGTAGGATGGAGCACTCCTCTGACAAGGCCTGCTGCTTCCAATTTCTTGATTTCTTCTGCGATGAATTCTTGGCGCTCCACTGCTTGTTTCCTGACTTTCTGCTTGATGGGCCGCACATGAGGACAGACGGCAAGATGGTGCTCGATTACTTTCCTAGGAACACCGAGGATGTCAGACGGTTGCCACGCAAACACGTCGACGTTCACCCGCAGGAAAGCAATGAGCGCGCTTTCCTATTTAGGGTCGAGAGTGGCACTGATGGTGAAGGTACCACCAGTGCCGTCCTCCTTGGCGGACACCTTCTTGGTCTCTGGCGGAGCTGCCATTGTCTTCTTACACTTGCCGATGGAGCTCGATGGAGCGTCCTCGACGGTAGCGTAGCACTCCGAAGAGGTGCGCTTGCTGGAGTGGGCATGAGAACTCTTGCTGGACTTGGTCTTCTTCTTCCCCCCGGGAGCTTCAGCGGCAAGCGACTTGCGATCTGCTGCGGCTGCTGCTTCCTGGTAGATCTTGTCGGCGCAGATAAGAGCATCCTTCTTGTCGCCAGGGACAGAGATGACACTTATCGGGCCTGGCATCTTCAGCATGTTGTATGCATAGTGAGAGGCTGCCATGAATTTGGCGAGTCTTTGGGCGGCTGAGTATCCCATTGTAAGGCAATGGAAAGTCAACAACGTCAAAAGTGACCCTCTCGATCCTGAAGTTCAACTTCGCGCCAAATGTCACCGCAGCGTGATCTTTCCTTGACTTGCTCCTTCCGGACTGATTCCTTGGAATGTGCGGTCTCTTGAGCTTCATTGTCGAGGATCTGGAGTTTCGGAGTACCGCGGAGGAGATCAGGTTCAAGCGGCCCGCCGTCAACTAGCATCTTAGTGACCTTGAGGTTGCGGATAGTTGGTGAAACCAACATCGGCAAACACGCGACCGCAGATTATGCGATCGGGGTGGTCCTCAATATCAAAGATGATAGGCGTCTTTGGACCATTTCGAGAGGTTTGCGTGACTCGGCGGGTGGTTCGCGCATTGACTTCCCGCACCTTTGTTTGAGCTGGCGGTGTGAAGTATGCAGAGAAGCACCGCCGTCAACGCACAGGACCTCTGTGGCTTTCTGAAACTCCTGCTCATCGGCCTCGTCATCATCCATATCTTCATCATCATCGTCATCCTCATCCTTGTCGCGGCCGCGGGGAGGTCTGTCTCCTTGCCGCTGCTTGGCCTTGCCGCGGCGTCCTCCCTGGCCGGGACGTTTCTTGCCGGATCCCCCAGTACCTTCTTGGGCCTTCTCCTTGTCGCGTCGCTTGTACTCAGCCTTTTGCTGCTCGACAAGCTGCTCGACCTTCTTGCAGCTCTGGAGGTCATGGCCCTTGGTGCGGTGGATCTTGCAGTACTGCTTGTTGGTGTCGTCCTACTTGTCGGCGACCGCCACAGCCTCGCCGGAGCTACCAGCTTTGGCTTTCTCGGTGCCACCTCCGTTGCCGGACTGCTCAACAACTAGCACATCTTTGCCTTTCTTCTTCCTGTTGTTCCGCCGCCGGTTTTTCTTTGCCGGGGCAGCATCCTCACTATCAGATCCTCCTGCTCCTGTATTCTCTCCGGGGAGTTTCCTCCCTTCCTCAGCACGTGCACACTTGTCGGCCAGGGCATATAGCTCACTGACGTCTCTGATCTTCCACATCGCCATCTCCTCCCTCATCCTGCGGTTTCGCACGTTCTGATGGAACACGCTGATGATCGCGGCAGGGTGGACATCCGGGATGTTGTGCTGTACACGGATGAATCTCTGAATGTACTTGCGCAGGGACTCTCCTTCCTTCTGGGCGAGTATATGAAGGTCGCTCTCTTGGCCATGAGGCTTGTGGCCGCCTGTAAAGGCGCCGACAAACTGATGGCATAGGTCTGCCCATGAGGATATGGAGTTGTCCGGCAAGTGCATGAGCCAGGACCTGACATTGGGCTTGAGCACCAGCGGGAAGTAGTTGGCAAGGATCTTGTCGTCTCGCCCCCCCGGCAGCTTGAACCGCGATGGTGTAGATGCTGAGGAACTCCGACGGATGCGACTTGCCGTCGTACTTCTCTGCACGCGTCGGCAGAAATTCTTCGTCTTTGGGCCATTTGGACTTACCGCAGCTCATGAGTGAGCGCAGGGCAACCTACACGTCGGAAAGTCGCCTGGTTCCCCTGGCGCATGCATGTCGATAGAGGGCCCAGCGCGCTGGTCCGATTGACGCTGCGCTTCTCTTCGGTGCTCGATGCGAGTACGAGCATCTTCTTGCTGTCGTTCATGAAGAACTTGGCACTGATCGCGACGAGCTCGTGGATCTGACGATGCGGTGGAGTCGCTGTCGAGGTGGATCCAGCGAGTTGGCGATCTTGGCCTTCGGGGCGGAGAGTGCACGGTGGTTGCACCCCCACCGGTTTTGTCGCCATCGGCTCGCGCCTGGCAATCTTGCCGCGGCTGCGATGTACTCGGCTGCCGTGGAGTGTCGCCGTTGGCGAAGCCGATGAGACTCTGAATGGTGGCCCTCCATTCGTCGATCTTGTCTGCCGCTGGAGGGTAATCCAGGAGCACTTGAGCTCGGGCCAAAGCTTCTGCTGGAGTGGTGGGTGGCAGTTGTGAACGGTGCGAGGAACGCGATATGCTCGGACTTCTAACTATGTTAGAAGGAGCAGTATCTCGTCCGGGCGACCGTGTCTTGCTCGTGCCAGCACGTTGGCGTGCATGCTGGTCCTGAGCATCCCGAGATCCACCAGCTCGATCTTGGTCCAACGAACGTATGGTACCGCGAGCACCATGACGCTGTCGGTCCCGTGCCTCCTGAGATGGGCGCGGTGCATGTACGGATGCCGAGGTCTGCGCAGCCTTGTCCTTGGACCTGGCAGCACCGTGAGCTCCCTCGTCGATGCCCATTCTTCCGCCGGCTTCTACCCCACCACCCGTTTGTTTCGGTGGTGGTGGGATCGACACAGACGGAGTAGCCGCCTCCGAAGCCTTCTTCTTCGGCGGCATGTCGATGAAGAAGATGAAGATCTAGCCCGTGTGAACACCGGATCAGGTTCACACAACCTCGACGCCCCCTACCTGGCGCGCCAAAGATGTCGGGGAGGCTGACCCACGAACACCTATGGGACCGGCGGGGGGCGGAGATCGCACGAAGAGCGGATCAAGGCGAAGCACACGAGCGATTTACCTAGCTTCGGAGCTCTCCGGAGAGATAATACTCCTACTGCTGCATGTCTGAGTGCATTGAGTTCTTGCTCGGGAGCGCTGAGTGCTACAGTACACACTAGCTGCTAACGAGACCGAGCGTGAGTGTTTTCGGCCGAACCCTCCTCTCGTTGCGCATGGGCCTCCTTTTATATGCTCAAGGGTCACCGACAGTGGCAACGTGAACAAGGGTAAAAATGGAAAGGTGTTGCAGTTGGTACAACTACATGCGATGTATCATACCTAACCCGACGGCGGGGACAAAGGCATTAAATGCCCGTCAGGTCGCCCAAACAGTGCAAAAAGGGACCGTCAGGGACACCACCGCTTGCCACGATGGCAATCTTGTCAGCGTCGCTTGCCACCGCGCACCGCTGGCTGCCTGCCTCTCCCCACTGCGCGCTGAAAGGTCGAGGCGACACGTTGGTGGATGTGCTGGAGCGCGGGTGCGGAGTGGTAGCCTGCCGCGGCAAGCGCCTTGCCGCGGTCGTTGTCTTGTCGCGTCCGGAAGCTTGTCGCTCACCGGGCCTTGCCGGGACGTGTGGCGCGTCGCGGCAAGTTCTTTGAGATGCCTTGGTCGGCCTTCCCGGCAAGCTCCTCTTGCAGGGGCCTTGTCTCCTTGGCTTGAATTCTTTGTTCTTGAATGGCTCCAAAGGAACCACGGAGGACCTTGGCGGTCACCCGGCAAGCCTTGCCGCGGGGTGCTGCGACTGCCCGTGCACAAGTTTGGGATACTAGTGTACCCCTTCTCTAGTACACCGACACCTATGGGTATGTCTCCATATAAGATGGTTTATGGAAAAGCGTGTCATTTACCTCTTGAACTTGAACATAAAGCATATTGGGCTATTAAAGAGCTCAATTATGACTTCAAACTTGCCGGTCAGAAAAGGTTATTTGATATTAGCTCACTTGATGAATGGAGAACCCAAGCATATGAGAATGCTAAGATTTTCAAAGAAAAAGTTAAACGCTAGCATGATAAGAGGATACAAAAGCGTGAGTTTAACGTAGGAGATTATGTGTTATTGTTCAACTCTCATTTAAGATTTTTTGCAGGAAAGCTTCTCTCAAAATGGGAAGGTCCCTACGTTATCGAGGAGGTCTATCTGGTGCTATAAAAATCAACAACTTCGAAGGCACAAATCCGAGGGTGGTAAATGGTCAGAGAATTAAACATTATATTTCAGGTAATCCTATCAATGTTGAAACTAATATTATTGAAACCATAACCCCTGAGGAATACATAAGAGACACTTTCCAGAATGTTCCAGACTCCGAAAAGGCATAGGTACGTGGTACGGTAAGTAAACCAACTCCAAAACAACTCTAATGGCAATTTTCATCAGTTTTGGATTATTTAAGGGTTTTAGGAAGAAAGAAGTAGTCCGAAAGGGACACGAGGCTCCCACGAGAGAGGAGGTCGCGCCCCCCCCCCCCTATAGGGCGCGCCCCCTGTGTCGTGGGTACCTCGTGTGCCACCCGGACTCTGTTTTCTTGTATGTTACATATTTTGGTCGGTAAAAATTCATTATATATACTCCCGAAGGTTTTGACTACTATATCACGCAAATATCCTCTGTTTTCGTTTCGAGCTGTTCCTGTTGCAGAATTAAGCAACATGTCTTCTCAGGAATCAGTTGGGGAGAGTCGGGTGTCTTACCCAACGCCAGGTCCAGGAGCAAACAGTGATGCCTATCACTTTGGACCATCAACGGAGGATGAGATGGAGGCTGGTTTGAAAAGGATAGATGCCATGGAGGAAGATCAAGAAGTTACCTCTCGCCTCCAAGCAGAATTCACTATGGGGGAACTACCTAGCCTGGCTGTCCCTACTTTGGTCACTCCTTTCAACTCCAGATTTCTTTCTTATGAAAATATGAAAAAGAGTTTCACTTGTTCTCCAGAAGCTATGCAGCATCCTTGGGTAAAAGGAGCTTTGTCTGTCACGGGCAAGCTCCGTAGAGAAAATATGGACCTGAAACAACAAGTCAATAAGCTCGAGGAGGAGAACCGTATCCTGAAGGGCATAATCGCCAAGAAGATCATAACACCAACCGTGAAGAAGGAGAAATAATCACATGGGTATGGGCACTCCCCTTGGCAACTGCCAAGCTTGGGGGAGGTGCCCCGGTATCGTATCACCATCACACTCCTATCTTTACCGCTTTATTTAGTTCGATCCTTTAGTAGTATCTTGATCTATTAGTTCGAAGTTTTGATATCAAGTAGTTTTGAGTTTTTCGTTGTGATCTCTTTATGTAATCAAGTCTGTGTGCTATCTATAATAAAGATTAGTGTTGAGTCAAGGGCTTTTCTATGTTGCTATGATCTTGAGAAAATAGAAAGAACAAAAGAGTTCATATTGATCTTATGGGTAGTGATAACTTCACACATAGAAAGTATGAGGCATAAAAATTGTTGAGAGTTGATGAACGTAGCCTTGGTCATCGTTGCAATTAATAGGAAGTAATAAGGAAAGAGGGGTTCACATATAAATATATTATCTTGGACATCTTTTATGATTGTGAAGCACTCATTAAGTATGACATGCTAAAAGAGTTGACGTTGGACAAGGAAGACAACGTAATGGTTTATGTTTTCCGACATCTCAGTTAAAGTATATTGTCACTGACCTTCCAAACATGTTGAGCTTGCCTTTCCCCCTCATGCTAGCCAAATTCCTTGCACCAAGTAGAGATACTACTTGTGCTTCCAAATATCCTGAAACCCAGTTTTGCCATGAGAGTCCACCATACCTACCTATGGATTGAGTAAGATCCTTCAAGTAAGTTGTCATCGATGCAAGCAATAAAAATTGCTCTCTAAATATGTATGAATTATTAGTGCAGAGAAAATAAGCTTTGTACAAACTTGTTGTGGAAGTAATAAAAGCGACGGACTGCATAATAAGGTCCACATACAAGGGGCAATATAAAGTGACATTCTTTTGCATTAAGATTTCATGCATTAACCCTAAACGCACATGAAAACCTCTGCTTCCCTCTACGAAGGGCCTATCTTTTACTTTATGTTTTACTTTATACTTGAGTCAAGGTGATTCTCACCTTTCCCTATTTATTTTTTTATCCTTTGGCAAGCTCCTCGTGTTTGAAAGATCATGATGCATATATCCAATTGGATGTAAGTTGGCATAGGCTATTATTGTTGACATCACCTAAAGGTGAATATGTTGGGAGGCAACACAATAAGCCCCTATCTTTCTCAGTGTCCGGCTGAAACTCTATAACCACAAGTATTGCGTGAGTGTTAACAATTATAGGGGACTACGAGATAGTTGAGTATGTGAGCTTGCTGAAAAGCTCTATTATTGACTCTTTCCGATGTTACGATAAATTGAAATTGCTTCAATGACTGAGATTATAGTTTGTTAGTTCCCAATGAAGTTTTTGAACCATACTTGACACTGTGAATTGCTTATTACTTGAACATAGGAAATCATATGACAAAATCCATATATGTTGTTGTTATTAGAATGATCATGATGCCCTCATGTCCGTATTTTATTTTTATCGACACCTCTATCTCTAAACATGTGGACATATTTTTCGATTTCACTTGAGGACAAGCGAGGTCTAAGCTTCGGGGAGTTGATACGTCTATTTTGCATCATGCTTTTATATCAATATTTATTGCATTATGGGATGTTATTACACATTATATCTCAATACTTATGGCTATTCTCCCTTATTTTACAAGGTTTGCCATGAAGAGGGGGGATGCCGGCAGCTGGAATTCTGGCTGGAAAAGGAGCAAATGTTGGAAACCTATTCTGCACAACTCCAAAAGACCTGAGACTCCACGAAACAACTTCTTAGATTTAATAAGACTTTTTGGACAAAAGAAATAGGCCAGCCCCCCCCCCTCCAGGGCACGCCCCCTATCTCCTGGGCCCCCTGGTGGGCTTCCGGCGTCCATCTTCTGCTATATGAAGGGTTTTCCCCTCGAAAAAATCATGAGCAAGCTTATGGGACGAAACTCCGCCGCCACGAGGCGGAACCTTGGCAGAATCAATCTAGGGCTCTAGCGGAGCTGTTCTGCCGGGGACACTTCCCTCCGGGAGGGGGGAATCATCACCAACGTCATCACCAACGATCCTCTCATCGAGAGGGGGTCAATCTCCATCAACATCTTCACCAGCACCATCTCCTCTCAAAACCCTAGTTCATCTCTTGTATCCAATCTTGTATCAAAACCACAAATTTGTACCTGTGGGTTGCTAGTAGTGTTGATTACTCCTTGTAGTTGATGCTATTTGGTTTACTTGGTGGAAGATCATATGTTCAGATCCTTTATGCATATTATTACCGCTCTGATTATGAACATGAATATGCTTTGTAAGTAGTTACGTTTGTTCCTGAGGACATGGGTGAAGTCTTGCTATTAGTAGTCATCTGAATTTGGTATTCGTTCGATATTTTGATGAGATGTATGTTGTCTTTCCTCTAGTGGTGTTATGTGAATGTCGACTACATGACACTTCACCATTATTTGGGCCTAGAGGAAGG
The DNA here is from genome assembly GCA_021437245.1 of Aegilops speltoides. NCBI lineage: Eukaryota > Viridiplantae > Streptophyta > Magnoliopsida > Poales > Poaceae > Aegilops > Aegilops speltoides. Next base: position 91,447,266 of record CM038141.1, on the reverse strand, counting down.
CATACGGGACTAATAAGTAGATGATGGGTTGCTAGAGTGACAGAAGCTTAAACCCTAGTTCATGCCTTGCTTCGTTAGGGGTTGATATGGACCCATATGTTTAATGTTGTGGTTAGGTTTACCTTAATACTCCTTTTTGTAGTTGCGTATGCTTGCAATAGGGGTTAATCATAGGTGGGATGCTTGTCCATGTTAGGGCAGTACCCAAGTGCCGGTCCACCCACATATCAAATTATCAAAGTACCGAACGCGAATCTTACGAACGTGATGAAAACTAGCTTGACGATAATTCCCAATGTGTCCTCGGGAGCTCCTTCTTCATTATTAGAATTTGTCCAGGCTTATCCTTTGCTACATAAAGGATTGGGCCACCTTGCTGCACTTTATTTACTTTATTTACTTTTGCTCGTTACTATTTATCTTATCACAAAACTATCTATCACCTACTATTTCAGTGCTTGCAGAGAAAAACTTACTGAAAACCGCTTATCATTTCCTTCTGCTCCTCGTTGGGTTCGACACTCTTACTTATCGAAAGGACTACGATAGATCCCCTATACTTGTGGGTCATCATGGGGAAAAGTGTGCAAACCTCCGCAGAGTGTACAAACTAATCATGGTTAGTCGTGTCCCCGGTTATGGACATCTTGAGTATCTGGTTCTTGGATTATCATGTTGATCTCATCACTCTAAATTTAATTTGTTGGGTTAATGATGATGCTTAATTGGGATTGAGTTGGAGGAACCTTCTCAATGTTTAACAACCACCATGATAGGTAAATAAAAATTTATTTCTTTGTTGTAGGGAAAAATTGGCTTTATGCAAAACTGTAACCATAGAGCTTTCCACCAGCCATATATGCATGTAGTGATAGCAATTATTCTGTTCATTACTCTATGTGTTACATTGCCAGCATATTCCATGTGCTGACCCGTTTCGGGCTGCAACATTTCATGTTGCAGACTTTTCAGACGACGAGTAAGGTGCCATAGGTTGTTGTCTTTCACTCAGCTATGCCGTTGGAGTTGATAGACTCACAACATCTTCCAAGCCTTCTGTTGTTATCGTTTTTAGATGGCCTTAAGCCATATTATTGTAATAAGTCCTCTTTTGAGACATTCAATGTATTAAGTGTGTGACTGAAACTTTGTTATAAATCCTCAAGTACTGTGTGTGTCAGCATTACCGATCCAGGGATGACACTGATGCACAGAGACTAGACTGTTTGAGGTCTGGTCGCTACAGGAGGAGAGAGGGGGGAAGGAAAGGGGGCGCCCCCCCCTCCTTGTCCAATTCGGACTAGAGGGGGAGGGGGCGTGTGGCCCTGCCTTGGCCGCCCCTCCTCTTCTCCCCTAGGGCCCAATAGGCCCATTATACTCCTCGGGGGGTCCGGTAACCCCACGGTACTCCGGTATATGCCCGAACTTGTCCGGAACACTTCCAAAGTCCAAACATAGTCATCCAATATATCGATCTTTATGCCTCGACCATTTCGAGACTCCTCGTCATGTCCGTGATCATATCTGGGACTCCGAACTACCTTCAGTACATCAAATCACATAACCCGATCGTCACCGAACGTTAAGCCTGCGGACCCTACGGGTTTGAGAACTATGTAGACATGACCAAGACACTTCTCCGGTTAATAACCAATAGCGGAACCTGGATGCTCATATTGCCTCCTACTTATTCTACGAAGATCTTTATTAGTCAAACCGCATAACAACATACGTTGTTCCCTTTGTCATCGATATGTTACTTGCCCGAGATTTGATCGTTGGTATCTCAATACCTAGCTCAATCTCGTTACTGGGAAGTCTCTTTACTCATTTCGTAATGCATCATCCCTTAACTAACTCATTAGTCACATTGCTTGCAAGGCTTATAGTGATGTGCATTACCAAGAGGGCCCAGAGATACCTCTCCGACAATCGCAGTGACAAATCCTAATCTCGATCTATGCCAACTCAACAAGTACCATCAGAGACACCTATAGAGCACCTTTATAATCACCCAGTTACGTTGTGACATTTGGTAGCACACAAAGTGTTCCTCTGGTATTTGGGAGTTGCATAATCTCATAGTCATAGGAACATGTATAAGTCATGAAGAAGCAATGGCAACAAACTAAACAATCAAGTGCTAAGCTAATGGAATGGGTCAAGTCAATCACATCATTCTCTAATGATGTGATCCCATTAATCAAATGACAACTCATGTCTATGGCTAGGAAACTTAACCATCTTGGATTCAACGAGCTAGTCAAGTAGAGGCATACTAGTGACATTATGTTTGTCTATGTATTCACACATGTACTAAGTTTCCGGTTAATACATATCTAGCATGAATAATAAACATTTATCATGAAATAAGGAAATAAATAATAACTTTATTATTGCCTCTAGGGCATATTTCCTTCAGGGATGCCTTCCGGGGCATCCCCAAGCTTAGGCTTTTGGTTGTCCTTGGATTATCTTGGTGTGCCATGGGCATCCCCAAGCTTAGGCTCTTGCCACTCCTTATTCCATAGTCCATCAAATCTTTACCCAAAACTTGAAAACTTCACAACACAAAACTCAACAGGAAATCTCATAAGCTCCGTTAGTGCAAGAAAGAAAAACCACCACATAAGGTACTGTAATGAACTCATTATTTATTTATATTGGTGTTAAACCTACTGTATTCCAACTTCTTTATGGTTCATACCCCCCGATACCAGCCATAGATGCATCAAAATAAGCAAACAACACACGAAAAACAGAATCTGTCAAAAACAAAACAGTCTGTAGCAATCTTTAACTTTCGAATACTTTTGCAACACTAAAACTCCTACCAAAACAGGAAGTCCTGGGAAATTTGTCTATTGATCTACTGCAAAAAGAATCAACTAAAAATCACGTTCAGTGATTTATTAAAATTATTCTCGTGCGTGCAAAAGTTTCTGTTTTTTAGCAGAATCAAATTAACTATCATCGTAGGTTATCCTATAGGTTCTACTTGGCACAAACAATAATTAAAACAAAAAACCACATCTAAACTGAGGCTAGATGAAATATTTATTACTAAACAGAAACAAAAAAACAAGAAACAAAAATAAATTTGGGTTGCCTCCCAACAAGCACTATCGTCTAATGCCCCTAGCTAGGCATAAAAGCGAGAATAGATGTAAGTGTTGCCATCTTTGGCATTCAATTCATAAGTGGCTCGCATAATAAATTCATAAGGTAATTTGATTTTCTTTCTAGGAAAGTGTTCCATGCCTTTCCTTAGTGGAAATTGGAATCTAATATTTCCTTCCTTCATACCAATAATTGCACCAATCATTCTAAGGAAAGGTCTACCAAGAATAATAGGACATGAAAGATTGCAATCTATATCAAGAACGATAAAATCTACGGGCACATAATTCCTATTTGCAACAATAAGAACATCATTAATCCTTCCCATAGGTTTCTTAATAGTGGAATCCGCAAGGTACAAGTTTAAAGAGTAATCATCAAAATCACGGAAACCTAGCACATCACATAAAGTTTTTGGGATCGTGGAAACACTAGCACCCAAATCACACAAAGCATAGCATTAATGATCTTTAATTTTAATTTTTTATAGTAGGTTACCACTCATCATAAAGTTTTCTAGGGATAGAAACCTCCAATTCAAGTTTTTCCTCATAAGATTGCATCAAAGCATCAACGATATGTTTGGTAAAAGCTTTATTTTGACTATAAGCATTAGGAGAATTCAACACGGATTGCAACAAGGAAATACAATCTATTAAAGAGCAATTATCATAATTAAATTCCTTGAAATCCAAACTAGTGGGTTCATTGCTATGTAAAGTTTTGACCTCTCCAATCCCACTTTTACCAAATTTAGCATCAAGATCTAAAAACTCTAAATCATTGGGACGCCTTTTAACTAAAGTTGACTCATCTCCAGTCCCATCATTATCAAGATTCATATTGCAAAACAAAGACTTAATAGTTGACACATCAATAACTTTTAGATCTTCATCATTATTTTCATGGAAACTAGAAGAACACACTTTTACAAAGCAATCTTTCTTAGCACGCATCCTAGCGATTCTTTCTTTGCACTCATCAATGGAAGTTATCATGGCTTTGAGAGACTCATTGATATCATGCTTAGGTGGAATAGATCTAAGTTTCAAAGAATCAACATCAAGAGAAAGTCTATCAACGTTCCTAGCCAATTCATCAACTTTAAGCAATTTTTCTTCAAGCAAAGCATTGAAATTCTTTTGAGAGATCATAAATTCTTTAACACTATTCTCAAAATAAGAGGGCATCTTATTAAAATTTCCATAAGAATTGTTGTAGGAATTACCATAATTATTAGAGGAATTACTAGGAAATGGTCTAGGATTAAAGTTTCCTCTATACGCGTTGTTACCAAAATTATTCCTACCAACAAAATTCACATCCATAGATTCATTATTATTCTCAATCGAAGTAGACAAACACATATCATTAGGATCAATAGGAGCACTCTTAGTAGCAAACAATTTCATAAGTTCATCCATCTTTCCACTCAAAACATTAATTTCTTCTATCGCATGAACCTTTTTACTAGTAGATCTTTCGGTGTGCCATTGAGAATAATTAACCATAATATTATCTAGGAGTTTAGTAGCTTCTCCTAAAGTGATTTCCATAAAAGTGCCTCCCGTGGCCGAATCTAAAAGATTTCTAGAAGTAAAATTCAATCCGGCATAAAATTTTTGTATGATCATCCATAAATTCAAACCATGTGTAGGGCAATTGTGAATCATTAATTTCATTCTCTCCCAATATTGGGAAACATGCTCATGATCAAGTTGTTTAAAATTCATAATATCGTTTCTAAGAGAGATGATCTTAGCGGGAGGAAAATATTTAGAGATAAAAGCATCTTTACACTTATTCCATGAATCAATACTATTTTTAGGCAAAGACGAAAACCAAGTTTTAGGATGATCTCTTAGTGAAAACGGAAATAGCTTCAATTTAGCAATATCATTATCCGTGTCTTTCTTCTTTTGCATATCACACAAATCAACAAAGTTGTTTAGATGAGTAGCGACATCTTCACTAGGAAGGCTGGAGAATTGATCTTTCATAAGAAGATTCAACAAAGCAGCATTGATTTCACAAGATTCAACATCATTAAGAGGAGCAATCGGAGTGCTAAGGAAATCATTATTGTTGGTATTGGAAAAGTCACACAATTTGGTATTATCTTGCGCCATCGTGACAAGCAATCCGACACACAAGCACACAAGAAGCAAGCGAAAAAAGAGAGGCAAACGGGAAAGAAAGGGCGAATAAAACGGCAAGGGTGAAGTGGGGGAGAGGAAAACGAGAGGCAAATGGCAAATAATGTAATGCGAGGGAGATGAGTTTGTGATGGGTACTTGGTATGTCTTGACTTGAGCGAAGACCTCCCCGGCAACGGCGCCAGAAATCCTTCTTGCTACCTCTTGAGCACTACGTTGGTTTCCCCTTGAAGAGGAAAGGGTGATGCAGCAAAGTAGCGTAAGTATTTCCCTCAGTTTTTGAGAACCAATGTATCAATCTAGTAGGAGGCTCCACAGAAGTCCCTCGTACCTACACAAACAAACAAGAACCTCGCAACCAACGCGATAAAGGGGTTGTCAATCCCTTCATGGCCACTTGCCAAAGTGAGATCTGGTAGAGATAATAAGATAAGATAAATATTTTTGGTATTTTTATGATATAGATTGGAAAGTAAAGATGCAAATAAAGGTAGATGGGAAACTTATATGATAAAAGATAGACCCGGGGGCCATAGGTTTCACTAGTGGCTTCTCTCAAGATAGCATAAGTATTACAGTGGGTGAACAAATTACTGTCGAGCAATTGATAGAAAAGTGCATAGTTATGAGAATATCTAGGCATGATCATGTATATAGGCATCACGTCCGTGACAAGTAGATCGAAACGATTCTGCATCTACTACTATTACTCCACACATCGACCGACTCCTGCCTGCATCTAGAGTATTAAGTTCATAAGAACAGAGTAATGCATTAAGAAAGATGACATGATGTAGAGGGATAAACTCAAGCAATATGATATAAACCCCATCTTTTTATCCTTGATGGCAACAATACAATATGTGCCTTGCTGCCCCTGCTGTCACTGTGAAAGGACACCGCAAGATTGAACCCAAAGCTAAGCACTTCTCCCATTGCAAGAAAGATCAATCTAGTAGGCCAAACCAAACTGATAATTCAAAGAGACTTGCAAAGATAACCAATGATACATAAAAGAATTCAGAGGAGATTCAAATATTTCTCATAGACAAACTTGATCATAAACCCACAATTCATCGGATCTCGACAAACACACCACAAAAAGAGTTACATCAAATAGATCTCCAAGAAGATCAAGGAGAACTTTGTATTGAGATTCAAAGAGAGAGAAGAAGCCATCTAGCTAATAACTATGGACCCGAAGGTCTGTGGTAAACTACTCACAACTCATCGGCGAGGCCTTGGAAATGCTATAGAGGCTCTCCGTGGTCAATTCCTGCTCCGGCGGAGCGCTGGCGAAGGCTCCAAGATGGGATCTCGCGGATATAGAAGGTTGCAGCGGTGCAAATAGTTTTTTGTGGTGCACCTGGATGTTTTCAGGGTACGTAGATATATATAGGCGAAGGAGGTAGGTCAGGGGAGCCACGAGGGGCCCACAAGGGTGGGGGCGCGCCCACCCCCCTAGGGTGCGCCCTCCTGCCTCGTGGCCGCCTCGGCTGCTTCTTGACGTCCACTCCAAGTCTCCAGGAACAATCGCTCCCGAAGGTTTCATTCCGTTTGGACTCCGTTTGATATTCCTTTTCTTTGAAACACTAAAATAGGAAAAAAAACTGAAATTCGGGTCGGGCCTCCGGCTAGTAGGTTAGTCCCAAAAATGATACAAAAGTGTAAAGTAAAGCCCATAAACATCCAAAAAGGGTAATATAATAGCATGGAACAATCAAAAATTATAGATACGTTGGAGACGTATCAGTATGCAATCCATCGATTGCACACTTATAAACCTTAGGAGATTCCTTGGTTTTATCATCACACTCCTAGGCAAGAAATCAAGAAATTTGCTCGTGGCAATTGGTTCCTTAGTAATATCAAAAAGGTTAGAGTGAACACTTATTGTTTTGAGATCTTCGTCACTTTCACTAGAAGATTCACCCTTATTCTTAGGAACATAAATAAACTTTGTTGCCTTAGTAGGAGGAAAATCTTGAGTTCTTTTAACGGTGGAAAAGGCGGAACCCAAGTTGGTAATAAAATCTTCCAGTTTGCCAATTCTACTAGAGTCTCGATCTATCATTTTATTAACTATGGGTTCCTTTGCCCTAAGAATATTTAGAGTAATTCCTACTTTATATCCATATTGAGTAATCTGATTATGAATCTTTTTATCCAAATTTTCAATCAACTGTACTATAGCAATTTTATTCTCAATAATATCAAGCCTTTGCACCACATGTTCCAAGGTTAAAACAGTTCCATTGATCATAAGAGGTGGTGGGCCTAACAAATCTATCATAGCATTATAAGAATCAAAAGTATGGCTCCCCAAGAAATTTCCCCCGGTAATGGTATCTAGAACATATCTATTCCAAGGAGTAATGCCCACATAAAAATTATGAAGGAGAACGGCAGTAGATTGCTTTCAAGTAGATCTATTCTGAGCATTGCAAATTCTCTACCAAGCATACTTTAAATTTTCTCCCTCCCATTGCTTAAAATTAAGAACCTCATTATCGGGAGTGCTAACAATGATGGGAGGACTAGCCATGAAAGCAAGACAAGCAATCTAACACACAAGCAAACAAAAAGCAAACGAAAAAGACGAATGGGACAGGGGCGAAGAAAATGGTAAATCTTTTCGAAAATCATTTTAGAAGTGGGGGAGAGGAAAACGAGAGGCAAATGGCGAATAATGTAATGTAAGAGATGAGAGATTATGATGGGTACTTTGTAGGCTTGGCGTAGATCTCCCCGGCAACTGCACCAGAAATTCTTCCTCCCATTTCTTGAACTTGCGTTGGTTTTTCCCTTGAAGAGGAAAGGGTGATGCAGCACAGTAGAGATAAGTATTTCCCTCAGTTAAGAACCAAGGTATCAATCTAGTAGGTGAAACGTGCAAGTCCCCAATAGATGCACCTGCACAAACACTCAAACACTTGCACCCAATGCGATAAAGGGGTTGTCAATCCCTTCACGGTCACTTGCAAAAGTGAGATCTGATAGACATAACTAAAACTAAACAAAAGATAAAATATTTTGGGGTTTTTTTGGTTTATAGATCTGAAAATAAAAGATTGCAAGAATAGTAAATCGGAAACTAATATGATGGAAAATAGACCCGGGGGCCATAGGTTTCACTAAGGCTTCTCTCATGAAGGCAAATAATATGGTGGGTGAAAAAATTACTATCGAGCAATTGATAGAACAATGCAAAGTTATGACAATATCCAAGGCAATGATTATGTAATATAGGCAACACGTCCGTGTCAAGTAGACCGACTCCTGCTTGCATCTACTACTATTACTCCACACATTGACTGACCCCTGCCTGCATCTAGAGTATTAAGCTCATAAAGAACAGAGTAACGCATTAAGTAAGATGACATGATGTAGAGCAATAAACTCAAGCAATATGATGTAAAACCCATCTTTTTATCCTCGATGGCAACAATACAATACGTGCCTCGCTACCCCTACTTTCTCACTGGGTGAGGACACCGCAAGATTGAACCCAAAGTTAAGCACTTCTCCAATTGCAAGAAAAAACCAATCTTGTTGGCCAAACCAAACCGATAATTCGAAGAGAAATACAAAGATATCAAATCATGCATATAAGAATTTAGAGAATATTCAAATAATATTCATAGATAATCTAATCATAAATCCACAATTCATTGGATCTCAACAAACACACCGCAAAAGAAGATTGTATCGGATAGATCTCCAAGAACATCGAGGAGAACATGGTATTGAGAATCAAAGAGAGAGAAGAAGCCATCTAGCTACTAACTATGGACCCGTAGGTCTATGGTAAACTGCTCACGCTTCATCGTAAGGGCAATGGAGTTGATGTAGATGCCCTCCATGATCGAATCCCCCTCTGGCAGGATGCCGGAAAAGGCCCCAAGATGGGATCTCACGAGAATAGAAGGTTGCGGGGGTTGAAAAGTGTTTTCGTGGATGCCTCTGGAGGTTCTGGAATATACGTGAATATATAGGAGGAAGAACTAGGTCAGGAAGGTCACAAGGGGCCCACAAGGTAGGGGGCGCGCCCTCCACCCTTGCCGCCGCCTCGTGGATCTTCTATTTTGAGCATTGCAAATTCTATGCCAAGCATCTTTTAGATTTTCTCCCTCCCTTTGTTTAAAATTAAGAACTTCTTGATCGGGAGTACTAACGGTGATAGGAGGACTAGCCATGACGACAAAATAAATGATCTAACACACGAGCACACAAGAGGCAAGCGAAAAAGAGGCGAACGGGAAAGAGAGGGTGAATAAAACCACAAGGGTGAAGTGGGGGAGAGGAAAACGAGAGGCAAATGGCAAATAATGTAATGCGAGGGATAGAGTTTGTGATGGGTACTTGGTATGTCTTGACTTGTGCAAAGACCTCCCCGGCAACGGCGCCAGAAATCCTTCTTGCTACCTCTTGAGCACTACGTTGGTTTTCCCTTGAAGAAGAAGGGTGATGCAGCAAAGTAGCGTAAGTATTTCCCTCAGTTTTTAAGAACCAAGGTATCAATCTAGTAGGAGGCTACATGCAAGTCCCTTCTACCTACACAAACAAATAAGAACCTCGCAACCAACGCGATAAAGGGGTTGTCAATCCCTTCACGGCCACTTGCAAAAGTGAGATCTGATAGAGATAATAATAATATAAATATTTTTGGTATTTTTATGATATAGATTGAAAAGTAAAGATTGCAAAATAAAGTAGATCGGAAACTTATATGATGGAAAATAGACCCGGGGGCCATAGGTTTCACTAGTGGCTTCTCCCAAGATAGCATAAGTATTACGGTGGGTGAACAAATTACTGTCGAGCAATTGATAGAAAAGTGCATAGTTATGAGAATATCTAGGCATGATCATGTATGTAGGCATCACGTCCGTGACAAGTAGATCGAAACGATTTTGCATCTACTACTATTACTCCACACATCGACCGCTATCCGGCATGCATGTAGAGTATTAAGTTCATAAGAACAGAGTAACGCATTAGGCAAGATGACATGATGTAGAGGGATAAACTCAAGCAATATGATATAAACCCCATCTTTTTATCCTCGATGTCAACAATACAATACGTGCCTTGCTGCCCCTGCTGTCACTGGAAAAGTACACCACAAGATTGAACCCAAAGCTAAGCACTTCTCCCATTGCAAGAAAGATCAATCTAGTAGGCCAAACCAAACTGATAATTCGAAGAGACTTGAAAAGACAACCAATCATACATAAAAGAATTCAGAGGAGATTCAAATATTTCTCATAGATAAACTTGATCATAAACCCACAATTCATCGGATCTCGACAAACACACCGCAAAAAAGAGTTACTTCGAATAGATCTCTGAGTAGATCGAGGAGAACATTGTATTGAGATTCAAAGAGAGAGAAGAAGCCATCTAGCTAATAACTATGGACCCGAAGGTCTATGGTAAACTACTCACACTTCATCGGAGAGACTATGGTGTTGATGTAGAAGCCCTCCATGATCGATTCCCCCTCCGGCGGAGCAGCGAAAAAGGCTCCAAGATGGGATCTCACGGGTACAGAAGGTTGAGGCAGTGTAAATAGGGTTTCGTGGTGCTTAGGCGAAGGAAGTCGATCAAGGGAGCCACGAGGGGCCCACGAGGGTGGGGGGCGCGCCTCCCTGCCTTGTGGCCGCCTCGTTTACTTCTTGACATCCACTCCAAGTCTCCTAGATTGCATTTGTTTCAAAAATAACTCTCGCGAAGGTTTCATTCCGTTTGGACTCCGTTTGATATTCCTTTTCTGCGAAACACTGAAATAGGCAAAAAAAACAGCAATTTGGGCTGGGCCTCTTGTTAATAGGTTAGTCCCAAAAATGATATAAAAGTGTATAATAAAGCACATAAACAATCAAAAATTATAGATACGTTGGAGACATATCAAGCATCCCCAAGCTTAATTCCTGCTCATCCTCGAGTAGGTAAATGATAAAAACAGAATTTTTGATGTGGAATGCTACCTAGCATATTTCTCAATGTACTTTTCTTTATTGTGGCATGAATGTTCAGATCCAAATGATTCAAGATAAAATTTCATATTAACATAAAAATAGTAATAATTCAAGCATACTAACAAGTAATCATGTCTTATCAAAATAACATAGCCAAAGAAAGCTTATCCCTACAAAATCATATAGTTAGGCTATGCTTCATTTTCGTCACACAAAATACTCCCATCATGCACAACCCCGGTTTCAGCCAAGCAATTGGTTCATACTTTTTAACGCGCTTCAGCTTTTTTAACTCTCACGCAATACATGAGCATAAGCCATGGATATAGCACTATGGGTGGAATAGAATATGATGATGGAGGTTGTGTGGAGAAGACAAAAAAGGAGAAAGCCTCACGTTAACGAGGCTAATCAACGGGCTATGGAGATGCCCATCAATTGATGTCAACATGAGGAGTAGGGATTGCCATGCAATGGATGCACTAGAGCTATAAATGTATGAAAGCTCAACAAAAGAAACTAAGTGAGTGTGCATCCAACTTGCTTGCTCACGAAGACCTAGGGCATTTTGAGGAAGCCCATCATTGGAATATACAAGCCAAGTTCTATAATGAAAAAAATCCCTCTAGTATATGAAAGTGACAATATAGGAGACTCTCTATCATGAAGATCATGGTGCTACTTTGAAGCACAAGTGTGGAAAAAGGATAGTAACATTGTCCCTTCTCTCTTTTTCTCTCTTTTTTTATTTTGGTGGGCTTCTTTGGCCTCTCTTTTTTTGGCTTCTTTGGCCTTTTTTATTTTTCATAAAGTCCAAAGTCTCATCCCGACTTGTGGGGGAACCATAGTCTCCATCATCCTTTACTCACTTGGGCCAATGCTCTAATAATGAAGATCATCACACTTTTATTTATTTACAACTCAAGAGTTACAACTCAATACTTAGAACAAAATATGACTCTATGTGAATGCCTCCAGCGGTGTACCGGGATATGCAGTGAATCAAGAGTGACATGTATGAAAGAATTATGAAGGTGGTTTTGCCACAAATACGATGTCTACTACATGATCATGCAAAAGCAATATGACAATGATGAAGCGTGTCATAATAAACGGAACGGTGGAAAGTTGCATGACAATATATCTCGGAATGGCTATGGAAATGCCATAATAGGTAGGTATGGTGGCTGTTTTGAGGAAGATATAAGGAGGTTTATGTGTGATAGAGCGTATCGTATCACGGGGTTTGGATGCACCGGCGAAGTTTGCACCAACTCTCAAGGTGAGAAAGGGCAATGCACAGTACCGTAGAGGCTAGCAATGATGGAAGGGTAAGAGTGCGTATAATCCATGGACTCACATTAGTCATAAAGAACTCATATACTTATTGCAAAAGTTAATTAGCCCTCAAAGCAAAGTAGTACTACACATGCTCCTAGGGGAAGGGTTGGTAGGAGTTAACCATCGCGCGATCCCGACCTCCACTCATAAGGAAGGCAATCAAAGAGCACCCCATGCTACAAATTTGTTACACAACTTTTACCATACGTGCATGCTACGGGACTTGCCAACTTCAACACAAGTATTTCTCAATTTCATAATTACCCAACTAGCAGGACTCAAACATTACCACCTTTATATCTCAAAACAATTATCAAGTATCAAATTTATCATAGTATTCAATGCACTCTATATGATAGTTTTTATTATACCCAACTTGGATGCCCATCATATTAGGACCAATTTTATAACCAAAGCAAATACCATGCTGTTCTAAAAGACTCTCAAAATAATATAAGTGAAGCATGAGAGATCAAAAATTTCTACAAAATAAAACCACCGCCGTGCTCTAAAAATATAAGTGAAGCACTAGAGCAAAATTATCTAGCTCAAAAGATATAAGTGAAGCACATAGAGTATTCTAATAAATTCCAAATCATGTGTGTCTCTCCCAAAAGGTGTCTACAGCAACGATGATTGTGGTAAACTAAAAATCAAAGACTCATATCATACAAGATGCTCCAAGCAAAACACATATCATGTGGTGAATAAAAATATAGCTCCAAGTAAAGTTACCGATAGACGAAGACGAAAGAGGGGATGCCTTCCGGGGCATCCCCAAGCTTAGGCTTTTGGTTGTCCTTGAATTACCTTCGGGTGCTTTGGGAAGCCCCAAGCTTAGGCTCTTGCCACTCCTTATTCCATAGTCCATCTAATCTTTACCCAAAACTTGAAAACTTCACAACACAAAACTCAACAGAAAATCTCATGAGCCCCGTTAGTTCAAGAAAGCAAACCACCACTTTAAGGTACTGTAATGAACTAATTATCTATTTATATTGGTGTTAAACCTACTGTATTCCAACTTCTATATGGTTCATAGCCCCTGATACTAGCCATAGATTCATCAAAATAAGCAAACAACACACGAAAAACAGAATCTGTCAAAAACAGAACAGTCTGTAGAAATCTGTAACTTTCGAACATTTATGGAACTCTAAAAATTCTACAAAAATAAGAAGTCCTAGGAAATTTGTCTATTAATCTACTGCAAAACGAATCAACTCAAAATGACGTTTCTGTGATTTATTAAAATTATCCTCGTGCATGCAAAAGTTTCTGTTTTTCAGCAAGATCAAATTAACTATTACCCAAGATGATCCTATAGGTTCTACTTGGCACAAACACTAATTAAAACATAAAATCACATCTAAACATAAGCTAGATGAATTATTTAATACTAAATAGGAGCAAAAAGTAAAGCACAAAAATAAAATTGGGTTGCCTCCCAACAAGCGCTATCGTTTAACGCCCCTAGCTAGGCATAAAAGCGAGAATAGATCGGTATCCAATTCTTCAATAGAACACTTATAACCCTTAGGAGTTTCCTCCCTTTTATTAAAGGTCAAACTCCTAGGCAAAAAATCAAGAAATTCATTTGTATCAAAAGGTTCCTTAATGATAGTGAAAAAGTTGGGATGAACACTTATTGATTTGAGATCCGCATTTTCCTTTCTAGAAGATTCACCCTTATTTTTAGGAACATACATTAATTTGGCAATTTTGGTAGGAGGAGTTGGAGTATTTTTCACGGATGAAAGGCAGACCCTAAGTTGGTAATAATATCCTCAAGTTTACCGATTCTTGTGGAATCTTGATCTATTCTTTCGTTAACTATAGGTTCCTTTTCTTTAAAAAAAAATCAGAGTAACTCCAACCTTAGATCCATATTGGGTAATTTGGTAGTGGATCTTTTTATCCAAATTTTCAATTAACTCAACAGTGGCAACCAAAAGAGGTGGTGGACCAAACAAATCTAACATAGCATTATAAGCATCAAAAGTATGGCTACCCAAGAAATTCCCTCTGGTAATGGTATCAAGGATATATCTATTCCAAGGAGTAATGCCTACATAAAAATTGCGAAGAAGAACGGAAGTAGATTGCTTCCTAGTTGAAAGTGCTAAGTGGCACTTATGCTTTATTTTGGTGTGATGACAATGTGGTTAGTTGAACTAATATCGGTTGCTAAAGTTTATCTCAGGGTATTGGTTCTAAGTGCCCGCAATGGAGATGTGCGACCCCCCATTTCAAAAAGGACAAAGGCGTTGTCTTTCGATGCTTCGAAGGTTTAGTTTTGGTTTGCTTCGAGTCGTAGGAAAGACCGCACTATCAAGAGGGGTCTGTGTGGATAAATGTCGTGTGGGAATGCCATTGCCGAGCCTCACTCTCTTACCCTTCGCACTCCGAGCATCTTATAAGGGCCTAGTGTGTATGCTGTGGTACTCAAAAAGTTGCAAAAGAAAGATTCTTGGGTACCCGTGCGCGGGTCTGCTGACCCGTCGCACGGGTATCTGCAGAACTCTCTGGGTACCCGTCGCCGCGGGGTCTTTTGACCCGTCGCACGGGTATCTGCAGAATCTCTCTACCCGTGCGCGACGGGTCTTTTGACCCCGTGCGCACGGGTCTTTGACCCCAGGCGCACGGGGTGGTGTGATGTCTCTTAGTACCCGTGCGCAGGGGCTGACTTAGCCGTGCACACGGGTCCAACAATAAATCCCCACCATCCCGCACACTATATAAAGGGCCTTCTTCCACCTCCAACCCCTAACCCTAATGTCTTGTTGAGCTCCACCATTGCTACACCTCCTTTTGCTCAATACTCTCAATCCCTCCACCCAAACTTGTTGAAACTTTGGGGATTGGGAGAGCAAGACCCGATCTACATCTTGACCAAACCAAATCGCGTTCCCCGCAACATTTCTTCCCATTGACTTGTTACTCTTGGAGCTTGGGCTCCTAGGTGGCTAGAGGTTCCTCCGGAAGCTTCCTTGCTTGTGGTGTGCTCCAGAGAAGTTTATAAAGGTGTGGTGGTCGCCTTCAAGACCAACCCCGAGTGATTCGAGGCTCATCCGTTGGGGGTGACTCGAAGGAGAATACGGTGAGCCTTCGGTGGCATTCCGCAATCTTTGGCTCCGGCACCGCTCCAAACGGAGATTAGCTCTTCCCCAAGGAAGAGTGAACTTCGGGTTAAAATCCGCGTCCTCGTCTCACTTGTGGTTAATCCTTTCCCGCACCTTTCCTTGTTGTTGTATGCTTGTTGGCTTGCTAAGTAGTTTGTTGCCTAGCATATTTATCTTGGAGCTTACTTGTCATATAGGTTGCATTCACCTAGTTGCATATCTAGAGAACTCTTTTATCCGCTAAGCCTTAAAATCTACAAGAAAGATTAAAATTTGTAGTCTCCTATTCACCCCCCTCTAGTCGACCGTATCGATCCTTTCAATTGGAATCAGAGCCTCGTGCTCTAATATAAGGTTTTATAACCTTAGAGGATATGGTCGATCTAGGGAATGAGGGAGGTGGCTTACCCGTTGCGGAGGATGGTCAAAACCAACCCCCCGCCGCGACCGAGCCACTTGGTGCTCCGGTCGTTGCTCCCGCCGCTCCTCCTAACCCGAATGCTC
This sequence comes from Aegilops speltoides, assembly GCA_021437245.1. NCBI lineage: Eukaryota > Viridiplantae > Streptophyta > Magnoliopsida > Poales > Poaceae > Aegilops > Aegilops speltoides. Next base: position 91,431,042 of record CM038141.1, on the reverse strand, counting down.
CCTTGACCGCGGCCGATCTGCTTTCAATGTTTGCGGACCTCAAAGTCTCTATGATGAAAGAGGTTCGGGCCTCGGTCAAGGAGGAAATTGATGCCCGCTTAAAGCCATCAATGTCCGCATCAAACTCGTTTAATCCAAACGAAGTTCATGATGCGGATGACTCGAGGGAACCTCTTGCTTCTCCGGCTCGTACTCAAGTTCCCAAGTACAATGCCGTGGAACCCTTTTACTCTCCTCAACCCTTGCAGCATCCCCGCATTAATCCTGTTGGCCTCCGCCCCCTTTGAGAGCTAATGCCTTTGCTAAGTGGAAGCTAGATATGGAGTCTCACATGCGCAGTGCTTCAACTCAATTGTGGTGGATTGTGGTCAATGGATTCAACCCCAAGGACCCAATGAATCTCACTTCAAGAGAAGCAGTTGACAATCAACTCAATGCTACCGCACACAACATGCTTCGCAACACTGTGACTGAAGACTATAGTGATTCCATTGCTCTTCTCAAAACCACAAAGGAAATTTGGGATTGCCTTGAGGAGGCTCTTGAAGGAGATGAAGCAATTCGAAGATCTCGATTGGCCTTGCTCAAACAAGAAGTCAATCTCTTTGTGAGGAATGAGGGTGAGTCCGCAGAAGAGGTTTACCGAAGGTTGAAGTCTCTTGTGCTCAACTTGAGAACCTTTGGGTGCACTTGGGCAAATTATGACTTCATCAAGGACAAGTTCATAGATGCTATGGTTCTCACGGAACATACCATGGTCATGATGGTTCATCAACGTCCGAACTATCACAAGCTGACTTCGTCTCAAGTTGTTTCCACCTTCTCTACCCATGTTCTTTTGGAAACCAAGTCCAAGAAAACATTCGCAATAGCTCAAGCAACCAAGAACTCCAATCTTGCCTTGAAGGCCAAGAAAGTTGTGAGCCAACCCTCGAGGGAGGAAGAAGTGAGTGAAGAGATTGGTGAGGAGGATATTGACACCTCGTGTCCGGCAAATGATTTTGCGGAAGACTTGGCTCTCTTAGTCAAAAAGTACTCCGGGACCATGGCAAATAAAGGAAGAAATCTTCAAGGAAGATCTTTTGGACGAAGGAAATGCTACAATTGTGATAGCCCAAGACACTTTGTTCATGATTGTCCATATGAGAGACGTGAAGACAAGTCCGAGAAGCTTGTGCTTAAGAAGAAGAAGTTCACCAAGTTTGCAAAGAGGAAGGATGACAAGGCTCTTGTTCATGAAGAATACATGTCTGGAGATGAAGATGACGGTGACGATGATCAAGTGGGCACGGCCGCCTTTGCCATGCATGCCACTACCTCCTCCACCACTGGCCTCTTCGACTCTCCAAACGAGGACAAGCCATTAACTCATCTGTGCCTCATGGCCAAAGAGGTAAAAACAAAGTGCGAACCCAAGAAACCCAACAACTACACTCCCAATGTCTCATGTGAGATAGTGGAGGATGAGTGTGAGGAGGGTGTGGATAATGATGAGGAATCCTTAATGGCTTTCATGAAAACTCTTCATGGTGAAGCTCGTGCTTGTTTTGGCAATCTCCTTAAGTCACTTGCCGAACGCGATGACTTTATTGAGAACGTTGAGAACCTCCTTATAGAGGAAAAAGAGAGAGTTGATCTCCCCGAGCACGAACTTAATGAAGAGAGTGTCATGAGAGCATCACTTGAGGAAGCCTTATCTGCTCATCAAATTGACTCTGTTAAAACCAACAATGCTTTGCAACTTGCTCTTGAGAATAAAGATGCTCTTAACGTTAGAGTTGAAAAGCTTCTAGTTGACCATACAAAGCTTGTTGAGGAGCATGAGTTCCTTGTGATTAGTTCCAAGGTTGTCAAAGGTGACCTCATTGCCCTCACCGAGTCTTATGCCTAACTAAAAGCTACAACCATTAAGGCTCTCACTTGCGCACCTCATATTGATTTAAATGATGATGCTTGTACTGCTAACTTTGCTCATGATTGCACTTTCCTTCAAGAGGAAAATAAGAAGTTGAAAGCTCAAATTGAGAAAGGGCTTGTGTCATGCATCCAAGGGGAGAAAAACCTAAACGGCCTCTTGAGCAACCAAAAGGAGTGTGTTGCCAAGGAGGGAGTTGGGTTTAATCCCGCATCCTAGAGTGGTAAGAAAAAGAAGAAGAAGACCAACAAGAAAATCGGTCCGACTCCTTCCCTTCCCCAAAAGGTAGTGTTTGTGCATGAAGGGCACAAGGAGAAGGAGAAGGAATTAAAGGGTGTTGGGAATGGAAAGGTCATTAGGGACAAGGCCATTCCCAAGAATTTTGCCGGCAAGAACAATCCATCATACGTTCTCATGAGAGGAGATGATGGTCATACCTTTGAAAAATTTGTTGGAACTAACTATGATGATTATGCTTGGACTATTTGGGTTCCCAAGATCCTTGTTGCTAACTCTCCAGGACCCATTGCAAAATGGGTACCTATAACCAAAGCTTGATTATTGTAGGACTATGTCTCCGGTGGAACTCAATGGGTGATCGACAGTGGATGCACAAATCATATGACTGGAGAAAGGGAGATGCTCGTGGAGTTCGTTGATTCACTCAAGGCCTCTTCGAACATCTCCTTCGGTGACAATAGCAAGGGCAAGGTATTGGGTTTGGGCAAGGTGGTAATCTCTAATGATTCATCTCTTAAAATGTCATGTTTGTCCAATCCCTTCACTACAATTTACTTTCAACTATTCAATTGGCTCGTGCCGGATATGATTCACATTTTGGTGAATTCCATGTGACCGTCTTTAAGAGAAGCAATCTCAAAGTGGTCTTTGTTGGGCATGTTGAAGACAACCTTTACGTGGTTGATTTCTCGAAAGAGAAAACTCATCTTGCAACATGCCTAATGGCCAAGGCCGACGTGGGGTGGCTATGGCACGTAGACTAGCCCGTGGGCATGAGAAATTTACAAGCTCTCTTAAAGGGGGAGCACATTCTTGGACTAACCAATGTGTCTTTTGCCAAAGATCGTCCTTGTAGTGCCTGCATTGCCGGAAAGCTTCATGAAAAAGCTCACAAGGTGAAGACTATCATCACCACCTTGAGGCCCCTCGAGCTTATCCATTTGGATCTTTTTTGGCCTCCCACATATGATAGTTTGGGAGGAAGGAGATATTGCCTTGTCATTGTTGATGACTTCACAAGATATACTTGGGTGTTCTTTCTCAAGACTAGAGATGAAACTCAAGAAACCTTCATCAACTTTGCCAAAGAAGCTCAACGTCAACATAACTGTGAGATCAAGGAAATCCGGAGTGACAATGGCACCGAGTTCAAAAACTATACAATGGATGACTTCTTGAGTGAAGAGGGGATAAAGCACCAATATGCCTCACCATATACTCCCCAACAGAATGGGGTTGCGGAGAGGAAGAATCGGACTCTTATTGAGATGGCTAGGACCATGCTTGATGAGTACAAATCACCATACAAGCTTTGGGCAGAAGCCATCAACACCGCGTGCCATGCTTCAAACCGGTTTTATCTCCGCAAGCTCAAGAACAAGACCCCTTATGAGCTCCTAATCGGGAGAAAGCCCAACGTCAAATACTTTCGGGTATTCGGTTGTAAGTGTTTCATTTTAAACAAAAAATCCCGGTTAGCTAAATTTGAGTCTAGAACTTATGAGGGCATATTTGTTGGATATGCATCAAACTCTCATGCTTACCGAGTTCTCAATAAATCCACCGGATGCATTGAGGAAACGGTAAATGTGGAGTTTGATGAAGATAACGGCTCCCGCATGGAGCAAATTGTTCCTAGTGTTGTAGGTGATGAGGCTCCTTCACAAGCTATAAGGGCAATGGGAATAGGCCACATTCTCCCACAAGAAACACCCCATGTCCAAGTAGAAGAAGAAGGAGTAAGAGCCCCTCTTGAGGATTCTCCTCAAGGGAAGTCATCACCAACGCCACTTGTCCAAGATGCTTCGGGAAATAATGAAGCTATCCAAGAGCAAGATCAAGACCCTCATATTCCTAAGCAAGATCAAGAGCAAACTCATCCGAATAATGAAGAACCAATCGTTGAGGCTCAAGATCAAGCTCAAAGTCATGATCAGGATCAAGATCAATCCCAACCACATGTGTCTTCATCGACATCACTTCCTACAGAGCAAGAACCTGTGGTTGCAAAGAGAAGAGTGTCTCCAAGGCTAAAGCAATCTCAAGGGCAAGCCTCCTCATCAAGTCCAAAACCAAGTGAAGAAGAGCTTGACCGCAAAGAGCAAAAAGTGGCCGCCAAGCTGAAACATCTTCAACACCTCACCGAGAACATCTACGAAGCATCAAAAGGGGTAACTACTCGTGAGCGTTTGGCAAACTTTTGTGAACATCACTCGTTTGTCTCTTGTGTTGAACCCCTTAAGGTGGAAGATGCACTTGACGATCCGGATTGGATAGATGCCATGCATGAAGAACTCAACAACTTCACACGCAACAAAGTATGGACCCTTGTAGAAAGACCCAAGGAATTTCATAATGTCATTGGAACAAAGTGGATTTTCAAGAACAAACAAGATGAATATGGACAAGTAATAAGGAACAAGGCAAGGTTAGTGGCACAAGGTTTCACCCAAGTTGAAGGTTTGGACTTTGGTGAAACGTTTGCTCCCGTTGCCCGTCTCGAATCCATTCGCTTCTTACTTGCTTATGCCTCTCATCATGATTTCAAATTATATCAAATGGATGTTAAGAGCACTTTTCTTAATGGTCCTCTTAAGGAGTTAGTGTATGTCAAGCAACCTCCTGGTTTTGAAGACCCCGATCATCCCTCTCACGTTTATGAACTCCATAAGGCACTTTATGGACTCAAACAAGCACCTCGTGCTTGGTATGATCACCTTACGGCGTTCCTAAGCGAGAAAGGGTTCCAGATTGGGGTAATAGATTCCACTCTCTTTACAAAGAGGGTAAAAGGAGAGTTGTTTGTCTGCCAAATATATGTTGATGATATTATCTTTGGGTCAACTAACCATGCTATTAACGTTGAGTTTGAGAATCTTATGACTAAGGAATTTGCGATGAGCACGATGGGAGAGTTGAAGTCCTTTCTCGGTTTTCAAGTGAAACAATTAAGAGGCAGAACCTTCATCAATCAATCTTGTTATATCCAAGACATGCTCAAGAGATTCAAAATGCAAGATATCCAGCCAAAGAAGACACCCATGGCCCCAAATGGTCAACTTCATCTTGATCCAAATGGTAAAGAAGTGGATCAAAAGGTATATCGCTCCATGATCGGTTCCCTGCTTTACCTTTGTGCATCTAGGCCAGATATTATGTTGAGTGTGTGTATGTGTGCAAGATTTCAATCTGCTCCTAAGGAGAGCCACTATTCGGCAGTGAAAAGGATCCTTCGATATTTGGTTCATACCCCAAACTTAGGCCTTTGGTATCCCAAGGGATCTTCATTTGAGTTAATGGGTTACTCGGATTCGGATTGGGCCGGAGACAAGGTTGATCGCAAGTCCACCTCTGGTTCATGTCAATTTTTAGGAAGGTCGTTGGTAAGTTGGTCTTCAAAGAAGCAAAATTGTATATCTCTCTCCACAACCGAAGCCAAGTATATTGCTGCCGGAAGTTGTTGTGCCCAATTATTATGGATGAGGCAAACTTTGATGGATTATGGTGTCAAATGTGACAAAGTGCCTCTGTGGTGTGACAATGAGAGTGCCATCAAGATCGCCGAGAATCCGGTTCAACATAGCAAGACCAAGCATATTGAGATTCGTCATCATTTCATTAGAGATCATGTGGCCAAGGGAAACATTGAGTTACTCCATGTCAACACCGAGAATCAACTTGCAGACATGTTCACCAAGCCTCTTGACGAAGCAAGATTCCGGGAGTTAAGGCATGAGCTAAATATCGTGGATATTAGTAACCCGGATGAAACTCTTGCTCATACACGTACTCATGTACTATCTTGCTTAGATGTAGGCACATGTCTAGGGGAGCTAGCTCAACCCATGAGCTATCTTATCTGGAAGTGCATAAATCAAACTAAATCTTTCACATTAGCCACTTGGTGGTACTTGTGCTTCAAAGATGAGTATTGGTCTTGGGCCCAAGGTTCATATCTTGGCGGTGCCATACCAAGTAAACTCAAACATGGTGGTGAGGAGTCTGGACTAGGGGTGTCGAGACAGTAGGACTATCAATATCCGCGGACTCCCGGACTACGAAGATAGAAGATTGAAGACTCGGCTCGTGTCCCAAGGTACTTTCCTTGGCGTGGAAGGCAAGCTTGCAATCTGGATATGCGGATCTGCTACCATTGTAACCGACTCTGTGTAACCCTAGCCTCTCCGGTGTCTATATAAACCGGAGGGCTTTAGTCCGTAGGACAACATACATCTCAAAAATCATACCATAGGCTAGCTTCTAGGGTTTAGCCTCCTTGATCTCGTGGTAGATCTACTCTTGTACTACCCATATCATCAATATTAATCAAGCAGGGCGTGGGGTTTTACCTCCATCGAGAGGGCCCGAACACGGGTAAAAACATTGTGTCCCTCGTCTCTTGTTACCATCCGCCTAGGCGCTCGATTCGGGACCCCTACCGAGATCCGCGGTTTGACACCGACATTGGTGCTTTCATTGAGAGTTCCTCTGTGTCGTCGCCGATGGAGCAGATGCCTCCACCCGTCTTCAAAGACGGTGTTTTCGCCGGAGGGGCCTTGGCCGCCGGCCAAACTATCCGGCTTAGTGGATTTCTCATGACCGCCTGTCCGGCCGCCGCTTCGGCAATGACTTCTCAAGTCGTTGAAAGCAATCTTCGCGTCAGCCTTAAAGCTGCCGAACAGTTAGATCCAATCGAGCTCTTGTCTGTTAACGAGCTCTTGGATCGCATCGCCGCCCTGGGAGTCGCTACGGACTACAACCAGATTGGGCTTAAAACTGATCTGAGAGAGATCAACTCTCCCCAGGCCACCCACCACGTCTCTGTGATGGAGGAACAACACGGCAACTCTTTGCCAATGTTGAAGACAATTCATGTCCGGATTCCCGAACCCTCCATGCCGGATCCCCGCGGAGGGACGGGCTTCAATCGAGCATGGAACTTAAAATCATGCATCGCCCCGGACTCGCTGGATTGCGCCCAGCAAACCAAGCTTCCGAATTCGGAAACTCCTTGGCCTCTGAGCCTTAAGATGGGCAGGGATCCGGATTTTGTTCCACCCACCCGCCCAGACATATGCAATCTATCTCTAATTCGGCAAGGGCCTCTCAAACGATTACATCATTCTTGGGCGATTCCTCCACAGTTATGGGCGGGATAAAGGACTGCCGAGAGGAAAACGCAATATCAATTTTCTGCAATAACTGCACGGACAAGGGAATACTAAACGCCATTGATCGTCGCAAAATTACGCGCTTCACCGATCTGGCATCCATTGTACGAAAGTACTGTGCAATGGAGAGTTTCCGGAAGACCGAAAATCAATTTTGGGATAATCCGGCCTCAAACCCAGTCCGCAGTAAAAGGGCGCCCTGCAATCAGGCCCCAGATGCAAAAACGAAAAAACAAAAACCCAACAAGGGAAACGGAACCGTACTGGAGGGATGGCTCAATGGACCCTGTAAACTTCATAGTACAGAGGGAGCCGTCCCAACACATAGTGGGGGAGAACTTTATAAGAAAAGTACTACCGGAGTCCTTCAAAGGTGTATCTCCGAAGAAGAGGGGCGAAACCTTCTGGCTGAAATTCATGCCGGACTAGGCGGACACCACGCAGCAGCCCGGGCCCTGGTAGGAAAGGCATTCCGTACAGGATTTTATTGGCCGACGGCTCGGGTAGATGCACAAAACTTGGTCCAGTGATGCATTTGTTGTCAGCTCTTTGCTAATCAGAGCCATATGCCACCCACCGCCCTCAAAACCATACACTAGTAGAAAAGGGGGCAACGGTCCAGGCCGGTCCAGCCCATTAGTCCCGGTTCAATCCAGAACCGGGACCAATGGGGGCATCGGACCAGTTCGTGAGCCCCGGGCGGCCAGACCACGTGGGCCATTGGTCCCGTTCGTCTGGACCTTTGGTCCCGGTTGGTGGGATGAACCGGGACCAATGATCCCGCTCTGGCCCACAACCATTCGTCCTGTTCGTGGCTCGAACGGGACCAAAAAAACCCTTAGTCGGTTTGTGCGACCAACGGGACCAATGGTGGTGCCTTATATACCCCAGCGCAAGAGCGAGCACCTTGCTCTATTTTTTTACGGCGAGGGGAGAGGCTTGGTGGTGCTCTAGCTCACCTCATATGCACACAAGGTGTTCGATGGAATGCCCGAGCCACACTACTTAAGGTTTCTCCTCTCCAAGCTGGACCGCCAAGCTCCATTTTCCTCCATATTTGTCTAGGTTTAGCGGTCCGTCACGCCCCATCCCGTCTTCAACGTCGTCGATCACCCGCACCGATCTCATCGGCGGCACCACCGTGGTGAGCCTCTTGTTCTTATCTTCTTTCGAAAGGATAAATTTTCTTATTTATGCGTTTAGATAGATATATACTTGTATAATTTTCTTACTTTTATTATTGCATCTTATACGGTCACGATGGTTTTGGTATCCGCCCGTCGGCCCTCGTCCATCTATGATTCGGATGTGGTATATATTATCTTTTCATAACTATTGGTTCATTTATTATTTATGACAATTATGCCGACCAACGTGACATAGATTTTACTCATCTAGGAGGTTGTTGAACCGGAAATTCCAACCGACCCTATTGTCGAGAGGTTAAATTTAGTTGAAGAAGAAAACAATTTGTTGAAGGAAAAATTAGAAAAATTGAGGAGGAGAAGATGATATTGGAGTTGCATGTTGCGGATGTCGCCGATGATCACAAGATCAAGATGGATGCAATGCGCTTGAAGATTAGAAAGATTAGAAAATATGCCATTCATACCGAGGCTTGGTATCATTATGTCGTTGGATCGGTTGTTACATTGGTTGCGATTATGATCGCATTTGTTTCGCATTGAAATGTTTTACATAGTTTCATGTATGGTTTAATTAATTTAGATGCTCTGCGAGAGATTTATGTTGTTAGATGAGAACTATGTATGTACTTTGGTTTTAATGTGATGATGAACTTCTATTAATTTGGTCACTTAATTAATTATCTATTCATGATCTCTCTAATGATTTTGACACACTTAATTATATATAATGCACACAGATGAACCGCAATGGATGTACGGTTCAAGACACACCTCCGAGTACATTAAGGGCGTGCATAATTTTCTCGAAGTGGCTGAGGCAAACAAGCAGAATGGTTTTATGTGTTGTCCATGCCCTATATGTGGAATCTGAAGTCTTACTCGACCGGAAAATCCTGCACACCCACCGCTTTACAAGGGTTTCATGCCACACTATAATGTTTGGACGAGGCACGGAGAAATAGGGGTTATGATGGAAGGCGGCGAAGAAGAAGAGTACGATGACAACTATGTGCCCCCGAATACGGTGATGCTCGGAAGATCAAGAGGAACTAGGCGATGTGCGATGATCTTTGCAACGGGAGAAGCTGCTGAAGATCAAGAGGAACCAGATAATGTGCCCGATGATGATGATCTCCGCCGGTCATTGTCGATGCAAGGGCGCATGCGAAAGTCAAAAGAGAAGCTGAAGTTCGATCGCATGCTAGAGGACCACAAAAAGGGTTGTACCCCAATTGCGAAGATGGCAACACAAAGCTAGGTACCGTCTTGGAATTGCTGCGATGGAAGGCGAGAATCTTGTGCTGATAAAGGATTTGAGAAGCTACTTAAAATATTGAAGAAGAAGCTTCCAAAGGATAACGAATGCCCGACAAGTACATACGCAGCAAAGAAGGTCGTATGCCCTCTAGGATTGGAGGTGCGGAAGATACATGCATGCCCTAATGATCGCATCCTCTACCACGGTGCGTACAAGGATCTGAACGCATGCCCGTATATGCGGTGCATTACGGTATAAGATCGAGACGAGATGACCTGGTGATGTTGACGGCGAGCCCCCAGGAAGAGGGTTCTGCGAAGGTGATGTGGTATGCTCCTATAATACCACGGTTGAAACGTCTGTTCGAAACGGAGAGCATGCCAAGTTGATGCGATGGCACAATGAGGACCGTAAGAAAGGCGGAAGTTGAGAGCACCGGTGGACGGGTCGCAGATGGAGAAAAATCGAGAGAAATCTTGGGATGAGTTTGCAAGTGAGCCAAGGAACGTATGGTTTGCTTTAAGCGCGGATGGCATTAATCCTTTCGGGAAGCGAGCAGCAATCACAGACTGGCCCGTGACTCTATGTATGTATAACCTTCCTCCTTGGATGTGCATGAAGCGGAAGTTCATTATGATGCAGTTCTCATCCAAGGCCCTAAGCAACCCGGCAATGACATTGATGTGTACCTAAGGCCATTAGTTGAAGAACTTTTACAGCTGTGGAATGGAAGCGGTTATGCGTACATGGGATGAGCACAAGCAGGAGAATTTAACCTAAAGGCGTTGCTGTTACGTGACCATCAACGATTGGCCGCTCTCGGTAACCTTCGGAGACGACAAACAAGGGATACCACGCATGCACGCACTGTTTACTTGACAGCGATAGTATATACCGCAAGCTGTAGGAAGAATGTGTACAGGCCATCGTCGATTTCTTCCGACCAACCATCAATGTCGAAAGAAAGGCAAGCATTTCAAAGCGAGGCAGATCACGGAAGAAGCCCGCCATGCGTGCGGTGATCACGTACTTGCTATGGTCGATGATTTACACGTAATCTTTGGAAAGGGTCGGCGGACTAGCTGTTCCGAGTGACGCCGAGGACACACACCCATGTGGAAGAAGAAATCTATATTTTGGGACCTACCCTCTTTGGAAAGACCTAGAGGTCGTCGGCGTGATGCACGTGACGAAGAACCTTTGCGTGAACCTGCTAGGCTTCTTGGGCGTGTATGGGAAGACAAAAGATACAAATGAGGCACGAGAGGACCTGCAACGTTTGCACGAAAAAGGCGGCATGCCTCCAAAGCGAGATGAAGGTCACGCTAGCTATGCTCTTACCAAAGAAGAGAAGGAAATCTTCTTTGAATGCACTTAGTATGAAGGTCCCGACCGCTTCGTCGAATATAAAAGGAATAATAAATATGGCGGAGAAAAGTTTCGAACCTAAAGTCTCATGATGCCACGTGATTATGACGCAAGCGCTTCGGTTGCATTGAGGGGCTTCTACCGAAAACGTCCGATTAGCCATTGTGAAGCTATGTGCATTCCTCAATGCAATATCTCGAAGGTGATCGATCCGAAACCATACCAAGGCTAAGGAGTGATGTGGTGCAATGTCTTGTCGGTTTGAGCTGGTGTTCCCACCATCCTTCTTCAATATCATGGCGACGCGTTCTTGTTCATCTAGTTGACGAGATTGTCATTACGGGCCCGTGTTTCTACACAATATGTACCCCTTTGAGAGGTTCATGGGAGTCCTAAAGAAATATGTCCGTAACGCGCTAGGCCGAAGGAAGCATCTCCATGGGCCATCAAGCGAGAGGATGTCATCGGGTTTTGTGTTGACTTCATTCCTGGCCTTAAGAAGATAGGTCTCCCTAAATCGCGGTATGAGGGGAGACTGATTTGAAAAAACACGCTTGGAAAGGACTCAATAATATGCAGGGGCGGATATTCTTGGTCTCAAGCCCACTACGAGTTCTCTGAACTCTACCTTGGTGACCCGTATGTCGATGAACACAAGAACGATCTGCGCTTCAAACACCGGAGCGGTCGACGATTGGATTATGTGAACACATCGGGACTTTCAGCAGTTGGTTGGAAGCACGTGTCGAGGTGACAACCTTGTTTGTGAGGAGCTGTACTTGTTATCGAGGGACCATCTTTGACCGTATTGATTTGGAAAGGATCTGAGATAAATGGGAATACATTTTACGATTGACCAAGATCAAAAGAGCACCAACCAAAACAGCGGTGTCGCTTTGATGCAACAACCGAGAGGAAAGGACACATATTATGGTTACATAGTGGACATATGGGAACTTGACTACGGACATGATTTTAAGGTCCCTTTGTTTAAGTGCAAATGGGTCAATCTGTCGGAGGCGAGAGTGCAGCAGTAGACCCACATGCGGAATGACAACAAGGATCTGAAAAATCTTGGGTACAGCGACGAACCGTTCGTCCTAGCCAATGATGTGGCACAGGTTATCTATGTGAAGGACATGTCGATGAGCCGAGAAAGAGAAAAGATAAGGAAGCAAATACATCATACGATGAGCCAAAGCGCCACATAGTTCTTCGGGAAAAAGGGACATCGTGGGAGTGGAGGACAAGATGACATGTCGAAGATTATGAAAAGTTTCATGAAATTCCTCCCTTTAAAGTCAAGGCTGACCCGACATCACGATAAGCGATGAAGATTATCCATGGTTACTGGCGCAATAAGCAAATGACACAAGCGAAGAAAAAGTGAAGACTTTCTCCATAACTATTGTTCGTTTATGATACCATTATATTATGGCCGATGAGTATGATACCATTGTTCGTTTTGTACATGCACATGCTATGTGTGGGTCAATTTATGATACCATGCCAACTTTCAACTTTTTCGAGTTCATTTGAAATGTCTTATGGTTCGCCCTCGTAATAATTAAAAATAGCAACAATAAGTATTTTGTTGTAAGTAGAAACAAAATAAATTAAATAAAGCAAGAAAGAAAACAAAAAAAGTGTTTTCAAATTTGAAAATTAGTAATGGCACTAACAGAAAGTTTATAATTTTCCTAAAACTAGAAGCAAAAAGATTTAAAAATAGAGCAAAAACAAAAGAAAATAAATAATGCAGAAAACAAAACAAAAAAACAACAATAAGTATTTTGTTGTAAGTAGAAACAAAATAAATTAAATAAAGTAAGAAAGAAAACAAAAAAAGTGTTTTCAAATTTGAAAATTAGTAATGGCACTAACAGAAAGTTTATAATTTTCCTAAAACTAGAAGCAAAAAGATTTAAAAATAGAGCAAAAAACAAAAGAAAATAAATAATGCAGAAAACAAAACAAAAAACAACAATAAGTCTTTTGTTGTAAGTAGAAACAAAATAAATTAAATAAAGCAAGAAAGAAAACAAAAAAAGTGTTTTCAAATTTGAAAATTAGTAATGGCACTAACGAGAAAGTTTATAATTTTCCTAAAACTAGAAGCAAAAAGATTTAAAAATAGAGCAAAAAACAAAAGAAAATAAATAATGCAGAAAACAAAGTAATGGCACTAACGAAAAGTTTATAATTTTCCTAAAACTAGAAGCAAAAAGATTTAAAAATAGAGCAAAAACAAAAGAAAATAAATAATGCAGAAAACAAAAAAAAACAACAATAAGTATTTTGTTGTAAGTAGAAACAAAATAAATTAAATAAAGCAAGAAAAAATGCCACCTCTTGGGCCGCCACGGCTTTGAATCTGACCGGTATCCCTATTTGGGCGAGATTGAGGCCCTTGAGAAGGCCCAAGGTCCAACAGCAACGAAGGAGCAAGTAGGCCCATAAGCCTGCAGTTCAAAGGAGTTCAAGAGGGAGGGCGGTGGGGCTTATAAACCACTGCGCTCCCTCTCAACTAGCTAGGTGGGACTAAACTTTGGCCCCGGCAGGCAACAAGAGGCCTTTGGTCCCGGTTGGTGGCACCAACCGGGACTAAAGGGGCTTTAGTCCCGGTTGGAGCCACCAACCGGGACCAAAGGCCGCAGCTTCCCGCCCTTTGGGCTGCCGAAATTGAGGCCTTTGGTCCCGGTTGGTGGCTCCAACCGGGACTAAAGGTGGCATTAGTCACGGTTGGTGCCACCAACCGACCAATGCGCTTTGTATATAAGTGGCACTTTGCGTTTTGCGTTCATCGCCACATTGCCCCCACACGACGCCGAATGCATCGACGCCGCCAGCTTGCCCCGACGCCGCCGCCGCTCCCGTCGCCGTCGCCGTCGCCGTCGCCGCGCCGCCGTCGTCGTCGCCGTCCTCCCAGAGCCAGCGCTTCGCCGTCATCGCCGCCAGCTCTGCCTTGTCGCCGCCAGAACTCCGCCAGTCGCCGTCGCCGCTCACATCCAGCGCCCAGCGCCCGTCGCCGTCGCCGTCGCCGTCGCCCGCCCAGCCTCCGCCACCGCTGTGAGCCGCCGCGCGCACCGCCAGGGCTCTTTTTTTTCATTTTTATTATTTTAGTTTTTTTTTCTGTTCATATAATGCATATATGTGTATGTGTATGTATATGTTCATATATGTTATGTATATGTTTCATTTTTATTAGTTTTTTTCTGTTCATATAATGCATATATGTGTATGTGTATGTATATGTTCATATATGTTATGTATATGTTTCATTTTATTAGTTTTTTCTGTTCATATAATGCATGTATGTGTATGTGTATGTATATGTTCATATATGTTATGTATATGTTTCACTTTTATTAGTTTTTTTCTGTTCATATATGTGTATTGTAGAATATGCAAATGTTGGTATATTCATATGAACAATGCATTAGGCAAAACCTTTGTTTTTTGGAATTTTCTATTTGAACATTTTTTTAAAACAAGCAATACTAAAAGAATGAGAGGAAAAGGAAAATAAGAAGAGGAAGAAAGGAGAAAAGAGGAGAGGAAGAAGAGGAGAAATAAATAAGAAGAGGAAAAAGAAGAAAAGAAGAGGAGAAGAAGAAAGGAATAGAGGAGAAAGGAGAAATTCTATTTTTCTTCTTCTCCTCTATTCCTTTCTTCTTCTCCTCTTTTTCTTCTTTACTTCTTCCTCTTCTTCCTTCTTCCTTCTTCCTTTTCTGCCTTTTCCTTAATTATTTTCCTTTCTCGAGGGAGAAGAAGAAAAGAAGAGGAGAAGAAGAAAGAAAGGAAAGGAGAAAGAAGAAACTTAAACACGAGGGGTGGTACGATACCCCTCCCGATATGTATATGTATGTCGCGTCGTTGTCGATATAATTAACCCCTCTAGATACAACTGCAGCACCCCCTCGGCCCTCTCGCTCGACCAAAACTCTCGAGGACACCCAAACCCTAGAGAAAAACGATGTTGAATAATAATTGACATGTTGTCAATATTTGCGAAACTATGGAGCACTCCCAGGGCGAAGAAAGCGAAGCGATGTTGGGGAAATAATCGCAAATGGAAGTGATGATGTTGCGTCATTTCTCATCGACACCGTTGGTCGATGGATGAAGAAGAGGGCTATGATTATGATGGCTTCGACTCATTAATGCGGTACAAGAGGAGGACTATGTTCATGATGGCTCCGGTGACACAATGGAGGTACAAGGCGAAGGAGACCGTGTTGAGCCGAGTCACCGAACCGAGTCCGCCGGGTATATATATATTAGTTAAGCCCGTCTTGACAAGTTAATTGATGCATCCATTGTTTTGGTATATGTACACATATTAAATCTTGTCGTCTTTCTTCCTTATAATTTCTAGCCCTCCGGATCGAGCACAACCGATGCGGAGACGAGGCCCAAGAAAAGTTGAGCTCGGATGAAAAGTTTGAGATCATAGAAATCGCGCCCGACGGCGAACCGATTGAACCCATCCGGACAAAGAAGGCATTTTACGCTTTCGGTCAGGGGTTCTTGTTAGGGACAGATCGATCGGCATCCGGCAATGGTATAAGCTCGCTAAGGATGAAGACGCCGAGGTGTCTTATGTCAATGATATGCGAAAGAAGATCTTTGGAATGAGCTGAAGGCAAATTTCACCCTACCGCCAGAGGAGGATCCGGAGAAGCCGCTAAAGAGCAATTAATCAAGTCTTGTGCTCTTAAGAAGATGGCTGACCTAATGAGGAGGTGGAGGAAAGAGCTGAACCAGTTTGTCGAGAAAAAGAGACACCAGAATTCATCGGCAAATATGAGAAGATCAAAGATCATCGGCCGCATTTGTGGCCCACAAGACATCGAAAAAGAGTAAGAAGATGTCGGAGACAAACAAGAAAAATGCTGCGAAGAAGGCGCTTCACCATCGCCGCGGTCGGTGGCTACATCAAAGCCCGGCCTAAGTGGTCCAAGGCTGAGCATGATCTGCTTGAAAAAGGATCGAACCGAGAGCGATCTGCCGGCGAGGCGTTGCGGACTTGGTTCTTGAGGCTGGCGGAACCTTGGACCTCGTAATGAGGCGGTGTCGATGGGCGAGCGAGCAACTGAAAACACCAGTCAAGAAACCGACAATATATTGATCTTTGCTTGCGCGACGCGTTCCTTCCAAGCAGGGGAGAAGGACGAGCTCACAATGGCCCTTAGGAATCCCGAGCACCACGGGCGGACACGAGGCACGCCAGGCTCGCTTCCGTGGAAGGTTGGTTTTCGGACGCGGGGGTTACAAAACCCACGAGAGGAGGAAGAAAGTGGAGCATGACCAAATCAAAGCGCTGCTTGGAAGGGTAATGGGGCTAGAGGATCGAGAAGAGGAACGAGAAGCGGCGATCGCAACAAGCGACATGCGAAGCTTCCCGAAGCTACCCGCCATCTCGGCGTAGAAGCAGCGTTGCTTCCACCGAGCTGCTTCAGGTAGGAGCATGTCTTGGCGGCTCTGCCAGCTATCCGTGGATGGTATCACGAGTCTCAAAATTGCCACATTATGGCGCGATGCATGAATTTGAAGGTCAAGGCGGCTGTTGGCCAAGTTTATCCTAGTGGACCCGCACAACTTATCACCGCCACCGATTCGGTAGGATTTGCTAAGGTGATGGTTGATGAAATAACGGAGGATTTGAGGACCTCGGCTGAGCACCCTACCGTGAAGGGGAGACTAGGCTGGGTTACGCTCTCAAGACTCCATGCCTATGGCGGAAGGAGCTCATCGACCTTCAGAACTGGGCGCCTCCGCCTCCTCCTCCTCATCCGTGAGTCGGGGCACTCCGCCTCCTCCACCGCCTCCTCCTCCCGTGAGTGGCGATCGAGGCACGCATGGCGGCACTCCGCCTCCTCCACCGCCTCCTCCTCCGTGAGTGAAGATCGGGCACGCAGCGTGGCGGCACTCCGCCCCTTCTCCGGCGTGGCGGCACTCCGCCTCCTCCTTCTCCGCCTCGCCCGGCAAGGGCGGAAGAGACCCGCCCGCCCGGCTGCTCCGACGCGTCGTAGTCCTTCTCCTCCGCCTCGTAAGCAAGCACGAAGGAAGGCAGACGCCTTGCAGCCGCTCCGTCTGCTCCGGCGTCTAGCAGCACAAGAAGAGAGAGGTAATACATATCGGTCCACCTCTAAAGCACAGAGAGAGAAGTTACCGTATGAGAGGAGCAAGGAGGAAAACGATCGATCGTGCAGACCCAAGTGAATGAGTTCTTTGAAGGGGTTAAAGCAAATATACATCCACCTCCGGAGGAGAAGGTCGATCCGGTGAAAGCAAAGCGCACGCTCAATGCCCCGAGGAAACCACCAAAGTCTCCGCCGAGAACCAACTATGGCGCATTCTTGAGCAGACATATCTCCTAGCCAAGCGGTGGGAACTACTATCAGCGATAAAAGGTTAAAAGAACAACGGGCAAAGGGAAAAAATTGCCCAGCTCGGTGAACAAGCACGACAATCGTGCCCCCGCTGAATGTGTCTAATCCTCGGGGCGGTGGTCGGTTATGGCAATCTTGAAGATTACCTGCCGACGATGCACTTCCTGATTTCATGGAGGTGGACTTATTCAGATCTGATGCAGGAAGCCTCTCGTCAAAGATGAAAAGTCTCGACAACAATGAAGCGAAGATTCCACAGTTGGTACATGAAAACCTGCGAGAGAGTCCGAGGGGACGAACACTTTGTATCTGAATATTAAAGAGGAGCACGACCTCGTTTCAAATGATCTGTTGTCTATTCCATTTGAGGAGTTCTTGAGTTCTTCAATCAAAAGGCCCTCGATAAATTAATGGTCTTTTGCTACTGCTGTAAGTACTATTTACATCATTAGTCTTTATATATAGCTCGGCTCTTTCATTGCATGTATTTATAATTAATTATCCTCAATATATTATGCAGATTGAAGATCGTCGAGTGCAAAAAAATGAAATCTATGATATTGGGTTCATTAACACAAATATCATAGATGTTTTTCTGGTTGAAAAGCACGCCAAGAGGCCGAGGACAACTTGCTACAATCATTGATCAAAAATCAAAACAAAGATACCATACTCTTTCCTTACCACGGCCCGTGAGTATTCTTGTCGTGTGCATATTCGGTTTTCCTTATTACTCGGCGAGGTTAATGTAATTGATGAGTTATGCATGCGTGCAGGTTCCACTATATTCTTACGGAGATTAAGCTTGGCGTGGACTAGTAACCGTCTTAGACTCGAGACGGAAAGATCCCAACACCTATGCGGACATGGTGAAATGCTCGGCAAGTAAGTTCAATCGATCATTATCGCACCATATCGGCAACTTTTGTTCATTTCCTGATATCTCAAGTAATAACAAATATTTTCTTTGTCTTGCAGGGTTTGAAACAGTTCACCGCACAAGCTCCGGACTGCCAAGGAGCTGCGATATACATACCAAAGTAAGTACTCTTGGCGCAGATCTCCGTTGATTCTATAGCTATACTTTCATCAATGCCATTTATATAATGCTTCATTATCAGTTTGATTGACCTCTATTTCTCGTAAAGTGCTTGTGGCAGGAGGAAGGAATGATTTACGTGGATACTACGTGTGCGAGTTCATCCACAACGCGACATTGAAAAACAAGCGGGCTACTCTAGAAGACAATATGAAGTGCGTAAGCAATAATATTCGCAATTTCATTTTATTACACCATCATTTCTGTTGAGTTTCATTCATATATATGTATTAATTAACCCCTTCTTCAAATTAATTAGACTTGGCGGATCTGGATGAACTCCTACCACCGGACGCATGAAAGCAATTCAAGAGGAATTGGCGGGATTCTTTCTTGAACACGTCATCGATAAAGCGGAGAATACCATGTGGAACTTGAATTCAAATGCTAGTGGTTTGTAATTAAGAGATCTTATATAGATTGTACATGTATGTAGCCAAAAACTTGTTGTTCACCAATCTCGTAGAAGGAGAGGTCGATCGATCACTTCTCTCGGTATGCATGACGAACTTCATCTTGAATGGTTCTCTCGATCACTTATGTATATATACTACGTGGCGTCGAGCAAGCACGGACATAATTAAGAGAGGACACTTCTCTCTATTAATTAGCTAGCTAACGAAAACACCTAAATTAACCCCCAAAACCCCCAAAACCCCCAACCCCCTCCTTTCAAAAAAACAAAAACCAGGCCCTTTGGAATGCGGACACGTGGGCGCCTTTTGGTCCCGTTGGAGCCACCAACCGGGACCAAAACCCCTTGACTCGGCGCCGCGGGGCCACGTGGAGGCTCATTGGTCCCGGTTAGTGTTTGAACCGGGACTAATGGGTTGAGGTATTAGTAACGACCCATTAGTCGGTTCCCGAACCGACTACTAAAAACCTCTGAACCGGACTGATTGGTGGTTTTCTACTAGTGATACCCATTACCGGCCGTTCGCGGTGCTGGGGCTTGACATGGTCGGACCCTTAAAGGGGAACCCACAAGAAAAAGTACCTATTGGTCATGGTGGATAAGTTCACCAAATGGATAGAGGCCAAACCGGTCAAAACGGCGATGCGGACCAGTGATAGACTTTATATCGAGGTGGTACCCTAATTAACGACCTAATACCGTCTCTATAAATTTTCAAATATTCGATATACCGAGCCACCCAAAACACTTTTTCCTTGCATAAGCTTACGCTCTTCAGTGATCCCAGGAGGCATTTTCGGTACCAGCCGGGAATCGATCACGAAGGGCTTCTATATCATCCTTGTGCCTTGGATGATCGTGGTAGTTCACCATAGACTCTGGTCCATAAGTAGTAGCTAGATGGCTTCTTCTCTCTCTTTGATATTCAATACAATGTTCTCCTCGATGTTCTTGGGTTCCATTTGATGTAATCTTCTTTGGCGGTGTGTTTTGGGATCCGATGAATGCGGGTTTATTATGACTGGATATTTATGAATATTAATGGAGTCTTTTGAACTTTATTATGCATGATTGTTATAGCTTTGTATTTACATTCGATCTATCCATTTGGTTTGGCCAACTAGATTGATGGGCCCTCACTCCGGAATTGGTTGTAAGCCAAAATAATCCAAGATAGTATATATACATAATTAGGGCTTGGAACTTGATAAACCCTCCGAAGACTTAGAGTCTAAAAAGTATAATAATGGATCTATAAGCGGATAAAGATAAAAATGTTTAATAATACTTGACTTATTACAGATAGTTTATGACAAGATCAAGGAATTGACTATGATGAGATTATCTCATCATAGTAATATAAATCAATTAGTATTAAACTAGCAAATACTAAATATTTTAGCTATGAGATATAATAGATGGATGTCAAAATGATTCCCATGAGATGAAAATAGAACCAATGTCATTATATTTGATATGGTCCAAGGTAATTTTGTCGATCGAGGATCTTTTAAGTGTGCAAACTTTAAGAGATCCTATAATGATCTAGCATAAGCATAGTGGAGTTAGATTCTTTATTATGATGAAATTGTCGGATAATTTGATTTCATCAAGGAAAGTGAAGATGCTTGTATTTACAAGGTAAGTGGGGCGTGATGATATTTGAAACACTACATGTGCATAACATATTGTTGATTGAAAATTATATAAATTTCTTGACGCAGTTAAGACTTTATTGAAACTAGTTTTTCGTTGAAGTACTTACATAATATATAGTCTGGTATTAGGCAAAATGATCTATGGAGATAGTAGTGTCTAGTCGGTTAGCGAAATACATATTGATGAATACTAAAGCATTTTAGTATGAAAATGCCAAGAAGAGTTTCTTGTCAAAGTCACATGGAAGGAGTTTTAAGCAAGAATCGGTATCCTAAAATCTTGTTGAGAAATACACAATACTTCTATTAATTATATTCCATGGTATGTTAACAACCAAACATGTCTAGTACTCCAAATAAGTTGTGAGTAAAGTTACCAGAATGGTCAAATTGTTGATCATAGGACAATAGTGAAAATGTGTTAAGTATTGACGACATGTTTCTCGCATACAAGAGAAAATGAAGATTGTTGTAAGGAGTTACATCAATAGTTGCTCCTTGTAAGTAGTACATCGACAAAGAAATTCTTGTGGAACAATAAGTTGGAATTGATCCAAGAAAGTTCTTGTGGTGAATTCTATATGAAAGGTTGAGTATATTGTAAACTTTAGAAGTAAAAATAGAGGTGGTGAATCAAAAGTTCATTTGTAAGCTTGGTATGGTTTCTAGATGATTGTGTCGATGGAACACTATTCTCAGGTGGCTTCATAGCTCGATCTAAGGAATCAAAGGTCTACCGGTGATTCAATATATACTAAGAAAATTTCACACAAATTACGAATTCTTATGAAAGCATTATAGATGCATAGAAAATACAAATGATACCTTGAATCTGAAGTTGTCAAGATATGATAAGGCGAGTCTATACCACAAGCAAAGCATGAACTAATCGGATTGCCATGGTGTAAAAGAAAATGTACTAACTACATTATTGATTGTAGTGCAAGTGGGAATATGTTGGAAATATGCCTAGAGGCAATAATATTGTATTATTTATATTTCCATGTTCATAATTAAGAGTTTATATTCCATGCTATAACTACTATGATTCTGGAATATGCGATTCGGTGGAAAATCGTATGCACGTGTGGAATGATACACGGTAAAATATGATTCCTAGCCTTGCCTCTAAGACTAGCTCACGTATTGTTGGTGATCATGTTTTCCGGATCTTAGGATAATGTTAAGCGTAACAATAGTCCTATAACAACATTGAGAGTATGGCGTTGGAAGAGCGATCATATTGAATGGATCAAAACTTGTTTCTTATACTTTGAGATGCAATCATCAAAAGTTAATTATTATAACACGGAGTTTTAACTTGTGATTTAGTTCCTTAGACCATGAGTATTGCAACCACTTCTACCGTATGATGGACTTTTGGGGTTGCTCAAGCGTCGATTGCTTGTGATCATAATGACAACTTACATGCTCTAATCTCCTCCCTCTAATTCTCCTGCGATGACTAGCTCTGGGCTGACGAAACCTTCTTTGGATCATGAAGACCGTACACTTGCAACCAAGTAGAGACCGTGCTTTCGGTCTTCCATTCGAGGATCGTTTGTGGGTGGTTCAAGGGATTGTCCATCAAAAGTTGAGGACTCCAAGTCAGTCTACACCGACTCATCTACTTCTATTGCACTCTGGAGTCATAGCGATCATGATCCAAACCGTTTTATGCATCTCCATATTGCTCTGGGTGATCGTGGGCGAATTTTTTACTACTACGTTTCCCAATAGGTTCCGCCTCGAGCAGTGCTTCTTCGAAAGTCTTCTTGTGTTTTCTTCTAGGGAAAATGGTCTCATATAGTAGAAGGAGGGTACTAGAGGGCATCTGTAACCCCAAGAGGGTAGGGCGTGCTTGGTGACTTGTGGGCCCATGAGTCTTCTCTGGTACTTTTTCCTTACAATATATTGTTATATATTCAAAATAATTCTCCATAAAATTTTAGGTCATTTGGAGCTCAGGAGAATAGTTATCTACTATAGCTCTTTTTCGAGCGTCGTGATTTCCCTCTTCATGTAACTCTTGCATATTAAGAGAAAATGCATTAAATTGCAACATAAAGTCAAATATTGATCAAAACACTATAAATAACATAGAAAACATGATGCAAATTGGACGTATCAATGACCTCCTCCTAGAGTTCTTCACGAGCTTGTTACTCTTGGGTTGTGGGGACTCCTAGGCGGTGGAGTCATTTCATATGCTTCAAGTTGTGGAAAGGATTTAAAAGGTTTGCAAAGGTGCAGGTCCCCTCACACTGCAAAAAATACACGTGATGATGCGTGTTTGTCGATGGAGTCGCGTTTTGTCATGCATGTACATCCATGACAAATTTATAGCAATCAAGATAGTCATACATGTGTTTGTCGTGAAAGTGTTCCATGACATTACCAAATTATCATCGCAAGTGTCCACTTCCATGATGATAAATGCGTGCGTCCGAAGTGCTTTACGTCAAGGGTGACGACGCGTGGCATCCAAAGTAGGAACCGTTAAGCTATCGGGTGGGTTTTGGATCAATAACCCGTTAACGGCCCGACCAATGGGGATTTTCCACATGTAAAATCATCATTGGTTTGGAGACATTGTCGGTCGGTCGTTGGCACAGTGTCATTCTCATAGGCCGCCTATGATATGTTGACCGTGGACATCAAGTTTAATTGGGCGGCCCAACTAAAACCCCTGAATTTTTGCGGACCATAATGGGCTAGCCCACTAAAGGCCCTGAATTTTGCGGACCATAACAGGCTGGCCCGCTAAAGGCCCATGAGATTTTGCGGGACATAATGGGTCGGAGTAAAGCCCACAAGATTTTGCGCCATAATGGTAACCATAAAACTAATTTTATGTGCCATAACCAGTAAAAACCCTAAGATTCTTGCGGATCATAATGGGCGGCCGACTAAAACCGCAATTTCGCCAACATTAATGGGCGGCCAATTTGTAGGCCCTAGATTTTGAGACCCTAGTAGGCGGCCCAGCTGCCATGTTTTGGGCCAAATAAACCCATATTTGATCTGTCCATTAATGGCACCGCGTTCGGGCCTAAAGTGGCCCATATGAGATCCGACCCATTATAAGCCTACCACGTTAAGACCAAGTCGGCCCGGATCAGGTCCGACCTTTAAGAGCTTTGGGCTCAATGGCCCATATCAAGTTGACCCGTCGATTAGACATTATGCTTTGGGGCCCACTTGCTAAAGGCCCTTAGTAATTGACGATATTAGTTTTGGCACATTAAGGACTCATTTAACATTCTATATTAATTTCGGCTGTTAAAAGCCGTCATATAGTTGGGCTAACTACTGCCCGATTTGCATCCGACTGCTGCATCCGATATCGATTGGGCCAAACAAGGACCAAGACAATTTTGGCATGTTAAAGCCCGTGATTTGATTTGCACAATCATGGGCGGGGGTTCATTGAACTCTTCTTGACCGTGAGCTGTTCGGCCGTTGAGCCCAACCTACATCGTGATTGCAGCCGGTTATCTTGTAATTTTATGGTTTGGCGGTTTCATGAGCGAAGGATATATCTGATAAAATAACTACAGCATAAATGAATGAAAAACTGAACAATGGACATCCCTTTGGGCATCAAAGTTCACCACTATGATAATAAAGCACAAGCGAGACGGCGAGATTACATACATTGGGCATCAAAGATTGCCACGATTACAAATAAACACGCCGACAAAATAATATACAAAACCGCTGACGCCCGATAGAGTTCAAGAAAGGTTAGCCTATTTGTGAACTGGTATAAGCACTGAGCAAGATGATGAGGCTAGCGCTTGTTCAACACTTATATCTTCCTCAGAAAGATAAACAAGCGAAGACGGATGCGAGTTTTGCATAAAATATCGATCTTGACAATTCATCACATTTCTTCTTGACGAATAAAGTGACACGATTTAAATTGCATTAACACAATATGGTATTCGAATCAAGACATGGAAAATGACATTGTGAAGGAGTTGGCGACTTCACGAAACACTGGATTACAGATCAAGAACTCATAAGTATCAATGGTTAGTGTCTTTGTCAATTATACCATTTCAGATTGGCAAATAAAGAGGCGGTTTAAATAATAGTAGAATGATATGACATTGTTCAGAGTTAAGACATTGCGAGAATATGACATTGTCTTTGTAGTGGGTAGGTTCACACACCACTGGATTATGGATGAAACGAAGCATACATGCGATTGCAAAAAAGATCACTTGCTGTATAGTTTAATTTACATGGTATGAAGAAGGAACTTGGTTGTACAATTGAAAACTTAAATTGAGAAAGGACAAACTTTTGTTTATGAACTACATAATAAACTTTAAATAAGCAATTTGATGCAAACACCAACAATAAACAGTTATTGCGGTCATGCCTAACCAAATATACAACAAAGTTTGAAGGCTTGAGATGGACAAACTTACATTATTGGTGAAGATGCTCTATAAAGGCCTTGTCCATGCGATGGGAGCGATTCAAAGTTTACCACGAATCTTCTTCAAAAGCATTGCCTTTATTCTACATTTTGTTAGAGTAAATATAGATGTGATAATATCGGAAAAAATGGAGAATATTTAAGATAAGATGAAGTGATGCTACATAACCAAGTAGCTATAAATGTAAATGCAGCGATCTGAGCAAATAGTACACCCGAGCAATGCACAACTAAACTTCTTGTACCAACCTTATGGTAAGAGTAAATATAGATCGATGTGTAAAATGGAGGCAAGGAAAATAAGCTGGAGTGATGGTACATGAACAACTACTGTCATTATAAGTTACGGATAAAGGACAGCATGTACTTACAAGAACAATCTGAGATAAACATTGGCATTGGATATATTCTACACTAATGTAACCATTCATACGGTCGGATAATTTGGAAGCGAACAATTGATAAGCAAGCTATCATGCATATTGTTGTCACATAATGAACGGTATGTATGCAAATGCAGTGATGGACAATAGGTACTAATAAGAGCAAAGCGGCGGGCAGCATATTTGCGATATCTTGTCGTTCTTTTCAAACCAAAATTCTTCTTGAGCAGATTTCACGCAAAAAAGATCCGTAAGGCACATGCAAAAAAAGTAGAAGTTCAAATTGTCATGTGATTTCATAGGCGATTACCTCATCGGGAGCGAGACCGATGCATAACAAGGTTTTCCATTCAATGTCTTCTAAATTTAGCACAGGAGATTTCAGGAAATTCGTTTATAGACTTGCCATCAAAGTGTGATTTCCTCGGGTAACACGATCTTTCTGCAATGCTTCCTTGAAAAGCACATCAAGCTTTGCTCGTCATGACTATCGATTGACCCTCACCTAGTTACAATAATGTAATGTAAATCATTGATGTGTTCAATCGGCTGAGGAAAATAATAACCATGAATAATAGCACTTACAAGTAAGTTGGATGACAAGATGTGAAAATGGTGTTTGTCTTCACTATAATCTTCCCATGATGGGAATATGCACGTAGTCCCTAACAACATTGAAAGCAATTTCTTTAAAGCTGGGAATAAATGGAATGGGGTTCCAATCTCGAAATTGGCCGTCTCTGCAGTTGGGATAGGTCTTGACGGTGGACTTGCTGTACTTCTTCTTTGAGTGGGATTTTCTATGGTACAGCTGGTGCTATAGTAAATGAAATCGGTATACCTTTGCTGGAGTCAGGGTCGTGTGGTGGCGCTAGTGGTGTGATGAAGTATAGTCTGATCTGCTGGAGTCGGTCCTACGTTTTGTGTCCTTGGTTGTAGAGCCAATATAAGTGGGGTGTCGATTTCTCGGCACCACCATGTTTTTCAAGGACTTTCTTTGGTGCTCCTTGAGTTCGGCAATCACCCTCTTCCTTTTGATGTCGATGCACAAACAACATTTGAGTGGAAAAATGTGGTATGATGACAAATGGAATATGTATTGATAATGGATGGGCATGGCATCTTGACATATATGATGAGTAAACTAAGCAGATGGCGGTGCAACAAAGTAGAAGAAATGCAAGACAACATATGCAAGATACATAATCAATAAAACATTGCCAAATTAGACGAGCACCTTGATGGGTGAGCAGGACAAGCCATACGCTTTGACTCCTCGAGGTTAGAATAGTCATTAGGATCATATTAGAACATAGAATCAGCAGTGGGGAGTGTATGAGTTTCATTGCATCGAAATGGCACTCAATGCCTTGGTGCCAATTTTGTAAGTCATTAGGTGTTTAGCTTCAGAGTGGACTTCTTTGCTAGTGCGACACAAAGAAGCTACAGATCATAGTGTAGATATAGCGGAAAACCTTAAGCATCGAGTAAAATCAGCAAAGCGGAACTTAGAATATATGTGCTAGTATTGCGATGCGCTAGAAAACTTGAGATACAGCTCTCTTCAAGTGAAGGTGCATGCATTAATATCGATTAACAACTCTCAAAGCGACACAACGGCGCATTTCCTTTCTATTCTTATAGGATTCAAGTGGGCAGGCCACTACAAATCCTATTCCTATGTTTACAAGATCCTCTGAATCAAAGAGGCTCAAAGTGTCCATCACAACGACCATATAGACCTCTACACTGCAAATGTCCTGCTCATCTTGATTACAGGAACATCTTGTACTACTAGCATACTCCTCCGTTCCAAAATATAAGTCTTGGTAGAGATTTCCACTATGGATCACATCTGAGATGTATCGGATACATTTTAGAGTGTAGATTCACTCATTTTGCTCCATATGTAGTCCATGGTGGAATCTATACAAAGACTTGTATTTAAAACGGAATACTAAGAAAGAAGCGGAAGAGGAACATGGTAAAAAGAGCAAGATTTTGGATAATAAAATGTTGGTTGCAGTGCCCACATGATGAACGAGGCGCATTAAAATCTCCCGGTGTCTCGACCATTTCGAGGCGGTTGGATGAAGATCCTCGTCTCTAACCCTTCTTCTTCCTCTCAGATTCTTCCCATAGAACATGGGCTGCCGGCGGACCACCAGCCCCCCTTTGAGTTCTCCGCCACCCCACCCCCCCCCCCAACCCCCCTCACGTCGAGTTTTCTTAGTTCGTGAGCCCAACCACCGAGCCTTGGATGCATGCAAACCGGCGAACTCTGAAAAATTAGTGACCCAATTTTGAAATTTAGTCTCTTGTGATTTAACTAGTGTGGAATATAAAGGGAAAACAATAAGCATTGGGAGTATAGTGTTGGCGTGCCATGGCGGATCTGAAGGTGTAAACGGACAAAGGCAACAACCATGACCAGACAAGAAATCAAAAGTAGCGATGGCGATCTATTTTCTTCTTTGCGATAAATAAGTTGAGCAGATATCTGAAAAATTACGCCTCTGTCGGCGCCGATGTCTTATCTGGCGAAATTTGTGGTCTGCGATAGCGATGGTGTCGGCAGTGGAAGCAGATCTAGGAGGGTAGGCGGTGGCGTGGTATGATGGGCGAGATAGTCGTGAAGATGCCGGCAAGGTGGATGGCGAGATGGCGAAGGAGCGGGATGCAAGTATCGATGCGGCGTGGATGAGAGTCGATCTCTTGTAATGGGCGGCGGCGTGGTATCGGCTCGGCATGGTGGAGGAAGGGCGGTGGTGGATGGGGTGGCGGACGGCGGCGGAGGAGGTAAGTGGAAAGTGTTTTGGGCGCCTGGTCTGAATGGGAAAATAGGTAGAGAAGGAAGAACCATGTATTGAGGCGCTTGTCTCAAATCACGAGAAATTACAACTTAGCCCCGTTCAAATTTCTACTATATCCGCAGCAACATTAGTCGGTTGGGGATAGAGATAATCGCATACACCAAATATTGCCGGCGAGTTTGTTTTTGGCGCCCACGTGTATGAATATGAATCGGGGAGAGTCGATTTAGGCGAGACAAGCGTGTTTTGGCTCCCGTGTATGAATCCGGGTGAGGCGATTCGTCACGTTTGGGTGAAATTACAACCTACCCGAAACCTATAGAAATCCAGCGAATAGGCTTTGCGTGGTAGGGATATGCGTAGTGATTCTCATCTTGCAGATTTTGGTTTGGTGATTCTTTGACTTTCCCGCTTTCAAATTTTGCAAAGTGCATGTTTACCGTGCCAACTCAATTGAATCCATTTGTATTCTATTTTTTTAGGCGGTATCCATTTTCAATTGGAATTACATTCTATATACATCATTTTTTATATATACTTTCAAAAGCACAACAAAGAATTCTGCTCCTTTATATGTATAATATGATTTACAAATTGTCGATTATTCTAAAGTAGAAATTACCTTAGTACCCGAACTTGTCTGCAGGCAGACTATAACCAGCAGCATTGCAGGCGCCATCAAGACCCTCATGGTTTTATTCTTGCCATTCAAGAATAAAGAGTATATCAAGAAGACCAAAACTGAAAGAAGAGCTTGCCGGAGATGCTAAGGCTCTCGGAGGAACGCGCGGCGTCGGCAAGGCTTCGGCGACAAACTGACCTGACAGAGGGCAGCAAAGCGTGGCACAATACATCTGGGCTGGTGTAGCCAGACTAACAGAGGCATCATCGTGGCAACGGTGGCTCATCTAGACCGTTTCTTTACCTTGTTGGGGCGTAGGATGGGCATTGAATGCCCTTGTCCCTGCCGTCGAGTTAGGTGGGGACAGCATGTCCTTGTTGTACCAACCTGCGATTTTACTCTTACCCCCTCTTCTCTGCTGCCACCTATTAAATCGGAGGGCTTTAGTAAGGAAGATGACATACATCTCAACAATCATACCATAGGCTAGCTTCTAGGGTTTAGCCTCCTTGATCTCGTGGTAGATCTACTCTTGTACTACCCATATCATCAATAATCAAGCAGGGGCGTAGGGTTTTACCTCCATCGAGAGCCAGACAGGTGCATTGTGTCCCTACGTCTCTTGTTACCATCCGCCTAGGCAGCAGTTGGGACCCCTACCCGAGATCCGCCGGTTTGACACCGGCAGTGGCCTTGGCCACGCCCTCACTTGGTAGTGTCGTGTTTTGTTAGCTGTGTTTCTTTTCTTTTTGTTGTTGTTGTTTTGTTCTTTCTACTTCTCTTTTGGTACAAGTGCCTCATATTCCCTTTCATAGCGATAGGTCTTTCCTCATGGCGTGTTAATATCGACCGAGTGCTTTGTGTAAGGGTAGAGTATACACTCAGCCCGTATTCAAACTGTCAAGTTCTGAAGTACGTGCGCGAGACGCTACCGTGCTCATGGGGCCCATTACAGGCTATTACGTCTTGCATACAGGACCCATCTTTCTGGGGGTCTCTTAATCGCGTCTTGCGCAAGTGCAGTTCCCAGCCTGAAGGTGGGGGTGGGGTGAGGCTCCTTTCCACCGTTCGCCCCTCCTCCACAGACAACCTCAGCCGTCGCCTCCCCTCGCGGAGCTCCTCACGGGCCGTCGAGGTTCTTCCTCGATGGATCGACATCGGATGGGGTCCTCTTCCGATTAGTCTGCCTCCTGGTCTTCCTCCTAGGGTTTCTTTCTTTTCTCTAGCTTTAGGGTTTCTTTGCTCCCTAGATTAGGTTGATCTCAAATGTTGGTAGATAGAACTCTAGTGCACGCAGATTCTGGTCTCTACTTCACCCACTCTCGAGTTCATTACAGTGAGCTGCCGACTAGGGCAGACCCGTGTCTAGTGTTTGACCCGTCTGTGCAGGGGCTAATCAGTCTGTACGTCTTGGGTCCTAAAAGTGCAATAGATTATGACTCACAAGATGATGTTTACTATGCCAATCCCAATAATGATGATGAGATAGAAGAAGATGATCGTGGTGAGGAAGATGAAGAGGATGAGGAGTCTAGTCGAACAAGCCATTCCGTGGGCGTGACCTCCGAATTTTCCTCTTCTCAAGTGGACCAAAAATCGGAATTTGAGAGAAACGAGCCATCCGTTATGTTGCTGCCACTGGTATGGGGAGTGGATCCCAGTTCAGAATGAGTTTCACAAAGGGTCTATCATGAGCTTCTTATGACCAAGTCAAGTTTGCCCCTCCAAACAAGTCAACAACGAGAGTTTGCGCGACAATGACCATCTGTATCGGTGTACTCCGCTCTTGGGCGGGTCTGATTCCATTTGTCACCTTCAACCACCCCTATAATGAAGATCTAGTGATGAGTTCTTTGCCACTCATGCTTCTCCAATGATTACTTTCGCAGAGACTCTGATGTCCGGAGCGCATTAGTGCTCAGCTCCTATGGCAAAGTTCTCCGAGATCATTCCCTATCGGTTCATGGATGAAGAGACCGTTTTGATGAGTTTGGCGTTGTTGGGAAAGTGGGCAGCGCACTAAAGATGAGATTGCCTTTAGCACAAACAGGAGAAGTCTTTTGTCCTTTGGGTCAATCAAAGACCTCTTGCCTCTCTGATACCATCGCCATATCTGAGTATACCCTCACTCCAAAGGCGAGGATTCCCATAACGGAGCTCCATGCTTGATGTCTTTGTGTATCTTCATCAAGAAGTGGATGTTGGACTTCATGTACTACGAGCTGCGTCGGTGTGTTCAAGAGAACAAGTCCTTGATCTATGCTCCTTTCATACAGGCATTGATTGAGACCGTTTGTCGGCAAAGTACATTGCCGACTTGAGACTTACGTCCCAAGCGCAACTCAAGCTGGACCCCTGCTGCTCCTGCTCCCTATGTGCCTCTCAAGAGGCAAACCCTAGGCTTTGAGGATCATGCTACCTACCTCCGGGCATGTCCTCTCTTGCGATCCCTCGTGGTGGGCCAAGTTTGTTGGAGGCCATCTTTGCCAAGGGAGAATCCTTGTTCAAGACCTTGCCAGCAACATGTTCAAGATGTGTTAGTCCATTCAGGCGTCGTCAGATCAAGGAAATCAACAAGGAAGCTTGTTGGCGTGGCTGCTAGTGAGGAGGTCGGTCGAGGTTGAAGGGCGTCGGGTGAGGCCTTTGCTCGGTCTTTCCCAATGGCGGGTGGCGTTTTGATGATGATGATGATGCCTCGAGTGCTCCTCCTCTTGTCTAATGGGTCTCGTGTCGCCATTTGTCTCCTTTTTGTTGTCTTGATGACAAAGGGGGAGAAGTGTTGTGTGGTGTGCGTTCGTGTGTGTGTTGAGATCTCAAGCCTCGTGTTTCTCGCTGTTGGTTGGTTTTAGTTGGCTTGAGATACTCTTATTTACCTTCTGCCTGTGTGGTTGTGAGACTCTAGCTTTATTATTGAACCTTGCCATTATCCTCTTATGCTTATTAGGTCTCACATTATTTGCTCTCCTGCTTGTGTCATGAGTTCTAGGCACCGTTATAGGTTTATTTTGTTGAAACTCATGGCGTTTCTATAATGATCTTGGTTGAACTTCCTATGAGTGTTCTAGATGCATTCTTGTTTTCGGGCACACTTTTAGGGAGCTATCATGATCATTATTTGTTCCATAACTTTCTATCTATTTATCCTCCTTGCCATGCTCTAACCACGTTGTCATCAATGCACCAAAAGGGGAGAAAGTGCTAAGTGGCACTTATGCTTTATTTTGGTGTGATGACAATGTGGTTAGTTGAACATATCGGTTGCTAAATTTTATCTAAGGTTATTGGTTCTAAGCCCTTGATGGAGATGTCGACCCCCATTTCAAAAGGACAAAGCGTTGTCTTCGATGATTCGAAGGTTTAGTTTTGGTTTGCTTAGTCGTAGGAAAGACCGCTATCAGAAGGGTCTATGTGGATAAATGTGGGTGTTGGGAATGCCATTGCCGAGCCTCACTCTCTTACCCTTCCCTCGAGCATCTTAT
Source organism: Aegilops speltoides (assembly GCA_021437245.1). Classification (NCBI taxonomy): domain Eukaryota; kingdom Viridiplantae; phylum Streptophyta; class Magnoliopsida; order Poales; family Poaceae; genus Aegilops; species Aegilops speltoides. Next base: position 91,398,628 of record CM038141.1, on the reverse strand, counting down.
AAGGGCCTAGTGTATCTTTGTGGTACTCAGAAAGTTGCAGCAGAAGTTCTTTGGGTACCCGTGCGCGAGTGCAGTGACCCCGTCTTGCGAGTCTTCGCATCTCTGGGTACCCGTCTGCAGGGTCTTTGACCCCGTCATCTCTGAGGTACCCCCATGCGAGGCTAACCCGTGCAGGTCCAACAGTGAAATCCCCACCCACACTATATAAAGGGCCTTCTTCCACCTCAACCCCTAACCCTAATGTCTTGTTGAGCTCCACCATTGCTACACCTCCTTTTGCTCAATACTCTCAATCCCTCCACCCAAACTTGTTGAAACTTTGGGGATTGGGAGAGCAAGACCCGATCTACATCTTGACCATACCAAATTGTGTTCCTGCAACATTTCTTCCCATTGAATTGTTACTCTTGGAGCTTGGGCTCATAGGTGGCTAGAGGTTCCTCGGAAGCTTCCTTGCTTGTGGTGTGCTCAGGAGAAGTTTGTAAAGGTGTGGTGGTGCCTTCAAGACCAACCCGAGTGATTCGAGAGCTCATCCGTTGGGGGTGACTCGAAGGAGAATCTGATGAGCCTTGATGAGCCTTGATTGGCGTTCCATAAGCTTTGGCTCGGCACCGCTCCAAACGGAGATTAGCTCTTCCCCAAGGAAGAGTGAACTTCGGGTTAAAATCCGCGTCCTCGTCTCACTTGTGGTTAATCCTTTCCCGCACTTTTCCTTGTTGTTGTATGCTTGTTGGCTTGCTAAGTACTTTGTTGCCTAGCATATTTATCTTGGAGCTTACTTGTCATATAGGTTGCATTCACCTAGTTGCATATCTAGAGAACTCTTTTATCCGCTAAGCCTTAAAATCTACAAGAAAGATTAAAATTTGTAGTATCCTATTCACCCCCCCCCCTCTAGTCGACCGTATCGATCCTTTCACTAGTAGATCTATTTTGAGCATTGCAAATTCTATGCCAAGCATATTTTAGATTTTCTCCCTCCCTTTGTTTAAAATTAAGAACTTCATGATCAAGAGTACTAACAGTTGATAGGAGGACTAGCATTGACGATGAAATAAATGATCTAACACATGAGCACACAAGAAAAGCGAAAAAAAAAAGGACGGAAAGAGGGGCGAATAAAGCGGCAAGGGTGAAGCGGGAGAGGAAAATGAGAGGCAAATGGCAAATAATGTAATGCAAGGGATAGAGTTTGTGATGGGTACTTGGTATGTCTTGACTTAAGACCTCTCCAGACAACAGCATGAAATCCTTCTTGCTACCTCTTAAGAACTGCATTGGTTTCCCTTGAAGAGGAAAGGTGATGCAGACAAAGTAGCGTAAAGTATTTCCCTAAGTTTTTGAGAACTAAGGTATCAATCTAGTAGGAGGCTACCTGCAGAGTCCCTCGTACCTACACAAACAAATAAGAACCTACGCAACCAACACGATAAAGGGGTTGTCAATCCCTTCATGGCCACTTGCAAAAGTGAGATCTGATAGAGATAATAATAAGATAAATATTTTTGGTATTTTTATGATATAGATTGAAAAGTAAAGACGCAAAATAATGTAGATCGGAAACTTACATGATGGAAAAATAGACCGGGGCCATAGGTTTCACTAGTGGCTTCTCTCAAGATAGCATAGGTATTATGGTGGGTGAACAAATTACTATCGAGCAATTGATAGAAAAGTGCATAGTTATGAGAATATCTAGGCATGATCATGTATATAGGCATCACATCCGCGACAAGTAGATCAAAACGATTCTACATCTACTACTATTACTCCACACATCAACCGCTATCCAGCATGCATCTAGAGTATTAAGTTCATAAGAACATAGTAACACATTAGGCAAGATGACATGATGTAGAGGGATAAACTCAAGCAATATGATATAAACCCCATCTTTTTATCCTCGATGGCAACAATACAATACGTGCCTTGCTACCCTAACATCCTTTGGGAAAGGACACCTTTAGATTGAACCCAAAGCTAAGCACTTCTCCCATTTCAAGAAATATCAATCTAGTAGGCCAAACTAAGCCCGATAATTGAAGAGACTTGCAAAGATAACCAATCATACATAAAAAGAATTCAGAGGAGATTCAAAAATTTCTCATAGATAAACTCGATCATAAACCCACAATTCATCGGATATCGACAAACACACATAGAAAGAAGAGTTACATCAAATAGATCTCCAAGAAGATCGAGAGAACGTTGTATTGAGATTCAAAGAGAGAAAAGCCATCTAGCTAATAACTATGGACCCAAAGGAATTTGGTAAACTACTCATACTTCATCGAGAGAGGCTATGGTGTTGATGTAGAAGCCCTCCGTGATTGATTCCCCCTCACGTTGTGCGGAAAAAGGCTCAAGATGGGATCTCACAGTCTGAGAAGGTTGTGGCGGTGGAAATAGGGTTTCGTGGTGCTCTGGATGTTTTCAGGGTATGCAAGTATATATAGGCGAAGGAAGTCGGTCAGGGGAGCCATGAGGGGCCCATGAGGGTGGGGGCGCGCCCACCCCCCTGGGGCACGCCTTCCTGCCTCGTGGCCGCCTCGTTTACTTCTTGACGTCCACTCCAAGTCTCCTGGATTGCGTTTGTTCCAAAAATAACTCTTGCGAAGGTTTCATTCCGTTTGGAGTCCATTTGATATTCCTTTTCTACGAAACACTGAAATAGGCAAAAAACAGCAATTTGGGTTGGGCCTCCGGTTAATAGGTTAGTCCCAAAAATGATATAAAAGTGTATAGTAAAGCCCATAAACATCCAAAACAGGTAATATAATAGCATGGAACAATCAAAAATTATAGATACATTGGAGACGTATCAATCTCATCTCTTAGGAGTGGGAAGAACTTTACCTAGTGCTTGTTTCCTTTGATTGTGCTTGTAATCTTGTGGATCTATGTGTTTGCTATTCTAGTGGATGTGTGATTGGGTTTTCTTGGAGTGAATTCCTCTATGTGTTCTTGGTGTTCATCCCTTTTCCCCCTCCAAGTGTGAAAAGATCCATCTTAGGGTTTCAGCCTACAACAAGTGCATAACAGCGAAGGGAGCGACAACCGCCCCCGAATCAGTCACAACTAGCGGTCTCAGATGCACAAGCGATCGTGGACGTTGTCCGTGCTATGCAAGTCGATCGCCCAATGCATGCGCAACCGTGCTCAGCCTATAGTGAAACCCCCACCAGCCATAGCCGGCAATATGCACCACTGGACGAACTATCGTGACTCCCTGCTTGGGCCCGGCACAACAGGATGCGTGCATGCCTCAGAACTTCAAGGGTCCTTGCAAGGTCTCCCATTATTCATTTGATGTGGAGTCGACTAAGTGGATTGAGAGTTATGAGTTAGCTATGGATATCTTTGGAAATCGGTGATGCGATGCGTGCTCATTATCGACCATGATGTTAGAGGTCGGCCGCACATGGTTGAAAACCACGCTAACTCAATCAACACACAGGAAGAGCTAAAGGAAGCGGTTCATCAAAATTTCGGGGAACACCGCTATCGTCTCAATGTATCTACAATTTTTATTGTTCCATGCTATTATAATATCAATCTTGGGTGTTTTATATGCATTTATATGCTATTTTATATCATTTTTGGTACTAATCTATTAACCTAGAGCAAGTTTCTATTTTTGCTTGTTTTGGCTATTCAGAAAATCAATATCAAACAGAGCCCAAACACAATGAAACTTTATGGTAAATTTTTATGGACTAGAAGGGACCCACGAAGGTTTGGGGGAAGACCAGAAGAGTCACGAGTGAAGGACAAGCTCAACAGGCGCACCCCGGGGGGGCGCCCCTTGAGCTTGTGGGCCCCTCGTGGCACCTTTTGACCTAATACCGTCTCTATAAATTTTCAAATATTCCCGATTATACCGAGCCACCCAAAACACTTTTTCCTTTGCCGCAAGCTTACGCTCTTAGTGATCCCACACAGGCATTTTCCGGTTGCCAGCCGGGAATCGATCACGAAGGGCTTCTATATCATCCTTGTGCCTTGGAGTGATCGTGGTAGTTCACCATAGACCTCTGGGTCCATAAGTAGTAGCTAGATGGCTTCTTCTCTCTCTTTGATATTCAATACAATGTTCTCCTCGATGTTCTTGGAGTTCCATTTGATGTAATCTTCTTTGGCGGTGTGTTTTGGGATCCGATGAATTGCGGGTTTATTATGACTGGATATTTATGAATATTAATGGAGTCTTTTGAACTTTATTATGCATGATTGTTATAGCTTTGTATTTACATTCGATCTATCCATTTGGTTTGTGCCAACTAGATTGATGGGCCCTCACTCGGAATTGGTTGTAAGCCAAAATAATCCAAGATAGTATATATACATAATTAGGGCTTGGAACTTGATAAACCCTCCGAAGACTTAGAGTCTAAAAGTATAATAATGGATCTATAAGCGGATAAAGATAAAAATGTTTAATAATACTTGACTTATTACAGATAGTTTATGACAAGATCAAGGAATTGACTATGATGAGATTATCTCATCATAGTAATATAAGTCAATTAAGTATTAAACTAGCAAATACTAAATATTTTAGCTATGAGATATAATAGATGGATGTCAAAATGATTCCCATGAGATGAAAATAGAACCAATGTCATTATATTTGATATGGTCCAAGGTAATTTTGTCGATCCACGAGGATCTTTGGTAAGTGTGCAAACTTTAAGAGATCCTATAATGATCTAGCATAAGCATAGTGGAGTTAGATTCTTTATTATGATGAAATTGTCGGATAATTTGATTTCATCAAGGAAAGTGAAGATGCTTGTATTTACAAGGAAGTAAGTGGGGCGTGATGATATTTGAAACACTACATGTGCATAACATATTGTTGATTGAAAATTATATAAATTTCTTGACACGGATTAAGACTTTATTGAAACTAGTTTTTCAGTGAAGTACTTACGCAATATATAGTCCTGGTATTAGGCAAAATGATCTATGGAGATAGTAGTGTCTAGTCGGGATTAGCCGAAATACATATTGACAGAATACTAAAGCATTTTAGTATGAAAAATGCCAAGAAGAGTTTCTTGTCAAAGTCACATGGAAGGAGTTTTAAGCAAGAATCGGTATCCTAAAATACTGTTGAGAGAAATACACAATACTTCTATTAATTATATTCCATGGTATGTTAACAACCAAACATGTCTAGTACTCCAAATAAGTTGTGAGTAAAGTTGCGGAATGGTCAAATTGTTGATCATAGGACAATAGTGAAAATGTGTTAAGTATTGATGACATGTTTCTACGCATACAAGAAAATGAAGATTGTTGTAAGGAGTTACATCAATAGTTGCTCCTTGTAAGTAGTACATCGACAAAGAAATTCTTGTGGAACAATAAGTTGGAATTGATCCAAGAAAGTTCTTGTGGTGAATTCTATATGAAAGGTTGAGTATATTGTCGCTTTAGAAGTAAAAATAGAGGGTGGTGAATCAAAAGTTCATTTGTAAGCTTGGTATGGTTTCTAGATGATTGTGTCAATGGAACACTATTCTCAACAGTGGCTTCATAGCTCAGTCTAAGGAATCAAAGGTCCTACCAGTGATTCAATATATACTAAGAAAATTTCACACAAATTACGAATTCTTATGAAAGCATTATAGATGCATAGAAAATACAAATGATACACGCAGATCTGAAGTTGTCAAGATATGATAAGACGAAGTCTATACCACAAGCAAAGCATGAACTAATACCGGATTGCCATGGTGTAAAAGAAAATGTGCTAACTACATTATTGATTGTAGTGCAAGTGGGAATATGTTGGAAATATGCCCTAGAGGCAATAATATTGTATTATTTATATTTCCATGTTCATAATTAAGAGTTTATATTCCATGCTATAACTACTATGATTACGGAATATGCGATTGGTGGAAAATCGTATGCGTGTGGAATGATACGGTAAAATATGATTCCTAGCCTTGCCTCTAAGACTAGCTCACGTATTGTTGGTGATCATGTTTTCGGATCTTAGGATAATGTTAAGCGTAACAATAGTCCTATAACAACATTGAGAGTATGGCGTTGGAAGAACGATCATATTGAATGGATCAAAACTTGTTTCTTATACTTTGAGATGCAATCATCAAAAGTTAATTATTATAACACGGAGTTTTAACTTGTGATTTAGTTCCTTAGACCATGAGAGTATTGCAACCACTTCTACTGTATGATGGACTTTTGGGGTTGCTCAAGCGTCGATTATGCTTGTGATCATAATGACAACTTACATGCTCTAATCTCCTCCCTCTAATTCTCCTGCGATGACTAGCTCACGGGCGGCACGCAAACCTTCTTTGGATCATGAAGACAAGTACACTTGCAACCAAGTAGAGACCGTGCTTTCGGTCTTCCATTCGAGGGATCGTTTGTGGGTGGTTCAAGGGATTGTCCATCAAAAGTTCGAGGGACTCCAAGTACAGTCTACACCGACTCATCTACTTCTATTGCACTCTGGAGTCGGTAACGATCATGATCCAAACCGTTTTATGCATCTCCATATTGCTCCTGGGTGATCGTAGGGCGAATTTTTTTACTACTACGTTTCCCAATAGGTTCCGCCTCGAGAAGACAGTGCTTCTTCCCGAAAGTCTTCTTGTGTTTTCTTCTAGGGAAAATGGTCTCATATAGTAGAAGGAGGGTACTAGAGGGCATCTGTAACCCCCACAAGGGGGTAGGGCGTGCCTTGGTGACTTGTGGGCCCATGACGAGTCTTCTCTGGTACTTTTTCCTTACAATATATTGTTATATATTCCAAAATAATTCTCCATAAAATTTTAGGTCATTTGGAGCTCAGGAGAATAGTTATCTGCTATAGCTCTTTTCGAGCGTCGGTGATTTCCCTCTTCATGTAACTCTTGCATATTAAGAGAAAAATGCATTAAATTGCAACATAAAGTCAAATATTGATCAAAACACTATAAATAACGGTAGAAAACATGATGCAAATTGGACGTATCAATGACCTCCTCCTAGAGTTCTTCACGAGCTTGTTACTCTTGGGTTGTGGGGACTCCTAAGCGGTGGAGTCATTTCATATGCTTCAAGTTGTGGAAAGGATTTAAAAGGTTTGCAAAGGTGCGGAGGTCCCCTCACCTTTGCAAAAAATACACTTCCAGTGATGATACGTGTTTGTCACGATGGAGTCGCGTTTTTTGTCATGCATGTACATCCATGACAAATTTATGGCAGAATCAAGATAGTCATACATGTCTTTGTCGTAGAAAGTGTTCCATGACATTACCAAAATTATCATCACGCAAGTGTCCACTTCCATGACGATAAATCGTGCGTCCGAAGTGCTTTACGTCAAGGGTGACGACGCGTGGCATCCACCGTAACGGAACACCGTTAAGCTATCGGGTCGGGTTTTGGATCAATAACCCGTTAACGGCCCGACCAATGGGGATTTTCCACATGTAAAATCATCATTGGTGGAGGAACATGTGTCGGTCGCGTTGGCACAGTGTCGATCATCAATGGGAGCAGCGCCTATGATATGTTGACACGTGGACGGCCCATCAAGTTTAATTGGGCGGCCCAACTAAAACCCCTGAAGTTTTGCGGACCATAATGGGCTAGCCCGACTAAAGGCCCACAAGATTTTGCGGACCATAGCAGGCTGGCCCAGCTAAAACCCATGAGATTTTGCGGGACATAATGGGTGGGCCAGGTAAAGCCCACAAGATTTTGCGGGCCATAATGGGCTGACGACTAAAACCCACAATTTTTGTGTGCCATAATGGGCGGCCGGTAAAAACCCACAAGATTCTTGCGGATCATAATGGGCGGCCCGACTAAAGGCCCACAATTTCGCCAACATTAATGGGCGGCCAATTGTGTAGGCCCACAATTTTGAGGACCCTAGTAGGCGGCCCATTAGCGGCTGCCATGTTTTGGGCCAAATGTCAACCATATTTGATCTGGTCCATTAATGGCACCGCGTTAAAGACCTAAAGTGGCCCATATGAGATCCGGCCCATTATAAGCCTACCACGTTCCGGGCCAAATTACGGCCCAGATCAGGTCCGGCCCTTTAAGAGGCTTTGGGCTCAATTATGGCCCATATCAAGTTCGGCCCGTCAATTAGACATTATGCTTTGGGGCCCACTTGCTAAAGGCCCACTTAGTAATTCGGCCTGATATTAGTTTTGGCCTGTTAAGGACTCATTTAACATTTCGGCCCTATATTAATTTCGGCCTGTTAAAAGCCCGTCATATAGTTGGGCCTAACTACGGCCCGATTTGCATCCGGCCTGCTCGCATCCGATATCCGATTGGGCCAAACAAGGACCAAGACAATTTGGCATGTTAAAGCCCGTGATTTGATTTGCACAATCATGGGCGGGGTTCATTCGAACTCTTCTTGCGGCCCGTGAGCTGTTCGACGCGTTTGAGCCCAACCTACATCGTGATTGCATGACGGATTATGTCTTTGTAATTTTATGGTTTGGCGGTTTACAAAAGGCGGGATATATATACGATAAAATAACTACAGCATCGTGAATAAGAAAAAACCTAGACTATACAATAAACAAATTACGACATATTACATCCTTTGGGCATCAAAGTTCACCACTATGATAATAAAGCACAAGCGAATGATTACATACATTGGGCATCAAAGATTGCCACCGATTACAAATAAACAAAGACAAAATAATATACAAAACCGAAAGACGCCCGATAGAGTTCAAGAAAGGTTAGCCTATTTGTGACTCTGGTATAAGCACTGAGCAAGATGATGAGGCTAGCAGCTTGTTCAACACTTATATCTTCCTCATCGAAAGATAAACAAGCGAAGACGGATGACAGGTTTTGCGTAAAAGTATCGATCTTGACAATTCATCACATTTCTTCTTGACGAATAAAGTGACACGATTTAAATTGCATTAACACAATATGGTATTGTTGGTCAAGACATGGAAGAAATGACATTGTGAAGGAGTTGGCGACTTCACGAAACTCTTGGATTACAGATCAAGAACTCATAAGTATCAATGGTTAGTGTCTTTGTCAATTTATACCATTTCAGATTGGCAAATAAAGAGCGGTTTAAATAATAGTAGAATGATATGACATTGTTCAGAGTTAAGACAACTGCGAATATGACATTGTCTTTGTAGTGGGTAGGTTCACCACACCAACTGGATTATGGATGAAGAGCGAAGCATACATGCGATCAAAAAAGATCACTTGCTCTGTATAGTTTAATTTACATGGTATGAAGAAGGAACTTGGTTGTACTGTTGAAAACTTAAATTGAGAAAGGACAAACTTTTGTTTATGAACTACATAATAAACTTTAAATAAGCAATTTGATGCAAACACCAACAATAAACAGTTATTGCGGTCATGCCTAACCAAATATATACAACAAAGTTTGAAGGCTTGAGATGGACAAACTTACACTATTGGTGAAGACATGCTCTATAAAGGCCTTGTCCATCTTGATCGAGCGATTCAAGAAGTTTACCACAGAATCTTCTTCAAAGCATTGCCTTTATTCTACATTTTGTTAGAGTAAATATAGATGTGATAATATACGGAAAAAATGGAGAATATTTAAGATAAGATGAAGTGATGCTACATAACCAAGTAGCTATAAATGTAAATGCAGCGATCTGAGGCAAATGGTACAGCCAAGAGCAATGCACAACTAAACTTCTTGATACCAACCTTATGGTAAGAGTAAATATAGATCGATGTGTAGAAAATGGAGGCAAAGGAAAATAAGCTGCGGTGATGGTACATGAACAACTACATCATTATAAGTACGGATAAAGGACGGCATGTACTTACAAGAACAATGCGAGAGATAAAAACATTGGCATTGGATATATTCTACACTAATGTAACCATTCATACAGATCAGATAATTTGGAGAGAACAATTGATAAGCAAGCTATGATGCATATTGTTGTCACATAATGAACCAGGTATGTATGCAAGTACAGTGATACAGGACAATAGGTACTAATAAGAGCAAAGCAGCGGGCAGCATATTTGCGATATCTTGTCGTTCTTTTCAAACCAAAATTCTTCTTCGAGCAGATTTCCTGCAAAAAAGATCCGTAAGGCACATGCAAAAAAGTAGAAGTGCAAATTGTCATGTGATTTCATAGGCGATACCTCATCTTTGAGAGCAGAGACCGATGCATAACAAGGTTTTCCATTCATGTCTTCTAAATTTAGCACAGGAGATTTCCTTTGGAAATTCGTTTATAGACTTGCCATCAAAGTGTGATTTCCTCGAGGTAACACCGATCTTTGCTGCAATGCTTCCTTGAAAAGCACAATCAAGCTTTGCTCGTCATGACTATCGATTGACCCTCACCTAGTTACAATAATGTAATGTAAATCATTGATGTGTTCAATCGGTGAAAGCAGGAAAATAATAACCATGAATAATAGCACTTACAAGTAAGTTGGATGACAAGATGTGAAAATGGTGTTTGTCTTCACTATAATCTTCCCATGATGGGAATATATGCACGTAGTCCCTAACAACATTGAAAGCAATTTCTTTTAAGCTGGGAATAAATGGAATGGGGTTCCAATCTCGACGAATTGGCCGTCTCTGCGGTTGGGATAGGTCTTGGCCGGTGGACTTCTTTGTACTTCTTCTTTGAGTGGGATTTTTCTATGGTACAGCTGGTGCTATAGTAAATGAAATCGGTATACCTTTTCTTTGGAGTCAGGTCTGTGTGGTGGCGCTAGTGGTGTGGCGATGAAGTATGGAGTACGATCTGCTTTGGAGTCGGTCCTACGTTTTGTGTCCTTGGTTGTAGAGCCAATATAAGTGGGGTGTTATCTGATTTCTCGGCACCACCATGTTTTTCAAGGACTTTCTTTGGTGCTCCTTGAGTTCGGCAATCACCCTCTTCCTTTTGATGTCGATGCACAAGAACAGCATTTGAGTGGAAAAATGTGGTATGATGACAAATGGAATATGTATTGATAATGGATGGGCATGGCATCTTGACATATATGATGAGTAAACTAAGCAGATGGCGGTGCAACAAAGTAGAAGAAATGCAAGACAACATATGCAAGATACATAAATCAATAAAACATTGCCAAATTAGAACGAGCACCTTGATGGGTGAACAGGACAAGCCATCGCCTTTGACTCCTCGAGGTTAGAATAGTCATTAGGATCATATTACGAACATAGAATCAGCAGTGGGGAGTGTATGAGTTTCATTGCATCGAAATGGCACTCAATGCCTTGGTGCCAATTTTGTAAGTCATTGCGTGTTTAGCTTCAAGAGTGGACTCTTTGCTAGTGCGACACAAAGAAGCTACAGATCATAGTGTAGATATAGCGGGAAAACCTTAAGCATCGAGTAAAATCAGCAAAGCGGAACTTGCTAGAATATATGTGCTAGTATTGCGATGCGGCTAGAAAGGCTTGAGATACCAGCTCTCTTCAAGTGAAGGTGCGATGCTTATTAATATCGAGTGTAACTCTCAAAGCGACACAACTCGCGCATTTCCTTTCTATTCTTATAGGATTCAAGTGGGCAGGCCACTACAAATCCTATTCCTATGTTTACAAGATCCTCTGAATCAAAGAGGCTCAAAGTGTCCATCACAACCGACCATATAGACCTCTACCTTGCAAATGTCCTGCTCATCTTGATTACAAGGAACATCTTGTACTACTAGCATACTCCTCCGTTCCAAAATATAAGTCATGGTAGAGATTTCCACTATGGATCACATCTGAGATGTATCGAGGATACATTTTAGAGTGTAGATTCACTCATTTTGCTCCATATGTAGTCCATGGTGGAATCTATACAAAGACTTGTATTTAGGAGCGGAGAGTATATACTAAGAAAACGGAAGAGGAACATGGTAAAGAAGAGCAAGAAGATTTTGGATAATAAAATGTTGGTTCTTGCGAGTGCCCACATGATGAACGAGGCGCATTAAGAATGCGACTCGGTATCTCTCGACCATTTCGAGGCGGTTGGATGAAGATCCTACGTATCCGAACCCTTCTTCTTCCTCGTCTCCGATTCTTCCCATCTGAGACACCGCATGGGCTGCCGGCGGACCACCAGCCCCACTTTGAGTTCTCCCACCCCACCCCCACCGCGCCCAACCCCCCACTCACGTCGAGTTTTCTTAGTTCGTGAGGCCCCACAACCACCGAGCCTTGGATCGCATGCGAAACGGCGACTCTGAAAAATTGTGACCCAATTTTGAAATTTAGTCTCTTGTGATTTAACTAGTGTGGAATATAAAGGGAAAACAATAAGCATTGGGAGTATAGTGTTGGCGTGCCATGGCGGATCTGAAGGTGTAAACGGACAAAAGCAACCATGACCAAGACAAGAAATCAAAAGTAAGCGTTGGCGATCTATTTTCTTGCTGCGATAAATAAGTTGAGCAGAATCTGAAAAATCTGCCTCAGTGCGGCGCCGATGTCTTGCTCTGCTGAGAATTTGTGGTGCTGCGATAGCGATGGTGTCGGCAGCGTGAAGCAGATCTAGGAGGGTAGGCGGTGGCGGTAGCGATGGGCGAGATAGTCGGAAGGAGCGTCTTGACAAGGTGGACAACGGCGAGATGAAGCGAAGGAGCGGGATGCAAGTATCCGATGCGAAGCGTGGATGAGAGAGGTCGATCTCTTGTAATGGGCGGCGTCGGGGTATCGGCTCGGCATGGTGGAGGAGGGCGGTGGTGGATGGGGTGGCGGACGGCGGACGGAGGAGGGTGGGGTGGAGAGGTGTTTTGGGCGCCCACGAGTCTGAATGGGAAAATGGAGGTAGAGAAGGGGAACCATGTATTCGAGCGCGCTTGTCTCAAATGCGAGAAATTTACAAACTTAGCCCCGTTTCAAATTTCTACTATATCCAGCAACATTAGTCGGTTGGGGATAGGACGGTAATCTCGCATACACCAAATATTTGCGGCGAGTTTGTTTTTGGCGCCCACCGTGTATGAATATGAATCGGGGAGAGTCGATTTAGGCGAGGACAAAGCGTGTTTTGGCTCCCAGTGTATGAATCCGGGTGAGGCGATTCGTCACGTTTGGGTGAAATTACAAACCTACCCTATCGAAACCTATAGAAATCCAGCGAATAGGCTTTGCGTGGTAGGGATATGCAGTAGTGATTCTCATCTTGCAGATTTTGGTTTCGGGCGGTTACTGCGACTTTCCCCGCTTCGTTCAAATTTTGCAAAGTGCATGTTTACCGTGCCAACTCAATTCGAATCCCATTTGTATTCTATTTTTTTCGGGCGGTATCCATTTTCAATTGGAATTACATTCTATATACATCATTTTTTTATATATATACTTTCAAAAGCACAACAAAGAATTCTGCTCCTTTATATGTATAATATGATTTACAAATTGTCGGTGTACTAAAGTAGGGGTACCTTAGTACCCCGAACTTGTCTGCAGGCGATTCTGACACACCAGCAGCAAGGCTTGCGGCGCCATAAGACCCTCAAATCGTTTCTGTTACTGCCATTCAAGAATAAAGTATCAACCAAAAGACCAAAGCCCGGCAAGAAGAGCTTGCCGGAAGGCTAACAAGGCTCTCGGAGGAACTAGCCCAGCGACGCCCAGGCGTCGGCAAGGCTCGTGGCCGACAAGCTTGCCGCACTGACAAAAGGGCAGGCAAAGCGCTTGCAGCGGCAAGGCTCACCTGCGCTCCAGCGCATCAACGACGCTGTCGCCCAGGGCTGTCGAGGAGCACGTGGCGAGGCCTTTGCCTGACCATGCGGGCGGTGTAAGCGGAGCTAACGGAGCGCCATCGTGGCAACGGTGGCTCATCTAGCGGTCGTTTCTTTACCTTGTTGGGGCGACGGGATGGGCATTGAATGCCCTTGTCCCTGCCGTCGAGTTAGGTAGGGGACAGCTTTGTTGATCCTTGTTGTACCAACCTGCGATTTTACTCTTTACCCCCTCTTCTCGCTGCCACCTATTGGCGCCCCTTGAACTATAAAGGGAGGCCCATGCGCGCGTAGAAGGGTTGATCCATCGACACACACAACACCACCATCCGCTCGCGTGCGGGCAAGATCAAATACAAACACAAAGCAGCGGTGGGGTTTTATCTCTCAGGAGAGCTCGGCTGGGTAAAAATCGCCCGTCTCCCAGCGGCGCCGGACCTCGATCTGCTCTGCTTGCGCCCTCGCTCCCTTGCGGACTAAAGGGCCCCCATGCCCCATAGGTGCTCGTGGCCACCAGACGCCCGACATCTTTGGCGCGCCCGAGTAGAGAGTGCGTCGAGATCGTGAACATCGATCGGTCTCCTTGGCGTGCTACATCGGCGCCTTCATCAACATGCTGCGAAGAAGAAGCCTTGAGTAGCCACTCCGTCTACATCGATTCTACCACCACCCGAACAGCGGCGGTGGGTGGGCGCCAGCCGGAGGTGGGCGCCGGCGGTGGGGCGCGTCGTCACGAGATCAGAACAAGGCCCATAGCGTCGGCGACCATGCGAGCGCCGCACCCTTCCGGGAGGTGCAAAGGTCGACCGCGCCGGTGCTCCTAGCACCATGCTTGCGTTGGAGCAAAGCGAGCTGGTGGGTCGCGGGGCGTTCGAGTCGACATGCATGCCGCATCTTGGCGCGGTGAATCTGATCGCCGGGGCGAAGTGCTGCTCCTCCCAATCGGTTGGGAGTCGAACACGTCCGCTCCTCGCGCCGCTCATCGCCACCGCCGCCCAAGACAGCCGAAGCGGCGGCCCAAGCCCGCTGCTCTGGACTACCCTCGGCGCCGCACAAGATTGGCGGCGGAGGATGACCATTTACAGCCTCGCCGGCCGCCAGCGGCGACAAGCCCCGACGACGGCGTCGAAGCCCGGCAAAGCGCCCGGCGCAAGCGATCTTGACAAAACGGCTGGGGTGCCACCTCCGTGCACTCCCAGCCCGAAAACCAAGATCGCCCGGCTCGCGGGCCAACCCGGCCGACTCTACAGCGTCGTCGGACCCGCGAACTTCGTCGTGATCAACGTCCGTTCTCCAAACGACAACATGAAAGCGCTTCGCACCGCGCGGCGCGGGAGGAAGCGGCGTCAATCGACCAGCGCGCTGGGCCGACTGATGATGTGCATGCATCAGGCGAACCAGGCGACTTGCCGTGCGCGGCGAGTTGCCCTGCGTTCACCGCGAGCTGCGGCAAGTCCGATGGCCCAAGACCAGAACTTCAAGCCAGGCGTGCGAAAGTATGATGGCGAGGATACATCCGTCGAGTTCCTCGATATCTACACCATCGCGGTGCGGGCTGCGGGGCGCGGCGAAAGATCCTGCCAACTACTTCCCGGCGGGGCTCAAGCCCAGCGTCGGATCTTGGCTCATGCACTTGCGGGCGGCTCCATCTCTTCATGGGCGGACTGTGTCATCGGTTTGTCGGCGCCTTCACGGTGACCACAAACCCCATAGTCGAGAAGCGATCTGCATTTGCTCATCGAAGGAGGAGAGCCCTGCGCAGAAGTACATCTGATTCAGCCAGTGCGGCGCAACATCCCGAGCGTCCACCCTGCGGGTTATCAGCGCGTTCCACGAAGCGTCGCGTAACCGCAGAGATGAGAGGAGATGGCGATGAGCAAAATTAGAGATGTCGGCGAGCTTTATGCTCTGGCGACAAGTGTGCCTGCAGGCTGAGGAGGAGGAAGATCCCGGAGATCGCGAGGCGAAGGATCGGCGGTGAGGATGCTGCCCGGCAAGGAAGAGCGGGCGCAACAATAGGAAAAGAAAAGCTAAGGATGTGCTAGCGATCGAGCATTAAACGGCAGGCGGCTCAGACAAGGCAAAAGCCGATGACTCGGCGAGGCCGTGAATCGCCGCCAACAAGCGGGATGGCTCCGTAGCGATATTGCAAGATCTACCGCACCAAGGGCCATGACCTCCAAACACTGTAAGAAAGTTGAGCAGATGGCGAACTCTGAAAGCTAGTCTGGCTGCGACAAGGAGAGGGCCGGGGGAGGCGGGAGGATCGGCAAGCTTCCGCTTGGGGAGAAACCTGCAGCAAGGCCAAGCGCGGCAGGAGGCGAGCCTCCCGTGGCGCGACCGAGATGAAGATGAAGATGAGGATGATGAAATGGAGGAAGATGAGGCGATGACCAAAAGTTTGAGAAAAGCGGAGGTGTCGTGCATCGGCGGCGCCTCTCTGCACCTCGCACAGCCAACTCAAGTAGTGGGTGCGAGAGTTAGCATAGCCGGCCGTCCGTCGAGTCGCGCAAGCCTCTAAAGTGGTCCGTCCGCCCATCGTCTTCGATGTTGAGGATCACCTGATCGCATCACTGCGGTCGGGTGCTTGCCGATGTTGGTCTCACCAACAATCTGCAACCTCAAGTCACGAAGATGTTGGTTGTGGCGGGGCAGCTGAACCTGATTTCCTCATGATGATCAAGCTTGGATCCCGGCAATGACTCGAAGCTGGTACCTTTCAAGGGATAAATCCGGGAAGGAGCAAGCGAAGGGAAGATCACTGCCCGATAGCGTTTGGCGGCGAGCTGAATTCAGGGCGAGAGACTCACATTTGATGTTCTTGATATCCGTTGCCCTACAATGGGATACTAGGCCGTCTGCGCTTCGCCAAGTTCATGGCAGCCTCACACGCCTAGCGTGCTCAAGATGCCTGGTCCAATAAGTGAATTTCCGTCCAAGGTGGCGGGAAGGGCGCCTTATCTGCACCGACAAGATCTCACCAAGGAAGCGGCGGCGGCAGCGAGCGCAAGCCACTTGCGGCTGAAGCTCCCGGGGGAAGAAAGAAGGCCAAGCCGGCAAGGATAGCTCTGGTGCCCACTCCGATAAGCGCACCTCTCCGGTGCTGCAATGCCGTCGAGGGCCAGCGCCATCGAGCTCCGCATGGCAAGTACAAGAAAGCAAAGACAACTTCACCAAAAGACCAAGCCGGGCAAAGCGACTCTGGTGCTGCTCGATAGCGCACCTCTCCGGTCTTCTTATTTGCCGTTGAGGGCGATGCCATCGAGCTCTCTGCGGCCGATCTGACAAGAAGGCGGTCGGTTTCAAACTTTTGAGTCGTATTCCTTGGAAGTCCGTACCTTGTCACGAAACACTGTCGCAAAGGGGCGGATCGTGGCTAAGTTGCGCCCTTGATCCGTTTGAGTCCGCTCAACGATGAAAGCGTGTTGCAACTAGCGAAAGTTCTTCTGCGGGAAACAACACGTAGCAGACTCTTGATGTTCGCTTTCGGCAAGTGTGTTGGCGCGGCGGAGTCCACAAGCGTGAGGGAAAAGCGTACAAGGGAGGAGATCGAGGAGTCGGCCCGCCGAAGCACGAAAGATGAAAAAAGCTAAGTTGCCCAAGTTTGGGTGCGAGAACATCTTCGAGTTTAAATTTCTATGTTATATTCCTCGAGCGTCCGTGCCTTGTATGAAAAACCGTGCGGCGGAGGGACCGACTCGTGGTTAAGTTAAGCCCTTGCTTTGTTTGAGTCCGCTCAACAAAAAAGTCTTTGCCGCAACTAGCAAACAAGGTTTCTTCTTGGGAGGCGACACCCGCCCGATGGAGCTGCTGATGTTCCTTTCGGCAAGTGTGTTAAGCGCCAGCAAGTTTCCTAAGCGTGGGGTAGGAGCATACAAGGGATGCAACGAGTAGAGGTATAGCGTAAAGCCTTGCCGTGGGGCGTCCTTTGTATGAGAAACTTCGTGCGGCGGAGGAGCCGACTCATGGCTAAGTTGCGCCCTTGATTTGTTTTGAGTCCGCTCGAGCGATGAAAACTAGCGCAACTAAGCCCGATGAGGTTTCTTGCGGAGCTACACGCCCGGCCAGAACTGCGATGTTCGCACTCGGCAAGCGTGTATCTTGGCAAGTTCCCTAAAAGCGTGAAGTATAAACATACAAAGGGCGAAACATAGCATTGTGTTGCCCGACACGAGTTACATTACAAAAGTAACTTATTACGGCCTTGTCTAAGTTGTTCTCATATTGGAATGACAGCAACAAGGAAAAAGCGAAAAGCGCGCGGCGCTGGGCCCGACAAACCAGCGTTCTTTGAGGCTGCAATACCAAGGTTCCTTCGCCAGCGGCCCGACCAAGGTCGTATGGGGACTG
Source organism: Aegilops speltoides (assembly GCA_021437245.1). Classification (NCBI taxonomy): domain Eukaryota; kingdom Viridiplantae; phylum Streptophyta; class Magnoliopsida; order Poales; family Poaceae; genus Aegilops; species Aegilops speltoides. The sequence goes on along the minus strand of CM038141.1, from coordinate 91,380,550 downwards.
CGATGTCGTGGCAAGAACAAAGGAAAGGCGCGAGCTCGGAGTCCCGACAAGCGGAGTTCTTGGGGCTGTGATGTCGAGATAAGTTTTCATCCCTCTTCATGCATCCTCTTATGGACCGGAGGATGCGAGGCGGCGATCATGAGCGAGCATGCCTTGTATGGGAAAACGTGCGTGGAGGAGCGAATCGTGGCTAAGTTAAGCCCTTGATTTGTTTCGAGTCCGCTCAACAATACAAGTCTTGTGCAGCGGCCCGACAAGGTTTTCTTGCGGAAGCTTGACACCGCCCGGGCTTCTTGATGTTCACTTTTCGGCAAGTGTGCTTGCCCCGGCAAGTTCCCCCGAAGCATAGGGTGGAAACGTACAAGGCACAGGATCAAGTAAAGGACGTAACCCAGCAAGCACTCCCCTCTTTTCATTAAAAAAACACCCCATTCCGACACAAGTCCATAGAGGATGAAAAACATGAAAGAGAGGGTTACAAGTTTTAAATACAGCTAAGGCCCGAAGGCTTACAAACTAAAAAGATAAGATGCCCGTAATCCCTCTCCTGTTTCTCTCTTGGAGGTAGATCAAGAGGCCCGGCAAGAAGCTTGGGGGGAGAACAAGGGCGCCTAGGTGAGCTGCGGGTGCGAAGACACCAAGAGACACCCGGGGCCGGCCGGGGAGCTTGGCGGGGCGGAGGCGCGGAGGCGAGCTCGAGGCAGGCGGCGGGGCGTCGACATCTTGTCGAGGCACCTCGCCCTCGTACTCGACTTAGCGGCCTTGCCGCCACCCCTCTTCCTCTTCGCAGCCTCCCTATGCGGCCGCCCAGGAGGCGGCCGGGG